>JAQQZR010000003.1:10909999-10923661 GCA_030068235.1 Notoglanidium macrostoma
TGTGTGTGTGTGTGTGTGTGTGTGTGTGTGTGTGTGTGTGTGTGTGTGTGTGTGTGTGTGTGTGTGTGTGTGGCGCGTGTTCAGCAAACCAAGGACTGCTTGCGTTTAGATGAGGCCATGCTGGTGAAACAGTTGCTCCCTGAGATCTGCCACTTCCTGCACTCATGCCGTGAGGGCCAGCAGCATGCCACCCAGCTACGCAGCTCTGCCTCAGCCGTGCTCTTCTCTCTTAGCTGCAACAACTTCAGTGCCGTCTTCAGCCGCATCTCTACAAGGTAACGATTTGGATGCACGTCTGTTCACTCTATACACCTCCTTAAACATCTAACACACCCTTGGTAATGAGTGTACGCACACCTCAGTATTCAAGTCATGAACTTGGACATAAGTGATGGAATTCGTGACTTTAGTGCTTTTCGAAATTACCAGTGATCCCACAATTTATCTCCACGCGTAAGCACCCATGCTGAATTTGGTTGCCTGTCCTGCTCAGGTAGCACGCAAACTGAGGCAAGACATATGGATGGAGTTAGAAATAGTGCAGGCCATTGTTCTTACGAAGTTGTTAAGGAATCACCCTGTTAATGTGTCTGGCTAGAAGAACTTTCCAACCAGACAGTCTGGCGTAGCCATCATTATGAGTAGGGTAGTGATGGCCTGACAATTTCTTTCTCGTTTAAAAATTAAAAATAAAAAATCAATTTTCTATCTGATTTCAGAAGCAACATCACAAAATAATCCTACGCTGTAATACTTCAGATTAATCTTTAAAAAAAAAAAAGGTCAGTATTTGGCTTACTCTTATCCATCTTTGAGTCGGATACCCCATGTGGCTTCATATTCAGTTTGTTTGCTCCGGGTCCGTGAATATATATACCATACCATATATAAATAAAACAGAAAGTGTACCGCTCTTTATATTGTCGTTCTATTTTAATTTCATCTTCTGATGTAGATGTGAGCATATTCGGGTGTGTAGGCTGCCTTTAAACCTGCTGAATAATTCACCCTGTAAGGGAATCATGCAGAAGCATATACATTTATTTATATATATATCATCAATTAATAAATAAATTAATTTTGTTTGTTTATTTATTTATATATACATGTACATACTTATCTCTGTCTTGAGAATGTGAATGAGCTCGTACGACTCAGACTTTGACTTGGACTTAAATTTGTACTGAATTCTGTGTGGTTTGAAGTGTAAATAAATTTCTTTGAATTCTAATATTTCCCAGGCTACACTACCAAAGCCTCTATAAAATTAAGATATCCTGTGTCCTTCCAAGTCTGTAATGCTACAGTCGAGTCTTATACTCAACTTTGGACCTGACTTTGGTGTGGGTGTGGAGACTTGGACTCATATTAAAATTTTCTTGCTTGCCCTTGAGGCTAAGCATTGGTGTGCACATTTGTGTTTGCATTTATCCAGCTAACTCTTGTGAATCTTTGTTGTTTATTTGTACTATAGCAGGTTGAAACTGGTTTTTGTCTGTCTTGTCCTGTTTGCAGATTACAGGAGCTTACAGTATGCACAGAGGACACTGTCGATGTTCATGACATAGAGCTTATTCAGTACATCAATGTCGATTGCTCCAAGTTAAAGAGATTACTGCAAGGTAAACCAATTTGTAATATCTGACTGACTTTTTCTCTTTGCGTAGAAGGCTTTTAGGCTCTGCATGTCTTATGTCTTTATAAGAATAACATGTGTTATGTGTATCTGAACAGAAACTGTACTAAAATTTAAAGCACTGAAGAAGCCTGCACAGCTCGCTGTCATCAACAGTTTGGAGAAGGTCTGTGGAAAAATAGTTAGCAGATCAATAATTCACCAAGTGTCCGATTATTAATTTGTCCGTCATGTGTGTGCTGTTTAGGCTTTCTGGAATTGGGTGGAGTATTATCCTGATGAATTTACGATGCTCTACCAGAGACCACAGGCTGATATGGCGGGTGAGTTGAAATGCTTCAAGATGTTAAATGTACAGAGACATTTTTCATCCAGAAACGTATTCCACACAAGTAATTTATGTTGATTTGTGGAGTAAGCCTTATTGTTTGTGTAGGTTTGGGTTCTGAGATATTAAACTAGCTATATTCCACTGATGAAGTTGTCATTAGATTCGAAACCAAAACAGGAATCTAACCAGATTGGTCTTTGGTTATTTGTTTATGTTAATGTATGCTGTACAAAATGCCTTGTGGTGTAAATTTTTGACTCACAGTTCACTGTGAAGCCAATCTTGCCAGTTTAGGGCAAAAATAACTATGAATACATTTATTTCATTACTTTTTGCATGAGAGCAATGTCATGAAGTTTCCACAAATGCTTTGAGCTTGTTCAGGCTGTATTTCACCCATTGTGTCGCAGTGTAATTTATAACAAATGTATTGTAGGAAGGAGCACTAAAGTGAGGGCTATGGACAGTATGATGTTTTTCTATTGCAGAACCATGGCGAGTTCTCTCCTGTTTAAGACACTGGATGTACACTGAATAAGCTCCTCATATTGCTGCAATAAGAGTTTCTATTGTTTAACCAATGCATTGGGAGACACAGACCTACTCTGTGTTCTTCCTCTGAGTGCAATTTAAATCAACTTTATTATT
Source organism: Notoglanidium macrostoma (assembly GCA_030068235.1). Lineage (NCBI taxonomy): Eukaryota > Metazoa > Chordata > Actinopteri > Siluriformes > Auchenoglanididae > Notoglanidium > Notoglanidium macrostoma. Next base: position 10,912,615 of record JAQQZR010000003.1, read on the forward strand.
TCTGTTATTATTTATTCCTTGACCTGTACATCAAGCACTCCAGCATGCATTCCTAACCTGTTGATATGTTTATTATTGTGGTTATTATAATAACAGCAGATTTACTTTTACGAACAGCAAACCGTGTACTCTCTCTATAGCCCCCTCGAGTACAGAGGTTCATAACCACTAAAGGAACATAATTACATACTCAGTATTAACATTATTACAACATGGTTATAGAGCCTTTGGCTTAGAGATATTTGTTTGTGAACATGTGTGTACTTTTGTGGCATGCGTTTCTGGCCTTACATATATAGGTGTTTTGTAATTTGCCCCCAGACTTCATGAAAGCTAATCTATTAAAGTTCTTTCTCTTACATAGACTCTGCAGAGAAGCTGTTTGACCTGGTAGACAGTTTTGCAGAGAGTGCTAAGAGGAAAGCTGCTGTGTGGCCGCTGCAAATCATTCTGCTCATTCTCTGTCCTGAGATCACACAGAGCATCTCTAAAGAAGTGGTGGAGGAGAGCAAGGCTAACAAGGTCAGAGTTTTCTCTCTGTCCCTTACATGCACACACGCGCGCGCGCGCACACACGTGACTTCACATTTCGACCGTTTATCTCAGATTCCTGTGACCATCTGTTGTGCTGAAATACTATGATCATTTTTTTCTGTGGTTACTGTGATTTAAAAAAAAAAGTCTTAAGATAGCCCTTCTTACTTACTTCCTTGGGTCTGTCTCAGTTCCATCAGTTTAATTTGCTGTCTTCTGACATTTATTGTCTTGGAAACTTTTTTTTTACTTGTCTAGATGTGTTTATTTTCTCATCCCAGATTTCCAGAAGTAAAAGTAGTTTCAGAAGGACTCAGATTTATTTGAATGTGTTGTCTCCATGCAGAAGTTGTTTTTGGAGAGTCTAAGGAAGGCTCTGGCAGGTCATAGTAGCAGCAAGCAGTTGACTGAGAGTGCAGCCATTGCCTGTGTAAAACTGTCTAAAGCCTGCACATACATTAACTGGGAGGATCATTCTGTCATCTTCCTTCTGGTGCAGTCTATAGTAATGGACCTCAAAGTAAGTGTATCATTGTGTGACATTTTCCCATCAAACCCCCTTTCTGAATGAGCTGAGCTGAGAAACATATCTGTGTGTGTGTGTGTGTGTGTGTGTGTGCCTGCGTGTGGACCCTCAGGCTCTCCTGTTCAACCCCACTAAGCCATTCTCCAGGGGCACCGGATGCCAGAGTGCTGACGTGGACCTGATGATCGACTGCTTTGTGTCCTGCTTCCGCATCAACCCACACAACAACCAGCACTTCAAGGTCAGCTGCGCTCTCCCAGTGCTTACTCACTGCTGGCAATCAGGGTTCAGAGTAATTTTAACAAAACACACTGTACACTGACTGGTCAAGATGAGGTGTACATTTGTAAATTAGAAACATTGGGCTGGTTAATTTTTAAATCTCGGTGGAATAGCTTAACTCGTTAAGTGAATGTCTGGAGCCGAAGGCTCACTGTTTCTTTTAATGCGTTCGATGATTTGCTAGTTTTGTTATAGCATTATTGTTGCGTGTGTTTTGTGTAAGTCAATAAGTTTCTTGCCACTCGTTTCAGGTCTGTCTGGCTTCCACCTCTCCGCCAACCTTCCATTTTGTCCTGGTGAACTCTCTGCACAAGATTATTACAAATGTGAGTGGAAATCCAGAAATAGCACATTTCAGCAGTCATGAGGAAGATTTTTTTTTTATTTTTTATTTTTTTATAACAAAGCTATAGAGACTATTTCCAAGGTAGTTTACATTGTAGACATTTGTGCCTTACCTTTTTCATGATTTCGTAACAGTCCATAATATGTTTGTTGGATATTTAAATACTTTGTGCTTGTTCCCATCTCTGTTTTGTATCTTCCTCTGATGTACAGTCTCACTTGGATTGGTGGCCAAAGATTGACACAATCTATTGCTACTCTGGAGAACTGCGTGTCATGTTTGCCGACACACAGACCCGAGTCGTCCAGAGCCTTAGTGCCCATGCACCACTAAGGATGACGCCAGTGAGACATGCTCTTCATACACTTGCTCATGAATTTGTAATAGGTTATCATGAAGTCACTATACAGTACATGTAGAACTGAAGGTGCCTGTTGAAGTATGAGTCATGATTGGCTGACTAATTTAATACTTAATTGTATTTTTCAGTGCATTTGTTTCTCTATATATTATCCAGAAACTTTACCTTCCTACTCCTTATATAAGCATTCCACTTACAATACAATGGTTTATGCATCTCGTGCAGTGCATTATAAAGTATATTCAAATTTTGTCCTATTTGTGCCTGAACCGAACACCATTTTATAATTACAGCTATTGTTTAAAGTCATTTTCGGACATGAGCCTGTTGATGTGTATCTCTGAATCCTAGTCATAATCTAATAGAATAAATATTTTTTTTACACCCAATCAAATGTATTATTGCTTGAAAAAGACAAAGAACAGTAAACTCGTATGTATCATGTTGGGGAGCTGAATTCAAACTCTTTAGTGCATCCTTGGCACCTGCTCAATATATACTCAACTGCAGTAACAAATTCTGGTTAATTAGCATATATACATTTTTGTGGGTGGCTTGAGAATTTGTTTCAAAGCCTGAGATTTCATAGCCCTGTAGATGTTAAAACCAACATTAATTAAAGCCATTAGAGAAATGTGAACAGAAATATTCCTGGGTAGTTTGGAATGTGTTTTATATGTGTCCAATAATTATTTCTGAAGGTAAACATTGTTATACAGATTTTTCTGAACTAAATCTTTAAGTATTACGTCTTGATGAAACAATGAACAGATATAAATATTTACTCCACAGAGTTTGACATTCAAAGAAAAGATGACAACCAGCCTGAAGTTCAAAGAAAAGTCTGCAGATCTGGACTCTCGCTCTCTTCTCCTGGCTTTGGTCAAACTTATCCATGCTGACCCCAAACTAATGCTACATGTGAGTCTTTATCACCTGGGTCAGACACCCTGCACACCTTCAGCTACTAATCACTAATGAAAGTCTAACAATGTTGATGGCTCTGCAGTAATACTGTGTGTCTGTTGTATCAGAACCCTGGGAAGCAGGGCCAGGAGATCCAGAATAGCACGGCTGAACTCATCATAGGCCTGGTCCAGCTCGTGCCCCTGACCCACACTTCAGAACTCTCTCAGGAGGCCATGGAGGTACAGAACTGTTTATTTATTAATTCGTTTATGAAGACGATGTTTTTTCTACTATGCTATGGTTTAAGTATGCGTTTTTCTCTTTGTGTTCCTCAGGCACTTTTGGTGTTGCATCAGCCGGAGACCATTGAGCTGTGGAACCCTGATACACCAATTGAGACCTTCTGGGACATCAGGTAAGTCATTCAATAAACGGCCTGGTCTCATTAGAGACCGTGCGAGCTGTAAATGGAGGTGTGTGTGTGCGTGTGTAGGAGACTCTGTCTGATCTTCTGAACCTCTCAGCTCTCAGGTCCTGTTCCTTATATGTAAGAAGTTGATTGGTCACCAGATGATTAACAGCACAGAGATCTTGAAGTGGCTGAGGGAGATTCTCATCTGCAGGAACAAGTTCCTCCTGAAGAACAAAGTGGGTGCACTGAACATATGCTAATGAAAAAAATATCAAAACTCCACTCTCCGTATTTCTTCTGCAGCTAATAGCATAGTTGGTACTCCTTGAATATGATTTTAAGCTTTACTCTCCAAAAGAGGACAGTGGTCTTCAAATTACCGCCATGCTGTATTAGCTGATATATTAAGTCAAAAAACTTCTGTCTTCTGTCAAAAGTTGCACTCGACCACACCGTAAAGATGTACACATGGTCTGTGACCAGAAGGTCAATATCCTGTATCTCAGAAAGAAAACCATATGTCTTTTATGACATATGTTTTCTGCCTGCAGTATGCAGTCTTCCGTTTGAACATTTTTTGATTACAAAGACAGACTACTGCTGCCTCCTGGTATGGCGAGTCATTTCCTGTCATACAGGAGCAGATTGTACCTGCATACCATCTATGAGCTGTAATCATTGCTCTAAGTGTAAACTTTTCAACAATGACGTAAGGCGACAGGAAATGATCCTTAGTCAGTCTTGGGTGGTGTTTGATCTTTTGTCTGTTAGGCTCATGACTTCATTAAATTTGTTCCTTATATAATGAAGTTCTTCATTTGTGACCCTTTATTAAACCTCAGGAGAGTGCCACACAGGGGAGTCTAATCCCCATCAGCAGACAAGCGCAGACTAAGCTGGAAGTGTGCCTGTATTCATTTCTGTGGAGCCCAGACGCCGAGGCCGTGCTGGTAGCCATGTCCTGCTTCCGGCACCTGTGTGAGGAGGCGGACATCCGCTGCAGTGTGGATGAGCTGCCTGTACACACAGTCCTGCCCAACTACAACACTTTCATGGAGTTTGCCTCTGTCAGCAACATGATGGCCACAGGTCAGTAGTAGAAAAATCCACATTTAGCACTTTGGCGTCACACACAAATGATAGTCAAAAACGTTTCTGTTAACAAAAAATGTGTTGATTACAGCGATGGGTGTATACCACTGCACGGTTAAATAAAAAAAACCCATAGCTTGACACATTACATAAAAACTGGAAAGCACTAACTGCTTTCCTGAAGATGTGAATCACATGGATGGTTCATAACATTAAGCAGTTAAGTGTGACATGATGTTCATTTAATACATTTTAAATTGTAATTGTTGGCAAATGACTGTGATGTATATACATCAACATACGACCTCAAGAACTACTCATGATACTCCATTTACTGCAATTGCGGTGTCTGTAAAAGCATAGTGTCTCTCTCCCTGCTGGGATGTTTTTTGTTAGCATTGCTGGTACTTCTGCATATGAGTCAAGTGCAAGACTCAAGTGTTCATATTTTAGAAAATGTGATGTATAAATATATGATTCTTCTACTTCTGAGAGGTCAGTGTGCTGCAAATTCAAACAACACAAGACATTAACAGAAATGCGCTGCAAATCCAGACAACGCAGCATGAAATCGGTAGTGTTTCCAGAGGACACTTAACAGTGAACACATCTAGACACACTTCTTTTTTTTTTTTTTTTTTTTTTTTTTGTGTGTGACTCAGGGGTCAGCTTGCTATGCATCAATGTGGTAAATGAGCTAAAATGTAAGTGTTTTGTTTTAAAATTGCGATCAGATAATATTGATATCGGATATTGTTGCAGATATCCGCTGTTAAGCTGGCATTGGCCTTTTTCTTATTATTTGCCTGCCAATTCATATAACCTGCTGAAATGCACACAACTGTGAAACACTCTTGGCGAAGTTACTTTCAGAACTTTCACCACGTTCAAGGATGAATAAAGGCCAAATTATTGTTTAAACCAGCAACAAATCAAGAGGAAGATGCAATTTGCAGAAGGCATGAAAAACAAAAAAAAACTAACATGCCTAGATGTGTTCATCACTTTTAAGTGTAAAATCACATCTGTTTTTTTCATACAAAAAAACATTTACACCAGACATTGAGTGTTGAATTTCCCAGATGTTCCTTCATTATTGCAAATAACATGCTTAAATAGTGTGTTGTTACTAGTGGATAAAATACCCAAAATGTTATTGCATGTTTTGCATATTCTTATCTTGTTGCACCATGCACCGGTGCATTTTTAAGATTTTATGGAAATTTTTTTTTTGGGGGGAGGGTAGATAAATTGCAGAGAAAATGCAGCTGACTGTGTCTGTTTCTGAAATTGTGTGTGTGTGTGTGTTTGTGTGTTTGTGTGTTTGTGTGTGTGTGTGTGTGTGTGTGTGTGTGTGTGTGTGTGTTTGTGCACGTGTATAGGTCGCGCTACCCTACAGAAGAGGGTGATGGCACTGTTAAGGAGGATCGAGCATCCTACAGCTGGCAACATAGAGGTGAAATGTACTTTTTTTTTCTTTCTTTCTTTCTTCTTTTCCTTCTCAATTTCTCAAGAATCTCTTTTGACTGTTTTGTTTTGTTTTCTAACTTCTATGCTTACCATCCTCAGGCATGGGAGGACACGCATGCTAAATGGGAACAAGCAACAAAACAAATACTCAACCATCCAAAGAACAAAGTTGAAGATGGTCAGGTGAGTGATGCAATAATTTAGCTTTGTTCCTGAAGTTAGCTTTTCTAACTCTTTTTATAAATTTTCTTCCCACAAAATCAGTTTTAGTTTTTCTTGCTTACACGCATCTCTAACATAAGGTCTCTCACACTTACTAGGAGTGGATCAACATGACCGGTTTCCTGTGCGCTCTGGGTGGAGTGTGTCTGCAGCAGCGCAGTACTCCCAGCCTTGGTACCTACAGCCCGCCCATGGGGCCCATGAGTGAGCGTAAGGGCTCCATGATCTCCATGGTCTCATGTGAAGTGAACAGTGAGACGCCCCTCAGCAGGTTCCTGGAGAGGCTGCTGTCCCTCATGGTGTGCACGCATGAGAAAGTGGGCTTGCATATCCGCACCAATGTTAAAGATCTGCTGGGACTGGAGCTGAGCCCGGCCCTTTACTCTATGCTTTTCACCAAACTGCGCAACAGCATTGGACGTTTCTTTGACACCCAGGGCCCGGTGAGTCGCACTGTCTGTTTCACTTACATCAAATGGTAGAATCAGCATTATTTGGTGTGGACACCTTTGTAATGAAAATAGTTTTTCTTTCTTTTTCTGATTATATTTTGCTCCATTTTCTTGGATCTTTCAGAAGGAGGGAAGCTGGTTCATAAGCAACAGCACTAAACTGTTACGGTTAAAGTCGTATTATACTGTATCTTGTGGTGGTGCTACGCAAGCTCAATTGGCTTTGACTTCATGTCTAAAAGTTGATCAAAGATGCATTATTAGTTTTGACCACAAGGTGGCTGAGTTGGCTTTTTTTCAGTACCTCAAATACGATTTTATGAAATACTTGGTAATTCTTTATATTAAAGTTCTCTTAACTGACATTAGTTAACATATTAATTAACCTGAACAAACCTTTACATTCAACAGTAATGCACCATATTAAAGAAGCAACTAGCACTTAACTGGGTTTAACTGGTTTTTTTTTTTAATAATAAATCAAATAAGCCAAGTAGTCTATGTTCATTTAGTCAATTTAATAGTCTAAACTATAAACCATAATAATATTAAACCAATACAAATAAACTTGGTTAAATAATGTAGTAAATTATGTAAGGTAACACTTTACATTAAGGTTCACTTGACTATTCCTTTAATGAGTGTTCCTTTAATGGTTTATGCTTGTTAATGATATCGAGTGCTTCACAGCCACAGCTTTGCCATCATGTCTAACTTGACACCACTTGTGTCTACTTTTAGGTGCCCATAAATGACACAAATACATTATTTGTGGAGCAGACTATCGCCATCATGAAGAACCTTCTGGACAGCCACACTGAGGGCAGCTCTGAGCACCTCGGTCAGGCCAGCATTGAGACCATGATGCTCAATTTGGTCAGGTCAGACCTGCTGAAGGATTTTACTTTAATGCTTAACATCACAGTTTAGTGCTGGATGTTCGTCAATGCTGTACCACTATATAGTTATACATTTCCGTTACTTTAACCATTCTATTACCATTAATGCAAACTTTGTTCAGCTTCCTTTAGCTATGTCTTGTGTAACGTCCTGGTGCATTGTCTCACTGTCCACATAGATATGTGCGCATTTTAGGGAACGGGGTTCACGCAATACAGATTAAGACTAAACTTTGTCAACTCGTGGAGGTTATGATGGAACGCAGAGATGATCTGTCCTTCTGCCAAGAGATGAAATTCAGGTGTGTATCCTTTTAAATATATATTGTACTCAATTCAGTTGAAAGCTTTATGATCGTTTTAATTGTGGATGATGGTAAGTGACGGGTCGTTGATGTTTCCTAAAATGATTATAAATTGTAAACTATATTTCGCTCTCAGGAATAAGATGGTGGAGTATCTGACTGACTGGGTGATGGGCACCTCCAATCAAGCAGCAGATGATGATGTCAAATATCTCACACGGTACAGTTTCTCAGTTTTAGCTCTTTTCTTTGCAGTTTTCACCACAGTAGTTACACAGTTTCTTTGTTGTTTTTGCTGCGTAGGGATCTTGACCAGGCCAGTATGGAAGCGGTGGTGTCTCTGCTGGCTGGTTTACCGCTGCAGCCTGAGGAAGGAGACGGAGTGGAGCTGATGGAGGCCAAGTCTCAGCTTTTTCTTAAGTAGGAACTTTGCTTCCACATAAAGTACCCCTTTATTCAGTCACATTTGTGTGTGTGTTCACAGCGTGAACTATGATTTCAAGCCGCTAATAAAGTCCTTTGCTGCAATATTTATCTTTATTTTTGCAGTCACCGTGTACTTTTAGATTTGTGGAACAAGCTTTCATATAAAGAAAAATGTATTTTTGACCTTTACCTTCATGTTCGTTTACTCTTCAATGTTCTGCAGGTACTTCACTCTGTTCATGAACCTTCTGAATGACTGCAGTGAGGTGGAGGAAGATGGGCAGCAGGTGGGCGAAAGAAAGCGGGGCATGTCCCGACGTCTCGCCTCACTACGCCACTGCACTGTGCTGGCCATGTCCAACCTGCTCAACGCCAACGTGGACAGTGGCCTCATGCACTCTATAGGTCCGTGCTTTCAGAAACACCATCACTGTGTCATCAAAAATTTTGGTTGCACTTGGGCTGATTGATGATGTCAGGGATTGCTTTTATGAGTAGTGCACATTTCAATTTCTGACTCCAGGATATTTTATTTCTGATGATGAAATGCCAAAAAGTAAATCATGCTGTGTGAGTAAACTGCAACAGACTAAAGTTGGAGCAAATATATATTTAACACACACACTTATGTCAGTTGACACATAGTCCATCTTTACTTCTAACATAGTTGGTTAGCTAACGTCTGTTAATATGACAGGATTTTAAAGCCAGCAAGATGTGATGAGAGAGGGGCTGCCTGTCTCAAATACCATTAGTTTGGGCTCTGGAGCTCTGAGAACAGGAGCAAGCTTTATTTTAGCAGCAGTTTTTTTTTGCGGAGAACTCATACGTGTGCTGATTATCTGAGAAAAATGACACATGCAGCTTTTTTAAGTCTTGTCATGCTTGAAATAAACTGCAGTAAAGTTTGTAAGTTTTTCACTTGTGTGTGTGTGAGAGAAAGATAGTGTGTATGTGTGTGTGGGTTTAACTAAAGGCATTATGAGGATTCTGTTATTCTACTGTATTTCTGTTCAAATTGCTCAATTTTGTTCTCTTTTCTTATTTTAATTTTTTGTGATTTCGTTTTTAACATTTTTTTTTTTTACATTATTTTCTACATTATTTGCTTGTTTTTCTATCCAGTCTGTGAAGTGGACAATAGTTCTCTTAGCAGTATTTCTGTTGAACTCTAGTGATGTAGCAGAGATTAATTTTTGTCTGTCTGCAGGACTGGGCTACCATAAAGACTTACAGACCAGGGCTACATTCATGGAGGTCCTGACTAAGATCCTGCAGCAAGGCACAGAGTTTGACACTCTGGCCGAGACTGTTCTGGCCGACCGCTTTGAGAGGCTGGTGGAGCTCGTCACCATGATGGGGGATCAGGGGGAGCTTCCTATTGCCATGGCACTGGCTAATGTGGTGCCCTGCTCACAGTGGGTATGTACCCACTATACACTCCCGAGGGTCATTGGACACCAAGGTTGAAATGGATATTGAGCTGTGTTGGTGTGTGTTGGTGTCCTATGCAGGATGAGCTGGCCAGGGTGTTGGTGACGCTGTTCGACTCCAGGCACCTGCTCTACCAGCTGCTCTGGAATATGTTCTCCAAAGAGGTGGAGCTGGCTGACTCCATGCAGACTCTCTTCAGAGGCAACAGTCTGGCTAGCAAGATCATGACCTTCTGCTTCAAGGTAAATTGATGCAAATAAATTGACCTACAAATCAATATTCATCAAAGCACCCTTGGATAACAAGAACCGCTGTAGATGTTTGACAGTCCTTCTGTCATTTTGTTTTCAACAATCACTATTATTGAACTATATAGTTTTAAGAAGCATTGAAATTATGGCCCAGAAATTCTGACTTGTGATATATAGATGCTTGTTTAATTCTGGATGGACCATTCAGATCACTGATCTGTGTATGTTCTACATCTACACGTCTGCCTTTTCTTGAGACTGTTTCAATTTAATCTCCACCACCTGCTTTAAACACTAACAATCTGGCAAGAGATGAAGCAGATTGCATTTCATGGGTAAAATAGATTATCAATTGTATAGTAAATATTGTACAGTAAATAAACTTTAAAATGATATTCAAATGAGAAGAAAGCAGAGATTGTGTTCTTAAACATTTAACAGTAGTCGAGCATATTGAGGATTGTTACAACTATGGAATGAACAGTAGAGAAGAGGAAAGCAGGCAAAATGCACTTTATTATTGTGAAAATATATCAGATTAGAAATTTTTTTTTTTTTTTTTTGCTGCTTTAATGGAACATTATCAATTTCATATCACATTTCTGTTTGTCTGCATAGGACTCCTACTATAATAATAACTCCTGCAGTTATTATTTTTTGTCCTTTGATGCTAAATTCAACTGTGACATAGTGAATTTGGGACACATTGACCCCTGTTTCTGCCATTTATATGTACACATATAGATATATAGATAGTGTATGTATGTGTGTGTGTTTTTATATATATATATATATATATATATATATATATATATGTGTGTGTGTGTGTGTGTTTACATATAGAGAGAGAGAGACAAAGTTTGGACACACCTTCTCTTTCATTTTATTTTTTTTGGTTTTCTAGATTTTAAAACAATACTGAATACCTCAAACTATGAAGCAACACACATACTGAATTATGTAGTAAACAAAAAAGTGTAACCAAAAAAAAAACCCCAAACAAAGTAGGTTTCGTATTTTAGATTCTTCAAAGTGGCCCCCATTGAGCTTGATGATATTGTGGACATTATCTTACCCAGCTGCATGAAGTCGTCACCTGGAATGCTTTTCAGTGAACAGGTGCGCC
>JAQQZR010000003.1:10924392-10934642 GCA_030068235.1 Notoglanidium macrostoma
TATATATATATATATATATATATATATATATATATATATATATATATATATATGCACACACACATACACATTGCAGCACCCAAAATATGAGTTTGAAGGTGAAATATGCTTAAAACAAAAGTTTTAATAGTGAATAAGAGAGATTCTATGTTGCACTTAAATCTGTAGAGAATACTGACATGACTACTGATGTGTACAATTTCAGTATTAGGAGTTAATACACATGCTGAACTCTGCTTGAAATATAAGCTTAACCGTAATGCTTACCTGACTTTACTTATGCAGGTGTATGGAGCTGCTTATCTCCAGAAGCTGCTTGAGCCTCTGATGCGAGGCGTCATCACATCTCCTGAGTGGCAGCACATCAGCTTTGAGGTTGACCCCACCAGGTAGAGCCATACTAGTTTTTATATAGCTAAAACTTTATGATTTATTTAACAACTTGTAGCTCATCTGATAAGCTGACAAGCTTTCACTTTTTCCATGCATTTTGTTGTAATTTATTAAAACCATGTCATTCCGTTTTTGTAGACTAGAACCTACTGAAAACCTGGAGGAGAACCAGCGGAACCTATTGCAGATCACAGACCGTTTCTTTCTGGCCATCATCAACTCCTCCAGCGAGTTTCCTCCTCAGCTGCGAAGCGTATGCCACTGTTTGTACCAGGTATGCTCTGCTCTGTCCTCACTCACGCTACCTTGCACTTCATGATGAGGTACTTCACACTTGCTGCCCCATCACCCTGCCGCTGTCTGCTCTCTAAATGGAGAGCATGCTTAAAAAAAACTGCCCTAGCTGAAGCACTCACTCAGACTTCCTGCCTCCATTTTATGCATATGCAGCATTGTTTAGCATCTTGTATCACATTTTTGTGTTAGCATCTCATTTTGTAGTTATTAATTTGGGATTTGTTGGACAGTCATGGTCTGCTCCATCTGGTAGATGTTGCTTTGAGTGTTTAAGCGAAGAGTCATCCTGGTTTATTTCTGACTTCATTAAGTTGTTGTTGAATAGAAATGGCCATTCATTTGTGCGCAGTCCCCTCCAAAAGTATTAGAACAGCAAAGCCATCTAAGCCGTTTTTGCTGTGCAGTAAAGACATTTGTGTGTGAGATCAGAACATGAATATGGGAAGAGAGATCAGAGTTTCAGCTTTTTTCCTTGGTGTTTACATCTAGATATTTTAAACAACATAGAACATAACACATTTTGTATGAAACCACCCAGTTTTTCAAGTGAGCAAAAGTACTGGAACAGAATGCTTTCGACTAAATTAAAGTTAAAAAATACTTTAATATTTGGTTGCATATCCCTTGCTCGTAATAACTGCATCAAGCCTGTGACCCATAGACTCCACCAGAGTTCATGTTTCTCCATTGGTTATGCCTTTCCAGGCTTTTACCACAGCATATTTTAGTTGTCTGTTTGCAGGGTTTCTCCTTGGTAGACAGTTTGTTTCCGTAGGCTTCTGAGTTCATTCTGCTCACTTGAAAAACTGGGTGGTTTGATTCAAAATGTGTCATGTTCTGTGTTGTTTAACGTATTTAGATGTAAGTACCAGGAGAAATAAAAGCTGAAATTCTTCTCTCTCTTCTCATATTCATCTTTTGATCTCGCACACGAATGTCTTCCTTGCACAGCAAAAGCAATTAATTGGCCTTGCTGTTCCAATACTTTTGGAAGGGACAGTGTGCATGAAAATTGTTTGTGATTTGTTAAAAAGAAAAAAAACTACTTGATATCTTTCAGTGAACTGTGTAATAGCATGATAGATTCCTGTGCATCTGTTCTAATCGTAAAATTGATGGTATACAAGCCTATTAGTGTAAACTGTAAATCTCTTCTATCTAATTGTGCCATGGAAAGGCAGGCCTTCTACACCTTAAAGAGAGATTTGTCAGTACTGATCAGCATGTCAGCTCTGTTAAAGCACTTGAGTTTACATGCTGAATTTCTTTGTGGTTAGAGACCCGCTGTATTATTTCTCAACAAGTTCCATTAATGAGCACTTCTTCTACAGAAACCCTGGTCTGTTTTATATTTATAGTCATTTTCATGTGTTAGATTTGGTCGAGACTGCAGGGGAAGTGCCCTGGCAGCAGTTGTAGTGCTGCATAGAGTGTACAATGTGTGAAAGCCTGAAAGCAGATGTTTGTGAGCAGGAAGGACTGGCTAAAACCCCAACACCTTCTGCCTGTTTCCTTTCTGTTTACACTGTGCATACTCCTCTCATTCAGTAGTCACTCATCCACTGGTACACCACTCTGTGCTTTGCATTCACCAACACGCACTCATTTTTTGTAAAGCTTGCATTCTCAAGAAAAGCTCAATTCCACACCTTGTGCTTTCTTCTAATTTACTATTTGAAGATTATGTAACTTGTGTGTATGTTTTAAATCTATGGCTTTGTTTGTAGTAGAGTTGTACTATAGTAACGAATTTTTACAACATAGCTTAGAAACTAGGCCTGAGTAGATGGTAAGCAGTCAATGAAACCTTAGAGTAAAACTTAGCATCCTTGCAACTCACTTTGTGCTTCAGAGTTCTGAACCATGAAGCTCAGATGGAGATCTCTCCTGTATGTGTTTGCATTATGGCTGTGTGCGCTGTGCTCAATGTTGTGTAGCTGCTGTGACTTCTGTGCCCATCTCTGCCCTGTAGGCTACTTGCCACTCCCTACTGAATAAAGCCACTGTTAAAGAAAAAAAGGAAAACAAAAAATCCGTAAGTCTCCCAGAACTTTATTTTTTTTCTAGCCACCATTTTTTTTTATTCATTCTGGAAATCAGCAATTTCTTTTGTTGCTTTTTTGGCTTTTTTGCCTCAAAACATGTTCATAAGCAACATGGCCCTACTAACCTCTTACTAACTCCAAAGTCATGGTTGAAACAGCGTAGCTGTTTGGATCACCAGTATCCTGAGCCCTTCAGGTCTGGTTTGGGACTGTGAGAGGGATGACTGTGTGGTGGGCCACTGGGATTGGTCAAGCTTTTCCATTTGTCTGTGTACAGATGAGGGTGACCCTTGACTGGATATTCTCCATAACATGGGAGCCGCTACCTCTGCCATGGAGATCCTTGCACACCAGGAGAAAGAATAAGGATTAAACCAGATTTCCCAAAAGTCCCAAAATCAACCTCGATATCATTTCCCTGCTGTGGAAAGTCAGCTTGTAAGGGAGTGAATTTTAGCTGACATTATATACTGAATTACTGCTTACTATTTAGAACTATGAATCTTAATACTACTCTGAGACTGTGTACTCTGATTTAAATCTGGCTTTAAACTTCCTATTTTTATTTTCAACATATTTTTGAAATATTTTTCTTTTTAAAATAGGCCATACTTTTAAAGAAGCTGGTTAATGACCTTATACTTGGTGTGCAATTAAAATAAAGCATGTGCTTCTGTGTTGGTAAACTGGGTTTGGATGAGCAGTTTCACTAGTCGTACACCACTGCATGAGTCATATAGGTGTAGTAAATATGCTTCCTGTGTGTATGTATTTGTGTATGTGTATATATACACTCACCGTCCACTTTATTAGGCATTCAGTTGTCTAGTCAGCCAATCGTGTGGCAGCAGAGCAATGCAGATACAGAGGTCAAGGGCTTCAGCTAATGTTCACACCAAACATCAGAATAAAGAAAGTTATCTGTGGCTTTTATCCTGACATGATTGTTGGTGCCAGAAGGGATGGTTTGAATATTTCAGAAACTGCTGATCTCCTGGGAATTTCACACACAACAGTTTAAAAAATTTACACCGAATGGTGTGAGAAACAAAAAAACATTGAGTGAGTGACAGTTCTGTGGGTGAAAACACCTTATTAAAAGAGATCAGAGGAAAATGGGCAGATTGGTTCGAGTTGCCAGGAAGAAAATAGTAACTCGGTCACTTTTTACAACTACGGCGAGCAGAAAAGCAATTCAAAACATCGATGGGCTACAAGAGCAGAAGACCCGTCGGGTTCCACTCCTGTCTGCCAGAAACAGGAAACCGGGACCATCATAGGCACAGGCTAACTGGAGGGGTAAAGATCAAAAAAAAAAAATCACCAGGTCTTTTTCCAGTCTTCATAGTTTTGGTGAGTCTGTGTCCATGTAGCCCATCCACTTCAAGGACTGATGTGCATTCACGGTTAAGAGTGATTGTGTTGCTACAGACTTCCTGTCAGCTCTCACAAGTCTGGTCGTGCTCTTCGGATCTCTCACATCACCCAAGTGTTTCAGTCTGCAGACCCTCCGCCTACAGGATGTTTTTGTTTTTTGCACCATTCTATGTAAACTCTAGAGAGTGAGCCTTGTGTGTGAAGTTCCCAGGAGATCAGTAGTCCCTGAAATGCTCGAACCAACCAAGTACCAACAACCATGCCACGATCAAAACCACAGAGGTCGCACTTTTACTTCATTGTGATGTTTGATGGGAACATTAACTGAAACTCTTGACCTGTATCTGCATGATTTATTTTTGAATTGCGCTGCTGCCACACAATTGGCTGAACAGCTACATGAATGTGCAGATGTACAGGTGTCCTTAATAAAGTTGACGGTGAGTGTGCTGGTTTTTTTTTTGCTTGTTTTGTTTTTTATATATATATATTTTCAAGACATTGTTTTGTGTATACACATCTGGTCATGATTGCATGAATGTTTCACACTTTCTCATACTGCCATTTATCATCAGTGGTTGATTACCATGCTTTCTTAATTGTCCATCACAACTCTTTAATTTAAAAGGATTTAAATGTATAATTTCTCTGCAAGTAAATGCAACTTATTTTAAAGTTATTTCATCTGCATTTCTAAAGCATTTAAAATTCTTATACCCTTCCTCACGTATCCAAAAGGCAGAAATCTGTTGTGCACAAATATTTTTTCGCATATACCGTTAAATTGAACATTAGCAGTGTTTTCACGTATGATTCCACAAAGATGTCGGCTAAATCTAATATTCTCCGTTACAAACTGTGAATTTTTCATTATGCCAGTGTGTAGGTCTAAATATTTCCGAGACAATGTAGTAAAGCCCTGAAAAAAGTTCACAGAAAACTGTTTGCCGTGTAGTCGAGAGCTCGAGTTTGAATCCTGATGATGCCATAGCCAAAAATGACCACTAGTGGTATTAAAACTGATAAAATGAACATGCCAGTAGCTAATGTATGCACCGTATTTTCCTCAGGAGGACGGCAAACAGTTCATCGACTGTACACGATCAGGCCGAGAAGGTTTAAAAAAAAAAAAAAAAAAAAAAAAAAAAAGGAGCCAGACACCTAGCTTTTGCTGTTTTCACAGCTATTGCTGATGCAGCTGCACCAACTGATATGTGGGTACAAGAAAGGAGCCAGCTCAGCATGTGTGTATATATAGGCTAAAATGCACATGAAATGACTTCTGTCTGTTCTTGTTCATGTCGCGCGGCCACAATTGGATACGTATCCGATTTAGGGCCACATATGAAAGTGACTCAAATCTGATTTGAAAATAATGGATTTCTGTGTGCCTGAAAACACCAGATCTGTCATGTTAAGGCAGAAAATCAGGTTTGAGTCACTTCAGCCGGGTAATGTGAACGTAGCCCGTGACTGTGTAGGCAACTGTAAACTATCATGGTGCACTAATTAGATATGCAGTCCTCAGGGGCTTGTGGTATTTTAGTTAGTCATTTAGTCTTGGTATTGATTTTTATTTTTCATTTAATGCCCAAAAATAATGGGTTTTCTTTTAATATAATATATGTTTCTTTGATGTATTGTATTTTGATGTTCAGTGTGATGTCTTGTTTGATCATTCGAAAGTGTTGGGTCGTTAAGTTTGACCATATTAAGTTGCATGTTGTGCAATATGAATGTGACTGTGTTAAACTGAGTACATTGTTAATTGCTTTTTGCTTCAGATTCACTGAGCAGTATTGAAATCTGTGTTTTGATTTATTCCATATCTTTCATTCACTGACTTTCTTTTGCCATCTGCAGCAAAACACTGTCTACTGTCTTTATGGTATAATGTCTGTCTGGCCATCTAACTATGGGTTTCTTCATTGTTTTATTGGTCTTCCAATCCTAAACCTATATTAGGGGTTATTAGGTCATTGAGGGTTGAAAAAAGGGTTTAGCTTTGGTAGAGCTTGAGGTATTTTGTGAGCATTTCTCTGGTCCTGTCTTTCTCTCTCCTTTTTATTGCATAACATTTTTACCTTTCTTTCTCTTTCTTTCCTCATCATCCTCCATTCACTGTGTGTCCATGCAAGGTGGTGAGCCAGCGTTTCCCCCAGAACAGCATCGGTGCTGTTGGCAGTGCCATGTTCCTGCGCTTCATCAACCCTGCTATAGTCTCTCCATATGAGGCAGGCATCTTGGATAAGAAGCCTCCTCCTCGGATTGAGCGGGGCCTCAAACTCATGTCGAAGGTAATTCATTTAGCCAGGTATACGAGTTGCAGTGTGGTCACACTTGACCACAAAATGATTGCTTATGACAGTTGTTTCTCTTTTCTCACAGATTCTCCAGAGTATTGCCAATCATGTTCTCTTTACCAAGGAAGAGCATATGAGGCCATTTAATGATTTTGTAAAAAACAACTTTGAGGCAGCAAGGAGGTATGTAATGGAGGAAGGGTTAAAAGATGTGTTAAAAGATGACGCAGTCACTGTTTACCTTTATTATTGAAGGCAAATTTAAATCTATGAAGTGTGTGATTGTTTTTTTTTAAAGCATACAAGTTTGAGAGCTTCATTATATCATTGTGTGCAAACTAGTCAACCTTTGGTCAAATGCAGTGGTTTTGCACCAGACATTCAAGAAATGGTGAGGCCATAATTCAGATTGTATTGGTGAGTGAGTACTGAACGTATGACGGTCACAAAAGATCATGTTCTAACGTGCCGATGCAGGCTAAGGCTATGCAAGTGCAGCACAAGTTTACCAGGGAAGGAGGTTGATTTGTGTAGGCTTTTCCAATTTATATATTCATACAGCCTGAATATCTGGATGAGATTTAAAAATATGCTCATACTCTGATGTCTATTGTGCAATTGTATGGAATAGCCTATATATAACAACATACAGTATATGGTCATCAGATTGAATGTTCGGTGTTTTCATATGTATTGTACGTAACTTGCAGTTGCCTATTCCTTACCTTTGCAGATTTTTCCTGGACATAGCGTCTGACTCCCCTCCTAGTGATTCAGTCAATCATAGCCTGTCCTTCATCAGTGATGGTAATGTGCTCGCCCTGCACCGTCTGCTCTGGAACAACCAGGAGAGGATTGGGCAGTATTTATCCAGCAACAGGTATGTTAACACACTGGACGAGTAATAATTATAGTTAACATGTGGCTTAGAGCAAGTTCGAAAGCATGATTGAGGAAACGATTGAATTGTCCATGCATCACATGTAGTCAGTCAGCCCAGTCAACTAAAAACATTACACACTTGGATAAATAATTCGATTTAGGCATAAATATAGACTTATTCTGCTGTTTCATGAGCTTTTAAATGTGCATAGAAAATGTACTGACTGACCGTCTGCACGTAAGGTTATTTGATTTCCCTCAAGCGTCTTGGCGCCAAGCTTTCCTCCAGTTCTTTGGTATCATCTCTATTCCTCTTCCCTAAAATGACTAAGTACAGCCTGCTTGCATTTCTGCTTTTTGGGGAAACGAGCCTTCGCTATAAATTCGTCCTGATCAAGGCAGAGTACGCAGTAACCAGATGTCCTAGTATTTTTCCGTTGTAGTAATATTCTGTAGTATTAATATGAAAGCAAAAAAAATCAGTTTGTCCTTCATTGAAATTGTTTGCAATATAGCATTTAATAAGTCGTTGAAGTTGTGTCTCAGAATGATGGCTTATTTTTATTTACCACAAGGTTACGTTAAGTCTGGGAATCGTGTTGTGTTTTGCAGGGACCACAAGGCTGTTGGTAGAAGACCATTTGATAAGATGGCTACACTCCTGGCGTATCTTGGCCCCCCTGAGCACAAACCTGTAGCAGACACTCACTGGTCCAGTCTCAACCTCACCAGTTCCAAGTTTGAGGAGTTCATGACCAGGTAACTCTCTGCATTGACTACTTCTGCTTTCATACGAGGCATTTTCCCCCCTTCAGTTTCCAGCAACCGGTTTGAAAAAGCACTTCCACCAAGGTTTTTTTGTTTCCTCCTCATGAACCATATACAAAACTTTCCAGAAAAGCTTTGAGTGAAAGTTCTGAGATACGCCCAACCACGCATCAAATATCTTTGTCATGACTTCAGCCTTTCAAATGTACCAGCCATGTACCCAGTGTATTAATCTTACCTATTTATCAGTGTTCTAGGCACAGGGTGAGTATCATGTGAGATGCCTTTTTTGGCATCTGCACAAAAAGTACTATGGCTTCTTCAGTAGGGAAAAGCACCTGATGTGAAAGCAGCCTATGAATACTAAAGAACTGAAGACCCACAGCATACATTAACAATAAATTCTGAAGGTCATGTGTTAACTCTTGACGCGAAAGTCTTTCTACTTGCAAGTCAAGTTTATAAATTAATTTCAAGTTCTTTCATTCAAAGTCACATTAGTGTGTTAAACAATTAGAAATTTCCTTAATTGTAGCTATTGCAGCAACACTAATTCCACTCAGTCTCTACTGAGACTGCTGTGCAGGTGCTTTATTTCTGTTAAATGGCTTCGTGACTATACTTGGGAAATGGGATAAAATTTAAGGTACCTCGTTAACTATGTGTTACTGTCTTTTGTCATTTAATTTTGTTGATATTTGTTAGATAGAAACCTGGCCATTAAATCCAACAGTCCAGTGAAAGTGTGGTCATAAAGACTTGCACGTTTTTCACAGGCACCAGGTCCATGAAAAAGAAGAATTCAAAGCTCTGAAGACACTTAACATCTTTTACCAGGCAGGAACGTCTAAGAATGGCAACCCTGTCTTCTATTACATTGCTCGAAGGTAAGAAATTTAGGCTTGCTACTTTGTAAATTGATCAGTAATAAAACATTTGTGAGCCACTTTTCTTTGATGATGCTGTTTAGGTTTTTTGTTTTTTATTTAATTATTATTATTATTTTTTTTAATATAACAGTTTGAAAATATGTATACTACACAATGTGTAAAGACTTGCTGTCTAACTTCCTTAAAACGCTGACTAGCAGGAAAGCTAGCATTGTGCGTTATGGCTCAACCAACATCACGACGATAGCTACAGGTATAATGCTTGCTGACTTGGTGAATAAGAATTGAATGTCATGAATTTGCATGATTGCAGACAGCCTGTAACATATCGACTTCTACAAACATGAAGCTTGAACAATGAAGGGGTTTATTTATGTTTTTGTTTGCTCTTATTTACTTATCTAGCGCTAAAGAAATGCGTTAAAGGTTTTAAAGCGTTTTGGAACATCAAAGCTGTTTAGCCGCTGAACAGTGCATCCAAATGTGGTATGTTAAATCACAAAATATATCTACTAATAAATGGGAACATCCAGTTAAATGACTTTTTTGCATCATAACAAGCTGTGACCGATGATGGCCTGTAACATTTCATTAGTAACATTAATATCATGCATAATCGTAGACTGCACACAGAAGTTTGGGCTATGTGTACCATTTAGTAGACAGTTCTCATCTGCACATGGTTGATTATGTTGGGTTTCACTAACATATTGGAATCATTGGCAGGAATGTTTTAGCAACAGTAAGGTTTATTTTTGGATCAGTTTACTTTACTGCTATTTTGTGCGCTGTGATGTAGCCTTTATTTCACATGCCAGCGAGGGGGGAAAAATGAAGTATTTTAATACATTCAAATATTTACCCGTCATTCACATGTTGCTATATTTTTGGTCTCCGCACACTGGCTTGTGCAGTCAACCTTGATGCATAATATCCTGTGAGATCAGCAAGCTTGTAAGTGTTCTACTTGATGGCAGTCTTCCTCTGACCTTTTTTTGAGATTTTAACAATTTGGATATTCTATTTTTCTTGAGTTTTGTAAGGTTATGTACCAAGTGTGTGAGTAATTAATTTCTTTCGTATAATATACTTTCTTTAATCTTACACCTTGATTCTTCACATTAGCATAACCACAGTGGAATTAGAAAAGCTGTACACAGTGGGATGCGAACGTTTGGGCAACCTTGCTAATCTTCATGAATTTCCTGTATAAATCGCTGGTTGTGACGATAAAAAAATTTCAGTTAAATATATCATATAGGAGACACACACAGTGATATTTGAGAAGTGAAATG
>JAQQZR010000003.1:10942099-10981404 GCA_030068235.1 Notoglanidium macrostoma
TTGTTCAATAATAAAATTATTCCTCAAAAATACAACTTGCCTAATAATTCTGCACTCCCTGTATATATATATATATATATATATATGCGCCGCAAAAGCCAGAATATAAGGTTCAGAATAAAATTGCATCTAGCCCGGTGTTCCAAATTGTCTGCTGATCCAATATGCGTTCCTTTCAGATTATATCAAGAAGTGAGGAGTGAAGCTTTGCATTTTATTAAATCATCATAAATAATATATGAGTGATAGTGTTCTAATATGGTGGTCTTAAATATAATCAAAAATAGTTTTACCTTCTGAAATCATCTCTCAGCTAAGAAATGTAAAGATTTCTTTTCTGAGAAAGTACGTAGCGGGATCAAGATCATTGGCAAGCCTGCATGGCCATTCATCTTTATTTGTGAAATTCTGCAAATTCATTTAGAATGTATATTCACAATTGTGGAACATGTCATTCAGGATTACAGGAAGATGCCATGAACTTGTATCAATAATTAAAATAAATGTTCTATTTCAGCATGGCATAACCACAAAATTCAGTTTCACTAGAGTGTGAATGGTTTGGTTTCCCTTTTTCTTTAGAAGTGACAAACAGAAGTCTATTGATATACCAATAAGGCATCAAATGACAGTTGAGAAAATGAGCAGAAGCAGCAGAGGTGTGAAATCCTGCATAGCAATGGCAAGTAGTCATGTGAATACCGATCTAAACCAACCCTATGTTGTGATGTTACCAGTAACAATGGATTAACACAAGTTACTTTTAGACAATCATGGGCAGTAACAGGGTAACGTGGTTTGTGTACCTCAAATACAGGCCGTTACTATTATAGCCTTTTTGTTCAGCACTTGTGTAAATTCAATAAGTTTAGCATTAGTCAAGGTTACATAAGGTAATCTTTTTTTTTTAAGCCATTTTGTTGCATTATAAAAACACACAAGTAGTAAAAACAAATATTGTGTACTTTATGATCTCTGGGTGATTTTAATATCACTTTTTTTGTACCTGCACTGTATGGGTGCAAACCTGGTCTGCAGTCCTTTTGTTGCAGGCCATCTTTACAGTTAGCTCTTTCAGACAAAAAAGTACTGTAGGTATGTGATAATTGTTGATAAGGTTTCCCTTCAGTTGGTTGGTAAGCTTCGTTTTGACTGTTGCTTAAAGCCAGCAAATACAAGCATCTGTACTATACTTTATAAAAGTTTTATAAAAGATAAAGAAGCCTGGGACAAATCCATGTTTTTGGTGTCATTGCAGATTCTGGTTTACATTAACTGTGTATCACACAAACGATTTAAAGTCCACGATTTTAACCAGTTTTTTTTGGCCAGAGCCGGCTCAAATGACGCTTTAGGTTGTACGCATTGCTTAGAAAGAAAGAGGCTTAATCACGTACAAGTACAGTGTATCTGAATTCTTTTCTTTACACGTCCTATCGTGACCGGATTATAGCATTCTGCTCAGCAACTTTAACCACTGACCCACCACTGGCTAGCAAGTGCAAATGCCAGAGTGCATTCATTTTCAGTTTTTTTAAAAGCATTGTTTAAAAAAACAGACAGACAAAAAAAAAAAAAAAAAAAAAAAAGCAGACAAACTTTGACCTGCCCCTTTGGTGCTCAAAAGAGGACTTGAATCCTGAAGCATGTGACACTGCTATATTTTACTCAGAAATTGCTTTTTACTTCCTCGGTCTCAGTCTCTCGCTCTCAACTCTTTCTGGTTTTATGTGCAGTGTCAGCTTCCCCCAGAGTAAGAGTAAATCACATCCTACACAGTCACAGTCTAAGTAGTTTTAAAGGTCGTATATTAAGGCTCCAGTGCTATTTACTAATAGTGTCCAAAAATGTCATTTTTAGATATTCAGGGTTTTACACATTTTCCTACCAAAATCCTTTGAAGGAAAATTAACTTCATTGCAGAAATAGTGAATATTTGCCTTAAAGTGACCTCCTAATGATTTTACCATCAGTAAGTGATGTTTCTACTATCGGGGAGCTAATTGACCCATCTGGACCCTTGAAGATTGAGTCTTCTTTTTCATTCTGTGCTGTGCTGTCTCTTTTTTTTGCAAGGCATTTGTTTTAAAAGCATACAAAATGCTATCTTTTCAATCCTAGCTTGTGGTTGATGGCCATGTCTCTATGATGGTGCTGGTGGTGGTGGAGAAGTGATGTTTACAGCATCTGATGATGGCGATGTTTCAGTGTTCTTGTCCTGGGAGAGATTAAGATCCACATCTTCAAATGGCGTGGCATCGTTTGTCTCTGCAGGTGGTGATGGTGCGATCTCATCAGGTGTAGTTGTTGTTTGGATAGTCTCATTGTTTTCAGTAGCTGGAGGAATGCTTACATTCTCAGGGACATTGGGGTCTGAAGAGAGCTCAGCAGGTGGCCTGTTTGCTTCCTGTGTCTGAATTTGCTCTGGTGGTGTTTTTCCATTTACTGGTTGGACATTACGTTGCCCAAACGTGCTGCTTTCTTGAGTGTTCTCAAGGGGGATCTCCTCATCCGTCGGGCTCAACATAGAGAACCGCTTGGATAGCTGCTGGGGAAGGAATGAGTAGAGGGAAATTCTTTTAGACTCAGGGCGGTGGAAAGATCCATCCTGATCGATAGTTTGTAGGTTAGGATTAATATCCGCTTCGATGAACGGTGAAGGGCCAGCCCAGTCAGAAGTCTCCGTCTGCCTTTTCTTCTTTTGACGATTTCTTACCCAAATCACAACAAATGCTACAAACATGAGAAACAGAATGCCACCAATCAAGGTGGCTACAATGTGTCCTGGATGGCTTTTTTTATTTTCATTTTTATTGGGTGTTTGTGTAGTAGGTTTAGTGGTGGCTGTTTGAGTGGTGGGGGTGATTCTGCCGTTAGGTGTGGGATGTGTTTCATTTCCAGTGATTGCTTTTGTGGTTATTTCATATGTTGCTTTTGCATCCATGGATTCAGTAGTACCAGTTGTACCAACTTCCGAGTTAACAGTTGGACTAACACCAGTGGAAAACCCAGTATTAGTCGAGGTGTTGTGTGGGAAGGTGGCCGTGTCACTACTTTCGTCACTGCTAATGTTCAAAGTTCCATTTGAATCAGTGATATTGAGTATTGGCGTGTGTATGCTTTCTTTTTCTTGGGGAAGCGAAGCCCATTTAGTAGTCAGTGTTTCTGTAGTTTGTACTGATTGATTTGTAAAAACCTCTGGAGTATTTTGGGAATGAGTAGAAATATCAGTCTGTGGCTTAAATGAATCTTGCTCTGCAGATCTAGTGGTTTTCTTTCCTTGAGTGTGTCTATCAAGGCCTTTAATGGTGGATGTAAAATTATGTAATGTGTGGTCCTTTCTGGTGGTAACGACCTCTTCTGACGTTTTACGTGGCAGTGTTGTAATTAAGTTGGTCTTTTTTTGTGTTAATTCTGTCATGAAAGGCCAGGAGGTCAGATGCGTAGAGGACCTGCTTTCTTCTGTAGAAATCGTCATTGCGTGGGTTCGATACTCCGCATGACTCATTCTTGTAGCATGGTGCTCTGAGGTTTGTGGGGGCGATTTTGAAGATGAGACATTTTTTTTTTCATTTTTCAAAAAGAGAGTGGTGGGTTCATCACTGCTTGCGGTTGGTTGATCTTTAGAGATACTTCTATGCAGCCCAGTGCTGCTTGGGCTATGGGTTGTTTCACCATTTGGTTTCAGAGAAGGTTCTGTGTTTTTTGAAGAGAAGACAGTGGGTTCCTCACCCATTATGATTGTTTGATGATCTTTAGATGTACCTTTATGCAGTGTGGTGCTGTTTGGGCTATGAGTTGTTTCACCATTTCTTTCCAAAGGACGATTGATGTTTTTTGTAGAGAAAATAAGTGATTTATTCTCCCTTACGGTTGTTTGATAAGTATCTTCATTCTGGGTGGTGTTTCCTGGACTAACGGTTGTTTTGCCAGTTAGCTTCCATGGAAGCACCAGAAACAGTGCACAGGTACTGAGAATGGATTTCATGATGTCCTCTTCATAGATGATGCCTGTAAGCATACCAGAAAAGGTTTGTTAATAATCTGTGATACTGTACTGATACCCTTGCCCTATTTGAACTAAATGCAGTTAGAACCAGCTATAAAAACTACTAGTAGCATAAAATTCAGGCTTTTTTCTCTTTCATCCTAGAGGTCATCTATATCGAGTGTTGTGGCTAAGCTTGTCAGCGTTCACTGAACGTCTCTCCAGTATCCCTGGATGCATATTTGTGAAATTCCTTTTATTATGACCAGAACATTGGGACATCTATAAGGAAGGTTTGATGGAAAAACAAAATCTTCAAATACCCTGAGACATGCTTGGTGTGCCAAGTTTCCCACTTTGGTTTTGCACGGGAAAGATTAGGCTAATGTAGCTAATACTGTAGCCAGCACTTTTAATGTGTGCAAACTTGCATGGACGCACACACTCTCAAGTACGCGTAAACAAACTTGTTTGAAACTGAATGGCACTGATCTGTCTACAAAAGTGGACAAATGTTTGCTGAAATATTTTTTGAAAAATTGCATCAAACATAGGTTTTAATCGCTATTACCGTTGTCTAGTAAATTGAAGTAATGTTAAGATGGATAAATGAACTAAAACCAAATGTAAATTATGTTCTTATTGTTGGAGTGTTTTGGTGTGCAATGCAAAGTGGGATGCATTAAAGCATTGCTTTTTGTAGAGGCACTGCGAAAAGACGCATTCAGGAAAGATTCCAGCAACCTGGGAAAATGTACTTATTGGGAGATCCTAGAAAACTACCAAAAATATCATTAAGATCCCCTGTTACTACCCTATTTACTATTTCTTTTCAAGTTAAAAAATAAACTGTATAAATTTATAGTAAATGATATTTTATTCAACATGGCAACGCCACTACTGAAACTTTATAGGAAGTGCTAGCATGTTGTAACAGCAGTAACATGATTGTGACATTTACCCTTGTAAAGTTTCCCCAACGTGACAGCATACCACAGCACGTCGAATGTTTGAATGCTGGAATGTGATTAGTCAGTAGGATGTGCATTATTTTTGTATACCAGCATGGTATACAAAAGCCAGTATGGCTGTAACATGAACCGAAAGGTTCATGTGCTCATTAACACGTTCTCGTTTCTATAGTAATAGCTCATTCACAGCGAATCGTACGGTGGACGTCAGAAAATCGGTGGATGCCACGAAATCTAAAACTGATGATTAACAATAAAGATAAAATAAGTAGCAAAGTAAAGTTTAACAAGGTAAAACGTATAGTTACCGACGTTGGGTTTTTCAGGAGACATTTATTGAACGTTTGTGTAAGGAGTCAAAAGTTTCCACAGCCTAATAAATAATAAATGCATACACCATTGCTGCGGTATAATTGCAATAACACGCTTCAGTCTGTGCTGCTTTACAAAAATAATGCACCCTGGGAGGGTGAGCGTTTAGCTGCGAAGGGCTGCTGTGGTTTGTCGTGTTAAAGTGGTGGTCTCTTATTCACTCATAATAAATAAATGTCCCTAACAAAGTTTTTTTTTAGATTCTTAAACCAAAAGAAACCAGTTCTGCATGCTGAATAGAGGTATTACGCAGATGGGTAAATATATTAGCAACTACCATCCCTAAATTTCACACCAACAAGAATAAAATTATACCATGTGCATGGACTCTTACTGTAAAAAAAAAAAAAAAAAAAAAAAAAAAATATATATATATATATATAAAAGACATTTTTTTTTTTTTTTTTTTTTTTTTTTTTTTTATGCAGTTCATTGGAGAGCACTCTGTATGCTACAATAGAGTGCATTTAGGGTTTATAGTTCTGTGACTACCATATTTTATACAGGATGTAATTAATTATCAGGAATTCCATACAATATCATTCTTATGCATGCACATTAAGTACGTACTGCTTAAGGACAATTCAATATAAAAAATGACTATATAGCTAACCACCAATTTAATAAACAAATACATGACAAATAAACCTCTCCTATTGCTTCTTTTTGTCATAATTCTAATAAACAGACAAATCAATAGTTACTTACCAGGTTAACATGTAGTTTACTAATGAAGTCTAGATGTTCTTCTGCCCAAGAAGTAAAGTGTTGGAATTATCCAATCTGAAGATGTAATGCTGATAAGATTACTCTATGTACATATTCTCTGGTCCTCCACACCTTGTTTCTAGTCTTGATGGCATGAAGTTTGTTGAATGAGGAACTTGCACATATTTTACTGACAGGAAATGAGAGCTGTGAAACCATTGCTTCCCCCCCCGTTCTCTAATGTCTTATTCTGACTAAACTGTCACTGTTCTGCAATTATTAAAAATGTGTTCATGCAATACAGAGATAAAGGAAGTTTTAAAAATCTTTTTATAGAAAAGCATGTTGTTTCAGAGTCAGAAATTTAATTACTATGAGCTAATGGCTGATGAAATGCTGTTAGTGGATTGGAAATAAAGCAGCAGTATGTAACTTGAAACTGGAAACCTCACTGGTAAAAATGGCCTAGAAAGTGAAATCACTGTCAAGACTCTGAAAATATTACCCTTTTGCGTTAAGATAAGATGTGTTTCCATTTACCTACTTAATGCACTATTTGAAATTCCAAACTAGAAAGTGATTAATGGAAATGCGTGAATTTCGAAGGGAAAAAAACCCTTTCAAATATCGCAAAGAAGTTTACGCACTCGGACGAGGTGGATTTTTAGATGCTATGACAAAGCGATATTTTTGCAGAGTTGAAATGGAAAAACTCTCATGTCATGAGATTAGGAGTAAATGGGAACGCTAAAACGAGCGTTCTGTAAGAGCTGTTGCAAGAGGAGAAACAATCATGAGAGGAGAGAACCTAGGTGTAATCACTTATCACTCAATGGAAACACAGACCATTTACAATTTGGTTTTGTTGAATTTTAAAAAAAAATATTGCTTCAGTTTTGCACAAAACTGTGATGTAATGAAAAAACGTACTGTTTTAAGAATTAAACTAAATTTAATTGTGACTCTTACCATTACCGTGTATGTATATGTGTATGTATGTATATATATATATATATGTATATCTGTATATATATGTATATGTGTATATATACAAACGCACATGTACAAAGACAGCACAGATCAAATTATTTTTCATTAGCGGTTTATTTTGGCATTCTTGATTATAAAGGAAATAAAAACTATTTTGAAAATGTATCTAGATCATACAAAGGTCAAGAGGAAAAAAAATTGAGGAGCGAAATCAGGGAGACTAATACACTTTGTTTGCATAAACAGCATTTTATAAAACCAGAATTTCCACTTTTAAAAAATGAGCTTCTATATTACCTGATCAGCTTAGACAAACCAAATTATTAGCTTAGTTAAATCCATGGATATTACATAAAAAGGTGTTTGTGGTGTTTAAAAGGTTCTAAAACTCCAGTGAATTTTAATGTAATATTCTAATTTTATTATTATCTTCGGTTAATTATCGTCCATCACAAACCTCCTATCTGACGGACAAAAAATGCCAGGTACAAGTTAAATGAAATCATGCAAATGAGAAAGCGAACAGGTAGGAAAAAAACAATATAACCAAAAAAAAAATAAATCTTATATGGTTATGTCATGGATTGCATCTTTAAGTGCATCTTTAACACTGCTTTAAGATTAGCATTTATCATGGAAGACGACAACATGTGTAATCTCACACCACCAAAGGCATGTCCTCCAGTTCCTTTACAGGATCTATGCAGGAATCTCTGGATGTGGCGCTCTGCATAGTTTCCTCATCCATGTTTTTGGTGTTGCTTTGATGCAACATCTCCTCCTCCTCTTCCTCTTCTTCTTCCTGAGCCACTGGATCGTCTGCGTCATTCCGAACTTCCTCTAGCAGGAGGTTGGTCTCGCATGGACCTACAATGCCCTCCTCTGCTCGTTCAGTGCTCCAGTGATCCGATCCTCTCACATCCACATTACTGTGGGTCGGGCGTCGGGCCTTGCACTGTCGCTTTAAAGTGATGACCTTACATGCCAGCACCAAGACAGATATGAGTAGGATAAGCATGACACTCCCAGATGAAGCAACTATTATGTAGGCTAGCTGATGGTTGATGAAACAACCCGCTGGACCCGCTGAACCCTCTGTAGGTGACACGCTAGCTGGAGCATTTGTTTGGCTCAGTGAGCCATTGTTGAAGGTGGTACTGATAGATGTTGTATTAGATTCCATACCTTTAGAAACTAGAACAAGAAAAACTATTTTAGTTTAAGAATATAAAAGATATTAGTGTTAACCCGTCAATCATGGAGTGCCGAAATGGAAAAGACATACCACAGAAATAACCAGACAGATCTTCTTGGGAGACAAACTTTTGTGCTGCTTCTAGTTGAGAGATAATACATGACATATGGTAAATATTATGAATTATTGTACTTTATTCTACATTTTAATTTTGGCCATAATTGCCTTGTGTTCTGTTTCTTGCTTCTTATTTGGTTGTTGATTATCAATAGATTATTAGGGGCAGTTATTAAAGAGCAAAGTTATTGCCTTAAGGGCAAATCTAATTTTTAGTGTTGTATGTAAAGGTCGTGTAACAGTATACCTTATAGATTAAATACGTGTAACACTGTGGTTAAAACAATGAGATGTCTACATTATGTGGCACACAATTAACCCTGTTATCAAATAAAATAAAAAGGTTAAGAGAGATTGAGCACTTACCTTTCTAAAGCTTGGGTGTACAGGTATTGAAGCTAGTAGAAGAACGGATGAACCAAGCCAGTGTAAACGGCCCAAGATGCAAATATAGTCACTTCCTGTCCCCGTCTAGTAGAGTTATTTAGAGGGGTCTTTGAATTTAGATGTCTTAGAGCTATGAGAGAATGTAGAATGTAAGTGACTAAACACAAAATAAAATCATGGTCTGACATGTAGAATTTCTTGTGTTTTATTTGTTATTTCATTGAATTTTTTAAATTAAGACGACGCGTACATTTGCACAGAGTACACAAGTACATTTTGAGAAACAAAAACACATTTGTGGGTTGCTATTGTGACCATAGCTATTTAGTATTTATGCAGAATTCACCAAGAGGGTTTTTGTTTTTGAATGTGATGAATTTAACTGTTCAGTATTTCAAGTGATTGATTTTCTTTTAAAACAAGATCTGTGTAACCCTTTCCTTTCTGTTACTTCCCTTTAGGTTCAAAACAGGGCAGATCAATGGTGACCTCCTAATCTACCACGTACTACTCACACTCAAACCATACTACGCTAAACACTACGAGATAGTTGTGGACCTCACCCATGTTGGTCCTAGCAACCGCTTCAAGACCGACTTCCTCTCCAAGTGGTTTGTTGTCTTTCCAAACTTTGCCTATGAGAATGTGGCTGCCGTCTTTATCTATAACTGCAACACCTGGGTGCGGGAATACACCAAATACCATGAGCGGCTGCTGACTGGTTTAAAAGGCAGTAAGAAGCTGCTGTTCATCGACTCGCCTGCGCGTCTTGCCGAATACGTGGAACCTGACCAGCAGAAGCTTCCTGCTTCAACGCTGGCCCTGGAGGAGGACCTCAATGTTTTCCATAATGCACTTAAGCTTGCTCACAAAGACACAAAAGTGTCCATTAAGGTATTTGGGAGTTAAATCTCCACTTAAGAAATTGCCCAAATGCTGCTTCTTATTAAGCTTATAAAACTGTTTTAGCGATTTATCTCTGTATTAAAGCTCTCTCTTCAACTTTTTACCCAGGTTGGCTCTACAGCTGTACAAGTGACCTCAGCTGAACGTACCCGCGTTCTGGGCCAGTCCGTCTTCCTCAATGATATCTACTATGCCTCCGAGATCGAAGAGATCTGCCTTGTTGATGAAAACCAGTTCACACTGACTATCGCCAACCAAGGCACACCCCTCACCTTTATGCACCAGGAATGTGATGCCATAGTGCAGTCCATCATCCATATCCGTACACGCTGGGAGCTCTCTCAGCCTGACTCCATCCCCCAGCACACCAAAATCAGGCCTAAAGATGTGCCTGGAACTTTACTCAATATTGCCCTCCTCAACTTGGGCAGCTCCGACCCCAGCCTGAGGTAAAATGCCCAAGTGATCTGGCCACTTGCGTTTGTCGTTCTTATAGGCATGGATAAACCGTTCAATGCATCTCACTTCTTATAGTAACTGTGCTCCATTTTATTTACCGGCTTCTTTCTTTGTTTCTTTGAGCTGATTAGAAATGCTAATGTGGCTGCTGTTTGCTTTAGTTCAGCTGGCAGGCACTTGAACTTGCCATTGACAAGACAATGAAAAAAAGACTTGCTGTACTTGAGAGCCAAGAACATGCAAAGTCTTGTACATCAGTTCCTATGATAAATATTCGGAGGTTGTTAGTCCTATCTTGCGGCATAATAAAGAATCCTCTTCTGGAGAGTTATCTAACTATGATATCCATGTTATTGATGTGACGTTGTATTATTTTGGTACCATCGACAGGTCGGCAGCATACAACCTCCTGTGCGCCTTAACCTGCACCTTCAACCTCAAGATTGAGGGGCAACTCCTGGAAACGTCTGGCTTATGCATCCCGGCCAACAACACCCTTTTTATTGTGTCCATCAGTAAGACTTTAGCAGCCAATGAACCCCACCTCACCCTGGAGTTTCTTGAAGAATGCATCAGTGGTTTCAGCAAGTCAAGTCCGTATTACACAGACACATCTGTACACCACTGGCAAATTAAGTACATGAGATCTACCTAATCATTTATTAATCTTCCTTTGCTTTGTGTGCTGATGTTACAGGTATTGAACTGAAGCACCTGTGTCTGGAATACATGACTCCTTGGTTGCGCAACCTGGTGCGCTTCTGTAAGCACAACGATGATGCCAAGCGGCAGCGTGTAACTGCCATTCTGGACAAGCTGATCACCATGACCATCAATGAGAAGCAGATGTATCCATCCATTCAGGCTAAGATCTGGGGCAGCCTGGGACAGGTGGGTTTCCTCTTGTGTAGATAATGCACGTTTGAAGAATCCATGTATGTATACAAGCCCAGTATTAGATATTCTGTAGAGCATGATATTTGAAATAAAGTCTGTGCCAGTGCACAAGTGCTCTAAATCCAACTTGTTTTTTCTTTTCTAGATATCAGACCTGCTAGACGTGGTGTTGGATAGCTTCATAAAGACCAGCGCTACTGGGGGCCTGGGATCAATCAAAGCTGAAGTAATGGCAGATACAGCTGTAGCTCTGGCATCTGGAAATGTTAAATTGGTTTCAAGCAAGGTAATCTTTCAGTGCCAGTTATAGATAAACAATTCGACAAATAAATGATCACTTATGATTGAGTGTTGATTATTTTTCCTATAACAGCACATCCCAAGGTGTTTTATTTCTCTCATAGCGTTATTTCTTTCCTTATTTCTCTCAAACAGTTTTTGTTGCATCATTTTTTTTTCCATCTGGTTATAGATTCATCTAATGTTTTAAACCCATGAGACATGCATTCTAGACACCAGAAAGCTCAAACTCCTGAATGGTTTACCGTGGCAAAACACTGACACTGGAGACGCCTTCCATGTTCCATGATTATACTATTCTTTGTTCAATAGCAACACTTTACTTATCTAGTTATTATTAGCCTTAGATTATCTTGAGTATCAACCATACAAAATCCCTGTGAACAAACTGTTAGTATAGAAATGATAACGTATTAGAAGGAGCACATAAACAACTCGAATTAGCGGTCAATCAACAACTCGAATTAGCGGTCAATCAACACCACCTTACCATTTAGATTCAAGAATTCTCCAGCACTGTGGTATAAAATGTGTTGGTCAAGAAACTGTTTGGGGTCATAATCTTTGCTAATTATTAAGTTTTTACACCAAATTAGCTATTTTCCAGTGTTACCCATGCTTCTTTAGTGACCAATGAATAGCTCTATTAAATGCCTGGCATGCTTTTAGTAAATATAAAATTATTATGATGAAACTTGTTTACATTAAGAACCTTGTTTGTTAATGTAGTTACACATTTTTCATCATTCTTAAAATATCTATGAAATCTCCTTTTCTTACAGGAGTAATACATTTAATCATATTAGCACCCTACAGAGCATCTTAAAAAGTAGTGGATGAATTGGTTATAAGGTTCCATGTCTTTTGTGCACTAGAAACATTTCTCTGCGCTTGCTCTGGTACTCCATTATCTTGAGGTATACAAATGCCTCCCCACGATTTATAGATGCACTTTCTTGCGCACACAGTAGTAAGTTAGCAAAACACACTGTCCTATTATATGAACAACTGTTAGTTATTACAGTGAATGGACATCATTGTTAGGCAACATGGCACAAAGCTGGTCTCTCTGATTTAAATTCCACTAACCTCAAGTGTCTCGGGCATTGTGGTCCTTGAACGAAGCAGCAAAAGCATTAGGATCTGTCGTCGTGTTTACTTATCTCCATTTGTCATAGCTATATTTTTAAGCCCATAGCTGCACTGAATGGGTGCTGAGCACTGTTTGGCTAGCATGTGCCAGCCACTGCTGATGTCACTACATGCCAGTTTGGGAGTACAAGGGCAGGCTTTGTCTAGTCATCACATCTGCCTTCTCTCTGCCTCACACAACATCAGACTTGGAGGTCAAATACAGACCTAAACATGACCTTATTGAGGAGGTCATACGCCTCTGGAGAGTACTGTTTAGGTGCATGACACACACAGATAATGACAAAAATGACTTTGTTTTAGAATATTTTACAGGCTATTTTATGCTTTTTAAGATCACTGATCTTAACTCATGACCCAAAAAATTTATTGACATAAATGTCATATAAAAAGTGACATTACAGTCTGCTTTTGGTTGACCAAAAACCACTAAGTTGTTCAAAACCTAGCTCAAAGCTTCTTCATTTTCTTCTGTGCTTCAAAGGTGATTGGCCGAATGTGCAAGATAATTGACAAGACATGCCTGTCTCCCACTCCTACTCTGGAGCAGCACTTGATGTGGGATGATATCGCCATTTTGGCGCGCTACATGCTCATGCTGTCCTTTAATAACTCCCTGGATGTGGCAGCCCACTTGCCTTACCTCTTTCATGTGGTCACTCTGCTGGTGGCTACAGGACCCCTGTCCCTCAGAGCCTCCACCCACGGCCTGGTCATTAACATCATCCACTCGCTGTGTACCTGCTCCCAGCTCAACTTCAGTGGTGAGGATGCACGTGTACACATGCATGCACATTCATACATGCATGTGTACACTGTTATGCATTGTGTGGTATTGTTTGCATGCTTCACCATTAAAATTAATTTCTGGGCCATTAAAATTAATCTCATGTCCTTTAAAAAACGCACTTTAATTACAAGCCAGTTGAAGTCCCCTTTACGTGCCGTCCTTATATTTCCACTACAGTGTCATTTCTGCTCTCGTATCATAATTCTCCTTCTGTTCTCTGCAGAGGAGACTAAACAGGTGCTGCGACTGAGTCTGACTGAATTCTCCTTGCCCAAGTTCTACCTGCTGTTTGGCATCAGTAAGGTCAAATCAGCAGCGGTCATAGCGTTCCGCTCCAGCTACAGAGATCGCTCGTTCTCTCCAGGCTCTTATGAGAGGGAGACCTTTGCCCTGTCCTCCCTAGAGACAGTCACTGAAGCCCTGCTGGAAATTATGGAGGTTTGTTTGAGCACTGTGTATATGTGTAACTTATACTCTTTCCTGTCCTTAGTAATGTTTTCCTTCTACAACCTTGTTTGCCCGAACGGAAACATGATTGATGGTCAATTGTTTGACATTTTTGTTCACTGCTGAACTTCTTGTCTTTCTTAGGCTTGTATGAGGGACATTCCTGGATGCAAATGGTTAGACCAGTGGACAGAGTTGGCGCAGAAGTGCGTAATTAAAATGATCCATTTAACTCTTTCTGTAAATATTACTGGGTCCCCCCAATGGCCATGTTCTCCTGCAATATGGAATGGTATGTGTGTTCACTGATTGTCTGTGTGTTTTGGTTAGATTTGCTTTCCAGTACAACCCGTCTCTGCAGCCACGGGCGCTGGTAGTGTTTGGCTGCATCAGTAAACGTGTGACTCACGGTCAGATCAAACAGATCATCCGGATCCTCAGCAAGGCCAGTCCTCTGCTCAGCATTGACCGGGTGAGTAATTCCCATTGTCACTTCATCAACTACATAACTGTTTAACTTCATAATCTGAAACATGATGAAATGTCCTTTTGACAAAAGATTGATTGTGAAATGAAATACTGAGATGCCTTTTTTTTTTTTTTTTTTTTTAACTTTTTAAAAAATTCTTTAAAAACTTTTTTCAACACTTAGGTTCCTATATTACACGCTCTATCTGCTGATAGTGGCGCAACGGCATTTAGTTCTTGCGTCCTTGTTTCCTAAATAGAGTGATGAGCAATACTTTAGTCCTTTAGTCTGCCCAGCTTTCTCACCTTCTCATCTGTACTCTCTGCACAAACAGATCGGGTTCCAAAGCTTCAGCTTTCATGCTAATCCTGTAGTCAACGGTTTCAGGTTCATCATCTTGTACATTGCTAACTAACTGAGCCGCAACGCTGCCGTAACTCCTCACAACTTCGTTGTATAGTGGCACTGCATTCTGGGACTTTAAGTCCAGTGTTTGTTGTCCCTATTAGTTCTGTGTTAGCTGTCTTGTTTAAAATGATTTAGAATATGGCTTGAAAATGGTGACTGACAAAAGAAGCTCTTGCTGTTTGGCTTTTTAAAATTTTGTCTTTTATGAAACACTATCATTATCAGTGTCCCCCTTTGATGTCAGCATGGCACATAACCACTAACTCCTCCCAGGAATAATGACAATACAACACCAACCAAAGCATTAGTTCCAGAATCCCCGAGCACATCACAAAGAGCCGAGTATTAACATGTTCCTGGGAGGAGTTTTCCTTTAAGGACTTAAGATTTGTTTGAACGATTCCTCAGTTCTGGATGTTTTTAAAAGATTTCTAACTTTTTTTTTTTTTTCTTTCACGTCAAATGTGTTATTCTTTGGAAAACGTTCTCTGAATATTGCTGAGTCACTTGCTTGTCAGTCTTGAGACAAACTCACACTTTAATACACTCTTGCTCTGTAACTTGTTCTCCTTTCTTGGGAGAGTTTAAAGAGGCTGTTTGTTTCTCTGTGAGTGTCCTATCTGCAGAATGCAGTCTGCTGTTGAGACTGCTGTAGAGACATTTACTCTGGCATTGTATCTCTAGCTGCCGGTGCTATGCTTCACCGGCCAGCCAGATTAATGCTCTTCCTCTGCAGGGGCTGGAGAGCTGCTTAAAGGGGCCGGATAATTACAACAGTCAGGTTCTCATTGAAGCCACCGTCATCGCGCTCACCAAACTACAACCCCTCCTCAGTCAGGTACTATGGTGCTTTAAGTTGCCATTATTGCTAGAGATAAAATGCACATTTTATTGTAGCTGTGCACTTAGAGTTCACTGAATTGATAAAAATATTAGTCACCATTTTGGAGTGTTTTTTTTTTTTTGTTTTTTTTAAACTCTAAACAAGGGTAAAATGAACTGTATAGCGAATCAGCAAAACACCAACACTTTAACTATGACAAAGAGTATGATGGATACGTATTGTTTTCAGCCTTCAGTGATAAACTAATTTCTTGTAGAATCTGCAATGCTCTAAAAGTTAAAAGGTTTGTACAGTATTGTGTGTGTGACTGAACATTAAGGTGTTTGTGTGTGTGTGTGTGTGTGTGTGTGTTGGTATGTTCAGGACTCTCCCATGCACAAGGCTCTGTTCTGGGTGGCAGTAGCAGTGCTGCAGCTGGATGAGGTAAATCTGTACTCAGCTGGGACTGCACTGCTGGAGCAGAACCTGCACACGCTCGACAGCCTCCGGGTGTTTAATGACAAGGTATTAAACACGTAGAGAGAGACATGCGCATAGAGAGAGAAACACAAAATGTGAACCATTTAGGTCTGCTTCGGTATAGTACATTATCAATATATTTTATTATAAATATATTATATTAATATTAATATAATATTATATAAAAAATAATATATACAATAATACATACACATTTGTCTAGCAAAACATTGATTTAAAGAATGTATTTGATATAGGGTTTTTTTTCTGTCTCTGTTTTATAGAGTCCCGAGGAGGTCTTTATGGAGATTCGGAAGCCTCTAGAATGGGACTGTAAACAAATGGACCATTTTGTTGGCCTTAACTTCAACTCCAACTTCAATTTTGCGCTAGTGGGACATCTGCTGAAAGGTAAAAGATGACGCACACAGCACTAAGCTCACCCTCAGTAGGGTTGTTCGCTATATACATCGTCTGATGGTTGATGTGCACGTAATTCTCATTATTCACTGTACTGCTGTGCTTGCTGAGTAGCTTTTTTTACACCAAGATGATTGGTTATTTTCAGAGAAGAAACCCACACTACACAGACGTTAAATATAACGATAGAAAGAGAATGTGATGTATGTTCCATTGGCTAGGGATTGTATAATCTTTACATTAATGTACGTTTTGGTTCTACTCTGTCATTTTCTGTAGGTTACAGACACCCATCCTCAACCACAGTGGCAAGAACGGTGCGTATCCTCCACACGCTCCTGGGTCTGGTGGGAAAACACCGCAACTGTGACAAATTTGAAGTGAACACTCAGAGTGTGGCCTACCTGGCAGGTGAGGGAAAAAGAAAATAAATGCTCCTACTGTTTCCATAATAATTGCTGTCTGTTTTTAATGTGTGCGCATATACCTGTCGCAGCTCTGCTAACGGTGTCGGAGGAAGTGCGCAGCCGCTGCAGTCTCAAACACAGGAAGTCTTTGCTCCTTTCAGATGTTACCATGGAGAACTTTCCTGTGGACACTTACTCAGTTTATCACCCTGATCCCGGATGCAGGTGAGCTCATCATCCCCTTTTAACAAAGCTGCTACTTTTGACTGTTTTATTGTTATATAAAGTTTTAAATAGGACCAGGTAGTACTGAAAATGAGCCCATTTAACCGGAGTACTGTTCTTTCACCATTTGAAATGTTTTCACATTACTGGGTGCAACTATAATTTTATCTATATGCTATATAGCATTATTTCATAATCCAGACTTCTCAATTATTTGAGATGACCATGACTCATTTCCATAAGTTGTTAGGTCTTATTTTCACATTTCAACAAACACAGTGTTAATTATTTTTTATCATTGTAAAACTAACATTAAGGCAAATAACACTTCAAGCATGGGTAAAACCTTTTTTTGGCCATGTTGTGGAAGTTCATTTACATCCTGCTTTTGGGCCATCTCCTTTTAAATAGTTGAATGAAGATGTATTTTGTTTAAGCAACATTCTTATAACTAGAAGGGCACTCGGAGAGCGCAGACGTCCGCCAAGGACAATAGTTGAATGTCTTCCATGATATGCAAATCTGCAACCACAGCTTTATATGTATAGATTTATTTCCAACGGAGTCGTCATATTTCTACATTGGCTGTGTTTTTTCACTACTGAACTTTAGTGCCATCTACTGGATTTAAAGAAGTATTGTGCGCAGACTTTCGCCAAGGCCAATTGCCGTATCTCGTAACATTAGTGAAAGAGAACAAAATTTGTGGATCTGCACCATTACTCCATACTACACCCTGCCACCAAGTTTCATGGAAATCCGTTAGGTAGTTTTTGAGCAATCCTGCTTAAACCACACCAAAAACATAACCTCCATGCTGTAAGAAATTATAATAATAAATCATCATCATCATAATCAATCATAATAAATAATGAACATCATTAATATAATGAGTTACATTTTTATTGTTATTCTGCTCGTGATAAACCGTAAACTTACTATAATTTGTTTTCAGTATCTGGCTGTTTTGCAGGACTTCTTGCAATTGTCTAATGATCAGTGTGTCTACATAATTATTAGCTTAAACATACAGTATAATAGTGGCATAAAGTGGACACTACCTATTGTTATTCAGTTAACTTCCATAGTTGGCAGAGAGCTACCGAGTCAACATTTACTTAAATATTTCATTTTTTAATTGTTTGTTTATTAGTTTTAAGCCAGTCTATTGTTTTGTTTTTCCGATGTGGCAGGCCACTAAAGGAGAGTCAGCCATGGACATCGCCCAAAGTATCAGAACGCTACCTGGCAGCATATTATCCCACAATGGGGCAGACCAGTCCACGCACACGCAAGTCCATGAGTGTCGATATGGGGCAGCCCTCACAGGCCAATGCCAAGAAACTACTGGGTAACTATCATGCTGCTTTTTTTTTTTTATTATTTATTTATTTATTTATTTATTTATTTATTTTTTGAAATATGCCAGATTTTTTCTGGCTGTTTTAATGTTTATTTCACCGAGTGGATGAAGGATCAGATAAATGGCCAAGTTGTCTGTTTAAATTAGTTATTCCCATTGTTAATCAGCTGAACTCAGTGCTACAGTGCTGTTTAATGTTGGACTGATTTGTCTTAATTGTACATTGTGTTTGTTTCTTAGGGACCAGGAAGAGTTTTGACCATCTGATATCAGACTCCAAGGCACCAAAGAGACCAGAGATGGAAACGGGCATCACCACTCCCCCGAAGATAAGGCGGGTGGCTGAGAATGACTATGACATGGGTAAGATTTATCAGGGAACTGATAAATGAGACAAGTATTGTGATATTTATGTATTCAGTAATATAATGGGACCTAAATAATCAAATCATTTGAATGGAAATTATGTATCTAAATTGAGGATTAGGTTATATTTGTATAGTGAATGCAGTAGCTCAGTGTTGCCCTGTCCCCCTTCAGAGGCACAGAGAATAGCCAACTCCCATTTGCGCAAGGTCTCCGTGTCTGAGTCCAACGTGCTGCTGGATGAGGAGGTGCTCACTGACCCCAAGATCCAAATGCTGCTTCTTACTGTGCTGGTGAGAAAATCTGGCCAGGTCCACTTCCCTGTCTGCTCTCCATCGTTTCTCTCCGCTAGCATTTCTTTCTTCTTCTGACATGAAGATCATATGGACCAGGAGTTTTATTACATTTTGGAGATAGGGACCCCTTTAACTCTAAAATAATATCCACAGATCCATGCTCAGCACATTTTTTACATAATCCAGCTATTTAAACTAGTCTCATTGAATAAATATTCACAGTAATGTTCTGGCTATTTGTTGAAGCTTTTTTCTTTTTTCTTAATGTGTTTTACCCTGGCAGAAAGCATTAGGCCCAAGATGTTATACACAGGTTTATTTGTTTTTGAGTTATTGATGTTTGGAGTAAACCAACAATATACCAGTAAACCCATTTAATTCAAGCGACCAGCCAAGCAGGCTAATAACTACAGTACCCTCCAGAAGTATTGGAACAGCAAGGCCAATTTGTTTTTTCTGTGCACTGAAGACATTTGTGTGCGAGATAAAAAGGTGGATATGGAAAGAGAGATCAGTTTCAGCTTGTAACCCCTGGTGTTTACATCTAGATATGTTGAACAACAAAGAACATAACACATTTTGTAACAAGCCACACAGTTTTTCAAGCGAGTACTGGAACAGTATTTTCCACTATATTAAAGTAAATTGATTGCATGTCCCTTGCTCGTAATAGCTGCATCAAGCCTGTGACCCATAGACTCCACCAGAGTTCATGTTTCTCCATTGGTTATGCCTTTCCAGGCTTTTACCACAGCATATTTTAGTTGTCTGTTTTGCAGGGCTTCTCCTTTCAGTCTTCTCTTCAGGAGGTGAAATGCAGGTTCGGTCAGGTTAGGATCTGGTGATTGACTTGGCCTGGCTAAAACCTTCCATTTTATCCCTTTGATGAAGTCCTTTGTTGAGGTGGCAGTGTGTTTTGGATCATTGTCTTGCTGCACACTAATGTTCCTCCCGGTTAGTTTGAATGCATTTCTCTGTAAATTGGTGGACAATATGTTTCTGTAAACTTCTGTGTCCACTATGATGATGAGTTGCATCATAAATAAAAATGATCGAGCCTGTTACAGAAGCAGCCATGGAAACCCAAGCCATGATGCAACCTTCATCATGCGTCACAGATGCGTTTGTACGTTTAGGATGATGAGCAGATCCCTTCTTTCTCCATTCTTTGGCCTTTTCATCTCTTTGGTAGAGGTTTATCTTTCTCATCAATCCATAAACTTTGTTTAAAACTGTCGTGGCTTATCTCTGTACTTTTTTGCAAATTCCAATCGGTCTTTCCGATATGTACCGCTGATGAGTGGTTGGCATCTTGCAGTATTGCCTCTATATTGTTGTTTTCTAAGTCTTCTTTGAAGAGTGGACTGTGATCTTTCCACCCCTGCCTTTTTTTTTAGGTCATTCATGATGTTATGAACTGTTGTTTTGGGGGTTTTCTTTACTGCTCTTGCCATTTGTCTGTAATCAGTTGTTGTTTTACGTGTACGACCAGTTTGATGCCTGTTGCTCAGTACACCAGTGGTTTCCTTCTTTTTCAAGATATTCCAAATTGTGGTACTGGCTGTGTTCAATGTTTTGGAAATACTTGTGATGCATTTCCCCCTTTTTCTCAGCTTCAGAAGGGCAAGCTTTTCTCCCACAGACAGCTCTCTGGTCTTCATTTCCATCTACCCTTAACTACAAATGCAGTCTTCACCGGTGAACGCCAACGGTATAACTGAGAGTAGATATCCAGGGCTACTTAATGATCAAACCGTCAATCTTCTATGACCCACCTGGGTAACAAAAAACACCTGTCACATGAAAAACTTGGTATTTTGATACAAAATGTGTGATGGTCTGTATTGTTTAACATATTTAGATCTTAAAATCTAAAACTCTGATCTCTCTTTATTCATGTGTTGATTTCACACACACACACACACACACACACAGACACACGTCTTCAGTGCACAGCAAAAACAAATGAATTGGCCTTGCTGTTCCTATACTTTTGGATGGGACAGTGTATATGTAATAAATTTTAACTATTATCTTTGGGGAACCACTGATTATTATGATTATTATTATGACCAAATTATCTATCAAAAGTTGAACAAATCTTCTTAAAATGCATTTAAGATTTGTTCATATTTTGATAGATAATTTGTCAAGTGCTCTTAAGCGCTGTGTTCTATGCAATGTCCCTTGTGTTGTAAGGTCTCTTTTCTGTGACAGGCCACACAAGTGAAGTACTCGACTGATGAGTTCCACCAGAGGATTCTGTACGAGTATTTGGCTGAAGCCAGTGTGGTCTTTCCAAAGGTTTTCCCAGTGGTGTGAGTGTCCCTTACCCATTTACATTACATTTCCATTCTTTACACATATGGCACAGCAAATAGAGAGGTTGGCAGGCACGAAGGTTCATCTACAGAGAATATAAAGCGCTTGTGAACTGGAAGCTAGTTTTGTTGGAGTTCCCGTGAGTGGAAATGTTTTAGAGTAGGTGCTGTCATAAGGGAAAGAAGGCATTGAGTACTTTGCAGTTTTCGTGCAGTGTTCATGTGCTTGGCCTGACTGAGCTAGATGCTTTGTATAGTCTGTCAGTTTGTGGGTTTTGTTGAAAGGCTTTCTTTTAGACGCTTCGTGGACTTCCTCAAAAATAAGATGCTTGACGGTTTTCATTCTCGTCTGTGTACGGTTACAGAATGCTGTAAATTAGAAGTTATTATAGCACCCACAACTCTCTCTAGAGTCGAGCTTTATTCCTGTTGCTCTTCAGTGAAGCCATCTGTTCTCAAAGATGGAAATAATCAGGTTTTGAATGCTCGATAGGAAATGTGATGGAATGAGCATATGCAATTTATACAGAAAATGGGTGGACAAATTATAAATGTATTAGTTATATCATTGGACAAGTGGAAGTTCCAGTGTGCTTGCACAGTCATGTTTTGCTTGCTTGGCAACCTAATTGACTAGGCTGGTGGCTAGTGTAGTGTCTAATGGTGTGCTAGTTTAGTGCAGTAATCCAGACTGGGAAGGGAAACAAGTTCATGAACTCCCACAGAGGGGACTACTGTCTAAACGTAGGTCATATCGTCTCCTGATAATGCTTTTGATATAGCACATTGTGTTCACAACCTAGACAAAAAGTCATTAGTGGCAAATGTTTTAGCAATGAGCTGTAGTACATTATAGTTCAACTTTTTATTGGGTTTGGAGTCCTATTTTATCTTTATCTGTGAGATGGTACATTGTCTAAGCAGGAGTGTTAGATGCACTGCACTTTAGTTTGCTCGGTTTCCTCAGAGGTTCTGCGTTCTGAAAAGATCATCTGTCATCTGTTTGCACTAATTGAGCCACCTAGAAAATTTTGTTCTACCAACAACCAGACCGATGTGTGTAGTGCAGCAGGTGGCAGGATATGTCGCATTACACCTGAATTTTATAGACACAGACAGTAATATACTGGCTCATTGTGAACTTTGTGGAAATATTTAATTTCATTTTATTTGTGTGTGGTGTTGCTGCAACAGGCACAATCTTCTGGACTCCAAGATCAGTACACTGCTGTCCATGTGCCAGGACCCCAACCTCCTGAACCCTGTCCATGGCATCGTCCAGAGTGTGGTCTACCACGAGGAGTCTCCCCCTCAGTACCAGCCCTCCTGTCTGCAGAGTAAAGAAAGACCTTACACTTGTCCTTATTCTTAATGTTCTCTTAATCTCAGGCCTTTTCTTTCTGGGTTTTTTTTTTTGATAGGTTAAAAAACTTTTAATTTTTAGACTTTTAACTTTTAAAAAGTTAGACTGTGGAAAATAAATATTCATCCCTAAATGCATTCGGAAAATGTATTTTTGTGTCTCTTGGTTGGAAAAAGTCAGCG
Organism: Notoglanidium macrostoma; assembly: GCA_030068235.1. Classification (NCBI taxonomy): domain Eukaryota; kingdom Metazoa; phylum Chordata; class Actinopteri; order Siluriformes; family Auchenoglanididae; genus Notoglanidium; species Notoglanidium macrostoma. The sequence goes on from JAQQZR010000003.1 coordinate 10,964,902, forward strand.
AATATCTAATAGTAGCTGAGCGGTATTTAGTTTTAAATGAAACTAATTTATTGGCTGTCTGCGTATGCTGACTGCGTCATTTTTATTCCCCTCCGCATTCTGCTCCCTTTCGACACTCTGTCCCATCCCTCTTTCTCTCTCATGTTCTATCATTGTCCTGCTGCCACCTCCATCTCTTGAAGGCTTCGGATTTAATGGACTTTGGAGGTTTGCAGGCCCCTTTTCTAAGGTATGATTGATCATTCTTATATTTACCATTAATTTTCCTAAAGAAGTTGAGGAAGGAAATTCAGCCTGCTAAGCAATTATGGCTTTGAATAGTGTCCCCAGACTTTTCCTCCTCATTTGTACACTTTTGCTGTAGAACATTTATGTGGGGGAAAAAGATTTGTTTTGTGTATTGCTCATAGAATCAATATCACTACAGCCTTCCCTTACAATAGAAGCATTCTGTGGCCTGCTGACGTACAGGCAGCAGAGTCAATCTCTCTTGTTTAAATTGAAGTCAGACAGCAGATCCTTCATTCTGTTGAGTGGCTTGGGATCAATTACACAGAGACACCAACAAGTGCGTAGCTATTTCTGCAAAAGTGGCTTGTTTGCTTTTACTCTGCAGCAAACCCAAATCCCAGATTATGCTGAACTAGTGGTTAAGTTCCTGGACGCTCTGATTGATACCTACCTTCCGGGAATCGAAGAGGAAGGAGGCGAGGAGTCCCAGAGAACACCAACCTCTCCGTATCCACCCATCGTTCAGAGCCAGCTGAGCATCACTGCCAACCTCAACTTGTCCAACTCCATGACCTCGTTGGCGACCTCGCAGCACTCACCAGGTCAGAGAGTCTGCGCACACAGGAGCATGTATACGCATGTTTAACTGTTTCTAGTAATTGCTGAGAGGGTTGTCTTTAGGTATGGAGACTGTTGTATTATGTTTGTGTTTGCTGCTTTTGCTAAACTCCCACTAAAGACTTTGTCTTGAGTTGCCACTAACCTTTCAGTGACGTTCACAATATGTCTCACAATGTTATAGAACAGCTGAAGTGTACGTGTGTGTGTGTGTGTGTGCGTGTGCGTGTGCATTCTCATCTGTGCGTTTAAATCAACATTAACCTCACTGCACTCTCTCTCCTTTATTTGGGACACGCTGTCAATTCAGAGGGCCCCATAGTTTATAGACGCTCCCCAACTTTGTCCCATGCCAGGACAGCAGAAGAGATGCCACCGAAAACCGCTGGTACAAGCCTAAACTATAGAGCTGTGGTGGGCAATTAATGTCCAGTTCTATAGTTTGCACACTTTGGTAACTGATTTAAGTGACTATCACTTTGTCTACATTTCTTTTTCTGGTGGTACAGATGTTTGAAAGTGGCCAGTTAAAAATCTAGAGTTATTCATGTCTTACAGTAGACTGCTGCTACTTGTCTTTCCCCAATATTTAATGTCACAATCAATATGAATCCATTACAGATTTATTAGATTCTTAATATTTACACTCCTTTTTAAAAATGTTAATTAATGTCCATGATTCAGACTGCTTAACATCACCAATCAGATCCACCTTTCATTGTCCACCTTTCAAGGATCTTAAATGGCTGCTCATTCATTTTGGTTTTTCATTTGTTTTTCATTCATTGCTTCTGTTTTGAGTTGTGAATATCGCTCATGTCTGCCTTCTTTTCCACTCGTGTGTGTGTGTGTGTGTGTGTGTGTGTGTGCGCGCATGCCTGTGTGAAGCCTCTCTGCCTTGCTCTAAGTCAGCTGTGTTCCCACCGCACTTCGTCCTCCCAGGTATTCACCCTTTGCTGCTGTGCCCTCCTCCTTTTTACTGTGGTGCTTATTTTGAAAAAGAAGTCAGAACTTGGTGAAAGGAAGCTAATTTGTAATTCTAGAATAACACAACCACTTTTTTTCTGTGTTGATTCTGTCACTGAGGTGATAATGTTGCATAATTGTTGCAGTCTTTCTTTAAAAGGTTATGTCATGTTTGTAAATGTGCGTGGGTTTGCACTTCCTGAGAAATAACTGTTCAGCATTGCAGAAGGCATGTCTTGCGCCACCTTCTGGTCAGTACTGGTATTTAATTTGGTTTTAAACTATAATCTGATGTGGTTCGAACTGAATTTAAAACGGAATACACAGGGAGTCAGAAAGGAAAAACAGACTTCATTATTTAAGGTAATCTCACTCAGTAGAATAAAGGGGGGAAAAAATGTTATATTACTACATTTATTGCAAATAGGAATTTTATTCTCTGAAGTGTGTTCTCAAAGCAAGTATCATGTTCAGGTTCACATTTTAATAAGTAAAACTCCTGTGTTCCCATTTATCATTCGCTGTCCTGTTTTTATTCGTGATGTTCTCTGTTTCCCTGTTTTACGATTTCAGCATGTCTAGCCATTTATCCATTTTCTGTCTCACTCATGCAATTTGTAAGTTAAAAAAGTTTAAACCCTTAAGTGAGAAGTGAGCCCACGCATACTTATACATAGAATTGGGGGTTAGGTGGGGCTCATCCACTTCAGCCATGGATGCAGAGGGAAGGGAAAGTGCTGTCCAGGGAATCGAACCGGCAACCTTTTGGTCCCAAACCTGCTTCTATAACATTTTTGAGGCTGCCCTCTGTTTTGTGTGTATAAAGAAATCTGATACCTGCGAGAAATCAAATTTTATCAATAATAAGATAACACTTACAAGCACTCCAGGAGTCTAATATTTACATGTTGGTTGTAAACATAAGTTATTAGTCAAAAATATTACCTGAAATATATTACTATTTTGACTTATGATTATTATGATTTGTGTAAAAAAAAGTATCTAGTGAGAACTACTCGCGCAGCTTAAAATTCAAAGCAAGCAGTGGTGATTTTCAGTGTAAATTATGAACTTAAATTGAACTCATTTAAATTATTACATCGTACAGACGGTAAATGTTGCGGTGAAAGAACTGTGCTTTGGTTTCCTTTCTTTAAGAAAATATTGAGAGACGTTCAACATCTTATAAAACATATTGACTACATTAGGATATCTACTTACCCACAGTAGTCATCCAGCTCGAGTATTTATGCTGGATTATTATTTATTTTTTTTAACCTTTCCAACAGTCAGATGTCTTCCTATTAATACACTTTCTCTCTGCATAGGGAATAACATAATGGGATTCTTGGGGATCTCTAGTGCACTATGCTGCTCGAATCATTTGGGATTCAGCACCAAACACCTTTCTGTCAGTCTGGAAAACCCAGGAAATTTTCTGGAAAACAAACAAAAGTGACAAAGAAAATCTGGTTTTGGAGTTTATCTGCCGGTAACCTGTCTGGTTTTGCCCGTAATATACTTCGACATCTCTACTTGAAGAAAACGTTAAAATACAGCATTTTCCCCAAACGACATGGAAATGTACAGTGATACAGTGAATAAATGTCATGCTGATGAAGTTGTTAGATAGTTACATGTCATAGCAGAGTGGTCACTCACCCTCAGACATGCCGGTTTCATCTCCAACTGAAATCTAGAAATTTAGTTGATCGTGAATTTCCTAAGGCAATGATTAGATGGTCAGATGGGCCGATAATGGTTGGAGCGGAGGTCATCAGGGAGACAGATCTCCAGGAACAGGGTTGGTAGCACATAAACGGACAGACCTTAAAATGCTAGAACTTCTGATAGACCTCAAAAAGTTAGAAATGCCTAAATGAACTTGGAGTATCTCAGTATAGTGGTGCGTCTGCTGTCTGTGGCTTTTGAATGCATGTGTTTTGACCCACTGTCTCTCTCCTGCAGGTATTGATAAGGAGAACGTGGAGCTCTCTCCCACCTCCAGCCTGTGTAGCAGCGGCAGAGCACGCCACGGTTCAGCCAGCCAGGTGCAGAAACAGCGAAGCACTGGCAGCTTCAAACGCACCAGCATCAAGAAGATCGTCTGAGCACGCTCTGAGACCTGACTCGGCATTCAGGAGGCTGCATTAACCCTCCTTCATAAACTGTTGTTTCCGTTCCATGTTCTCCAGTCTAAGATGGCTCCTGCGTAAGAGAACTGCTTTAGTTTGACCTTAGTTGGTATGGAAGCCAGAAGAGTAGCGTTTACCTGTGCGGGATGTTTGCATGAGCGGAGTGCGATCTCAGCACTGCTGTTTAGAATCAGTTAAGATGCTTTTACAGGTGCATGAAGAGAAAAAGTTGTAAACATGCAGTTCGTATCCTTTTCTACCCGACTGACTTTTCAGCTTCCGCTTTGAAAGTCCGGGGAACAAGAAAGAACCCACATGGTTATAAAGACAGTTTCTGCTCATTTAATCTTTAGTATCAGCAGAGGATTACACAGATTGTAGAACAAGGCACCAGCTTGCTCTAAAACGTTCAGAGATTTTGGGGCTAAACATCTGAAGGCCTGTAACAGTAGGTGAAGTCTGAAAAGACTATAAAACCAGTGGCAGATTTAAGAAACCACTACAATACCTGATTGTGGAGAACGAAGGCCTCAAAAAGGATTTACCTGGGTCCATTTGTCTCGGACAATTGAATCCACAGGTCCTCGGAGACCTCGTCAACAAGCTTGAAATCCGAACTGCAATGGGACGTCATTCTGATGCCAAGCAGATGTATATATGGAAACGATATGACGTGTATGATGATGACAACGATGCTCACACATTTTGGGTTGTTGTTTTGTCCATTGTGTGCCTTTGTCAGGTCTACCAGCGGTGTATAGTTTGTAAGATAAGCTGAAGAAGGGGAAAAACAGGTACTAATTATTGAGAAATGTTCTTCATGTTATACATATGTCCATACATCACTGCACTGTAAAGAAAAATCATATCTTCAAATATATAGGTATCATTACTTGCTGCATTTACTGTACATATTTATTCTGTGAAGTTAGCTAACACAAAATCAGTGAGAATATCCCTTATAATCACCGATGTCTTTATAACCATCTGTCATTCAAATAATAATACTGACAAGTGCTATATGGTTAAATTCCCATCATACTGAGCATAGCAAAATAACAATCGGGAGCGAAAGTAATTTCTAATGACTTTTGTCACTAATATATGGTGTTGCGTCTGTTTTATGTTTGCGTGCTAAAAGGGAATAAGACGGAAAGCAATGGAGATGACATGGGGTGTGTGCACTGCTGTTGGTACCCCATAAGTCAGAAAGCATTTAGCAATGCGGTGCAGAACTCCCTGGACACTCCGAGCGAGTCATGGTGACACCGATTGCAATAGGGAGAGTAGGACGTGTTTTCCTTCGTGACTGGTCATCATGACTTATAATATTCATATGGCCTGTTTTCTTTTGCTTGTTCCGTGTCATCATATGAAAGGCTTTCATCTATATGTGCATCCATGTCTGTTGTCCCCACCTGGGGACAAATGTGCCATTAATTTACATTTTTAATTATAAATGCCACTACAGTGGAGACTCAACGATGCATTAAACGGAAAGGTCGAGGCTGAGGAGGTTTGCTGATTATGTGCAATATTCTCTAACATATTCCTATAGCCCTGTTTTTTTGTTTTTTTTTTTTTTAATTGGAAAAGGTGAAAAATATTTTGCCAATTTAGCATTGTAGCTTTTTTTTTTTCCTCCCAGGAGGTCTTTTTGTCGTCTTGACTATTTTTAAAGGGAAATTTAACACTAAAAAATGGCACCTACCAAATGCATTACCCAGTTCTTGTTTAAGAAAACCAAAGTTATTTGTTGATTGAGATTTGGTGGTAAATTTATTCAACCACTATTTCCATTTTCAACCACTCAACCTTGAAAAAATGGTTTGCTCATGTCATATGGGTGTTCATTATTAATAACAGTGGCTCACACTTTCCTGTCAAATCAGGACCAAACTTGTCTTGCAGTTATTTTCATCAGCTTGTGGGGGGGGGGTTTGTTTGTTTGTTTTTTGTTTTTTTTATCTTTCTGTTCTCATTGTGTAAACTTTATAACATCAGTATTTTATGCTTCTCATATGTTATACCAGTGTCTATATAAAACTGCAGTCATTTTACAGGTGATACAGTATTACTCTTCCCACTTGGTGATTTTGCAGCATTCTCACTCGTTAATAGATTGGTAAAATTTGTAAAAATTTAAATTAACCTTGTGATATTCCCTCTCTGTCCTTCAAGGTCGTTTATCCCAGGCATCTATTTAATAGGACACAGCTAAACTGAATGATAGAAGTTCTCAGGATTTACAGGAGTCCAGAATCTAAAGTTATAGATGCAGGTATGATGGTGTTCTGCCTGCACATCAGTTAATTGGTAGCATGCTTGCCCTTGAAATGTGTATGATCTATGACGTTAGTAAACATCTTGCTCCTGTCCATCCCAATTTGTGGTTTAAAAACTCAGCCTACATTTGAAAATAAGTAACAATGTGTATTTTATAATGCAAACCTGTGTTGGTCTGAAGCATTTACCACATTTTAATTGCACCAAATCATCTGTAAACAGCACATTAGTCATCTGTAAATATTTTTGTGTAAAATTGGAAGTTATATGATTGTAAATAAAACATTGTATTGCTTTTTTGTAAAGCAGTTAGTTGCTGTACATGTATAACATGGCAATTTAATTATACCTGTGTTCATAATAAAAGTTGTCCACTACCCTGTCACAGTGATATCAAGTAAGTGTATTAAGTGGGATTGTTTTTTGGTTTTTTTTTTTTTCTTGGCCAGTTTGTATTTTGAGTCTAAATGTTTGACAATTATTAATACCAAAATAATGACAGCAGCTAGGGTTAAGTGCACAGCAAGGATAATTCGAAACAAGCTCCTACGGAAGGGGTTGCATGCAGAGTCATGCAGAGATAGAAAAAAGCCATTCATCAATGAGAAGCAAAGAAGAGCCAGGCTGAGGTTTGCTAAAGACCATAAGGATTGGACTGTAGAGGACTAGAGTAAGGTCATCTCAACTATGGAGTCCAATTTCCAGCTTTTCCCAACACCAGGTCACCTGATCGTTAGATGGAGAGGCCTACAAGCCACAGGTACTCGCCCCCACTGTGAAATTTGCTGGAGGTTCAGTGGTGCTTCAGCAAGGCTGTAATGGGGCAGATTTTTGTTTGTGTAGGAAGCATGAATCGAGCCATGTACAAGGTTATCCTAAGACAATTGGCTTCCTTCTGCTCTGGCAATGTTCCCTAACACTGAGGATTGGGTTTTCCAGCAGGACAATGCTCCATGCTACAGAGCCAGGTCAATCCAGATGGGGATGGAGGACCACAAGATCAAGACCCTGTCATGGCTAGCCCAGTCTCCAGACCTTGAACCCCAGTGAAGACTTCCAGAGTGTGATTAAGAAGAAGATGATGGTCAGAAACCATCAAACAGCCAAGCTCATTGAATTTTTACACCAGGAGTGCATAGTCACCCAAAAGCAACGTGAAAGACTGGTGGAGAGCACGCCAAGACGCATGAAGGCTGTGATTAAATGTCAGGGTTATTCCACCAAATATTGATTTCTGAACTAATTTCAAACATTAGTATCATGATGTTTAAAATTGAATATGATTTCTATGTAGTATTCAAGGTCTGAAAACACTGCATGTTTTTTTTTTTTTTTTTCATTTTCTGCAATCAAATGCAAGTGACCACATTTTTTTATGGGAAATGTAAGTAGTTTATAGGATAAAACAAAAATGTTCATGGTCCTTAAACACATTTCTATAAACAGTAAAACCAGAGAAACTGATAATTTTGCAGTGGTCTCTTAATTTTTCCAGAACTGTATATTTTATGTACTACTTGTATTTTATCACTACTACTAATAATAATAATAATAATATTAACATTAACAATAATATACTTAGTGTGGCCATCTCACAATCCAAGTGCTACGGTTTGACCCGGTTCTCCAAACTTCCAGAAATATCTCCATAGATGGACTGGTGACTCCAGAATTGTGAAGGAGTATGTGATTGACTGGCATCCCATTCAGTGTGTATTCCTGAGATCCACGGTGACCCTGATTGGAATAAAGTAGTTACAGAGGATGAATGAATAACTACTACTCATCATCATCAATTATTCTTCTCCTTCTGCCTCTTCTTCTTCTAATTATTATTATTGTCATCATAATCATAAATTCTTCTAATTATCATCATCATCGTGGTAGCACCTTTGACATTAAGTTAGGAACAAAGCTACGCGAGATCTTAACGAGTCGCCGGAGAAAGCTCGGGTATCGCGAGATTTGAACAGCTGATCCGGCTCTGTTTAGCGTGCGTTCGGTCGGTCAACACGTGGGGAGGAGAGAAAGAGACAGAGACACCGAGCAGGGACGCGTTTGGATGGTGTTGGGCCCGGAGAAGCGGATTAGTCACCCAGCTACATCAGGCCTGTCCGGTTCATAGTGGCCGCGGGAAGAACACACAAACACGGTGAGACTGTGCTGAGCGCCGGTGCAGGACCGACAGGCCGGACTCTCTGCTCGCTAATTCGGGACAGGGATTGTTAGCTGGCTAGCTAACCAGCTAGCTAGTTTCTTACAGTGTCTCAGTGTTGCCCTCTATTTAGCTAGCGGTGTGGCTGTTCCCAAAATCTGGCGTTTACCATCCTGCTGGCTTGCTTTCTTTTATCTCGCCCGTTATTTTACACTTATCCCTAGAATTCATAATACTGTACCAGAACCGTTTATAAGCTAAATGTGCACTCTTACATAACTAAGTATGGCTCAAAGGACATTATCTGAGTCTTGATTTATTCTATGTACCACAATTTGAACAGATTCTTTAAATTTTCTTTCGATTTTAGATTTGGTGGTGGTGGTAGTAGTAGTAGTAGAAGTAATAATAATATAGCATAGTTAGCTTGCGTAGATGGGTGATATTAGGAACGAGAACTGATTTTAGCATAAAATATGAGAACGTGATGCTATCAGTGTGCACAGCGCGTGTTCCTGTAGCGTAGCTGTAATTCAGAAAGACACGCTGCTGCTTCTGCGCCTGTGAACGCTGCACAATCAGATCCAACCCTTGTAATGCTGTAAATCTCAACGGTCTCCTAATGACTGACATTTATCCCCAGATATGGTGGATTTATCTGTAGTTCTAGGGATTTATCTAGAATTATCATGACGCCACAAATGTTATTCAGTAGTTCTGGGGTTATAATAGTTGAAAGTCAGGACACTTGGGGGTTAATAGTGGACAGGTGACCGCTTGGATGCTAGTTCACTCGCGCAGTGTCTTGGCCTACTGTACTCCAATAAACCCGCACTAGGTCAAATTCAACTAGCTTAGCCGTGCGCTCATTCAGCTCTACACTATAACGTTCAGCCTCGGATTTCGTGTCTGCTATCTAGTGCAAAAAATTGTTGTTCGGGGTTCTTGTTTTTGGCAGCCCAATTTCCCCTTCCTGATTTTTTTTTTTTTTTTTTTAATTATTATTATTATTATTTTAAATGACTAACAGTGGTGTTAGCATTAGACGGCTAGTCTGTTAGCGCGCATGGAGTCCCAGTACACTACAGCTCCGTGCGCCACATGCCTGCCTTATTTTTGCACGGCGCACTTCTGGTGAGTTTTCACACACCCCTCTTTATTGCTTTTATTGGCACGTTTTATTAAAGACTTAGAAACATATTCAGCTCATTTTTTTTTCCTTTTTTAAATCGTCTTGGAAAGCAAGTAGCGAACATGAGACGAGTGCATGTGAGCTCAGCCGAAGCTAGTGTTTGGGTGCGCATATTAACATTACCTCAGACTCGGCATGCGGGCTGTTTGATAATCTCAGCGCAGACCACGCAGCTAATAAGCAGCTTAAAATGCCACTGCTAACTGAAATGGCAGCGTTAGAACATGTTCTAGGTATTCAGTGACCCCAGTGGTACTAGTTATCTCCCCCAAGGTCGTACGTCGGCGTGGCGCGGTGCCTGACTCGGTGTGTGCAGGCCGCCATAGAGCCAAACCGGGCTCCATGTTCCCCTCTGCCTGTGCGTTTATTTAACCTCGGCCAAGGTGAACCGAGCTCCAGCTGCCAACATACGAATGGATATTGTACAGTAAGTGAGCGCGTGCGTGTGTACGTATGCGCATGCGTGCAGCCTGGCAGTTATAACTTCTACAGCTTAGTCATAGTCACTGAAAGTAGCAGGATTAGAATGGCACGTTTTGGTTTTCTTTAGAATTATTGTAGAGATTACTCTGGATAATGTTGACACACCTGTAGAGTGGACATAACTTTCCTCCAGGCTACTTTTAAAAAAAAATTTGTTGGGTCCAGCTGTGTAAAATTCTTTGCTTATGAAGGGCCAGGTAAACACTTAACACGAGACATTAGAATACTTAATTCTGATTGGTCAATTACAGCATTCCATGGTCTGTTATTCCTGTATGACAAGCTGTTGCTATGGACACGTCATTAACGGAAGCAAGAAAAACATTTTAAGTCGATGGGTGAATCGGAGTACTCGGTATGCATTAATGTTGGTTAAGTACCTACTACCTGACTGGTACTATAGTGCGTTCGGCTGTTTGCATACTGCGGATGTAGTAGGACATCTGTGTACCCGGTCATCTATTATTAAATGCCTACTGAGTATTCAAACACCTTGCAGGTTATGCCATACTCCTTTTGGCGCACGGCCGTATGAGTGGTCGGATGCAGCCAATATTTTTGTCAAATTATTGATTTCTTTAGTAAGTAGCCATGTGATAAGCGGGATAATGTATTTTGCATTATTGCAAAAGAAACCCCTTCAGGGTGATTCAAGACATCTCTGCTTCTTGTCCGAGTCCTGCGTCACCCTGTCCAGGTTTCTGTTGCAGTAATGACCGATTTGCTCTACATTATCCCTTACTTAATGGGGGACAAGTTACCTTTCAGTTAATTAACCATTAAGTATTAGCTTATGGCACTAAGACAATTTGAGGCGATTGTCTTGTCACAGCACTTCTTCACCGTACAGTTTTTGACTAGTTCCTGAGACACCTTTTTTGACAAGGTGGGGGGAAAAAGCACAAAGATCTGTTTCTCTTTAAGCTTTCTGTCTTTATTGACTTTTTAAAACAAGCCATATCGTCAGTACTCTAATCAGGCCAGAGTGTTTTCACAACAGAGATTTTTCATTTTATTTACTCTGATTTGTCAACTGATAAGGATTGTCATTTATTTTGAGCTGCTGTCAACTAAAAAATTCACATAAATGCATGTGACTGGATAAGCGGCAGCAGGGGATCTGATGGCGAAACCGTGCTTGTTCATGTGCAGAAAAGTAGTTGCTGAAGTGTGACTGTTTTAAGTTTAACCACTCCGCTGTTTCTAAGTATTCGGTTTGCTCCACTGAAATACTTTTCTGGGTCTTTATCAGGACTGTTTACCAGGTGGTGACTCCCGGCCTACATTACACTTTAAGTAATCGAGTCGAGACTTGTTTACGGTCTAATAGATGCTGTATTACAATAGCAATACTGTATTGACCCTGACATTATTTTGGACAGATGTGAAACCACCTGGGACAATAGTTAGAAGGACCTGCTCAGACAGATGGGATTGCCCGGCTTTCCTCCACACTCGACCGGTGCTGTGTCCTCCTGCCAGTGTCTAAATGACTACATGCAGAATTCTCAACAGACGACTCGATAACACAACCTCGGGCTGCTTGGGAAGCTGTCAGTCAAGTCGTTTGCACCAGCGGTTCTGGAGGCAGTACTTATTTGTTTGAAACTGATTTTCAGGAATTAGGTTCCTAAATACCCTGGATTGATGGATTGAAGAAAATGTCCTTTGGTGTGTTCTAAAGAGGAGACAACCCGTATCATAGCTAACGTGAAGATAAGCCCAATCAAGTCATCTTGGACTGTTGAGAGAGATTTTATGAGGTCTAAAGTTGTTTTGAATTTAAGGTTTATTTTGACATGGATAACTTTGCCTCACATAAGGCCGGCAACTATTTCGATATTTGTCTGAGTTTCTAGAGCTCCTGTATTAACTCTAAGGATTATATTTCGGTGTTGCCAGTTTTAGCTTGATGAAAAATCACTTTGGTTAGTTTGTTTTGCTCGTTGTCATCTGCCTTAACACTCATGCTGGTGTGACACATGGCGTGCGTCCTTCATTCTACCACGATATTAACACTCTCCGTTTCAGCAAATCTGTCTGGGGTCATAGTCCAAGTTTATAAAATATAAATGGCATGTCCCTTTATGTAGTGCCGTGTCTCCGGAAGCGATACAGAGAGGTGACACGTTGCCCCCCGTAATGCATTCCTTTCTCTTCACTGGCTGGGCTTCTCTGGCTTAGTTAAGGAAAGGCATGCCTGAGTATCCTTTTTTTAACATGGACTGACTGCTGACCAGAGGTCACAGCGTTCGGTCGGTCAACACGTGGGGAGGAGAGAAAGAGACAGAGACACCGAGCAGGGACGCGTTTGGATGGTGTTGGGCCCGGAGAAGCGGATTAGTCACCCAGCTACATCAGGCCTGTCCGGTTCATAGTGGCCGCGGGAAGAACACACAAACACGGTGAGACTGTGCTGAGCGCCGGTGCAGGACCGACAGGCCGGACTCTCTGCTCGCTAATTCGGGACAGGGATTGTTAGCTGGCTAGCTAACCAGCTAGCTAGTTTCTTACAGTGTCTCAGTGTTGCCCTCTATTTAGCTAGCGGTGTGGCTGTTCCCAAAATCTGGCGTTTACCATCCTGCTGGCTTGCTTTCTTTTATCTCGCCCGTTATTTTACACTTATCCCTAGAATTCATAATACTGTACCAGAACCGTTTATAAGCTAAATGTGCACTCTTACATAACTAAGTATGGCTCAAAGGACATTATCTGAGTCTTGATTTATTCTATGTACCACAATTTGAACAGATTCTTTAAATTTTCTTTCGATTTTAGATTTGGTGGTGGTGGTAGTAGTAGTAGTAGAAGTAATAATAATATAGCATAGTTAGCTTGCGTAGATGGGTGATATTAGGAACGAGAACTGATTTTAGCATAAAATATGAGAACGTGATGCTATCAGTGTGCACAGCGCGTGTTCCTGTAGCGTAGCTGTAATTCAGAAAGACACGCTGCTGCTTCTGCGCCTGTGAACGCTGCACAATCAGATCCAACCCTTGTAATGCTGTAAATCTCAACGGTCTCCTAATGACTGACATTTATCCCCAGATATGGTGGATTTATCTGTAGTTCTAGGGATTTATCTAGAATTATCATGACGCCACAAATGTTATTCAGTAGTTCTGGGGTTATAATAGTTGAAAGTCAGGACACTTGGGGGTTAATAGTGGACAGGTGACCGCTTGGATGCTAGTTCACTCGCGCAGTGTCTTGGCCTACTGTACTCCAATAAACCCGCACTAGGTCAAATTCAACTAGCTTAGCCGTGCGCTCATTCAGCTCTACACTATAACGTTCAGCCTCGGATTTCGTGTCTGCTATCTAGTGCAAAAAATTGTTGTTCGGGGTTCTTGTTTTTGGCAGCCCAATTTCCCCTTCCTGATTTTTTTTTTTTTTTTTTTAATTATTATTATTATTATTTTAAATGACTAACAGTGGTGTTAGCATTAGACGGCTAGTCTGTTAGCGCGCATGGAGTCCCAGTACACTACAGCTCCGTGCGCCACATGCCTGCCTTATTTTTGCACGGCGCACTTCTGGTGAGTTTTCACACACCCCTCTTTATTGCTTTTATTGGCACGTTTTATTAAAGACTTAGAAACATATTCAGCTCATTTTTTTTTCCTTTTTTAAATCGTCTTGGAAAGCAAGTAGCGAACATGAGACGAGTGCATGTGAGCTCAGCCGAAGCTAGTGTTTGGGTGCGCATATTAACATTACCTCAGACTCGGCATGCGGGCTGTTTGATAATCTCAGCGCAGACCACGCAGCTAATAAGCAGCTTAAAATGCCACTGCTAACTGAAATGGCAGCGTTAGAACATGTTCTAGGTATTCAGTGACCCCAGTGGTACTAGTTATCTCCCCCAAGGTCGTACGTCGGCGTGGCGCGGTGCCTGACTCGGTGTGTGCAGGCCGCCATAGAGCCAAACCGGGCTCCATGTTCCCCTCTGCCTGTGCGTTTATTTAACCTCGGCCAAGGTGAACCGAGCTCCAGCTGCCAACATACGAATGGATATTGTACAGTAAGTGAGCGCGTGCGTGTGTACGTATGCGCATGCGTGCAGCCTGGCAGTTATAACTTCTACAGCTTAGTCATAGTCACTGAAAGTAGCAGGATTAGAATGGCACGTTTTGGTTTTCTTTAGAATTATTGTAGAGATTACTCTGGATAATGTTGACACACCTGTAGAGTGGACATAACTTTCCTCCAGGCTACTTTTAAAAAAAAATTTGTTGGGTCCAGCTGTGTAAAATTCTTTGCTTATGAAGGGCCAGGTAAACACTTAACACGAGACATTAGAATACTTAATTCTGATTGGTCAATTACAGCATTCCATGGTCTGTTATTCCTGTATGACAAGCTGTTGCTATGGACACGTCATTAACGGAAGCAAGAAAAACATTTTAAGTCGATGGGTGAATCGGAGTACTCGGTATGCATTAATGTTGGTTAAGTACCTACTACCTGACTGGTACTATAGTGCGTTCGGCTGTTTGCATACTGCGGATGTAGTAGGACATCTGTGTACCCGGTCATCTATTATTAAATGCCTACTGAGTATTCAAACACCTTGCAGGTTATGCCATACTCCTTTTGGCGCACGGCCGTATGAGTGGTCGGATGCAGCCAATATTTTTGTCAAATTATTGATTTCTTTAGTAAGTAGCCATGTGATAAGCGGGATAATGTATTTTGCATTATTGCAAAAGAAACCCCTTCAGGGTGATTCAAGACATCTCTGCTTCTTGTCCGAGTCCTGCGTCACCCTGTCCAGGTTTCTGTTGCAGTAATGACCGATTTGCTCTACATTATCCCTTACTTAATGGGGGACAAGTTACCTTTCAGTTAATTAACCATTAAGTATTAGCTTATGGCACTAAGACAATTTGAGGCGATTGTCTTGTCACAGCACTTCTTCACCGTACAGTTTTTGACTAGTTCCTGAGACACCTTTTTTGACAAGGTGGGGGGAAAAAGCACAAAGATCTGTTTCTCTTTAAGCTTTCTGTCTTTATTGACTTTTTAAAACAAGCCATATCGTCAGTACTCTAATCAGGCCAGAGTGTTTTCACAACAGAGATTTTTCATTTTATTTACTCTGATTTGTCAACTGATAAGGATTGTCATTTATTTTGAGCTGCTGTCAACTAAAAAATTCACATAAATGCATGTGACTGGATAAGCGGCAGCAGGGGATCTGATGGCGAAACCGTGCTTGTTCATGTGCAGAAAAGTAGTTGCTGAAGTGTGACTGTTTTAAGTTTAACCACTCCGCTGTTTCTAAGTATTCGGTTTGCTCCACTGAAATACTTTTCTGGGTCTTTATCAGGACTGTTTACCAGGTGGTGACTCCCGGCCTACATTACACTTTAAGTAATCGAGTCGAGACTTGTTTACGGTCTAATAGATGCTGTATTACAATAGCAATACTGTATTGACCCTGACATTATTTTGGACAGATGTGAAACCACCTGGGACAATAGTTAGAAGGACCTGCTCAGACAGATGGGATTGCCCGGCTTTCCTCCACACTCGACCGGTGCTGTGTCCTCCTGCCAGTGTCTAAATGACTACATGCAGAATTCTCAACAGACGACTCGATAACACAACCTCGGGCTGCTTGGGAAGCTGTCAGTCAAGTCGTTTGCACCAGCGGTTCTGGAGGCAGTACTTATTTGTTTGAAACTGATTTTCAGGAATTAGGTTCCTAAATACCCTGGATTGATGGATTGAAGAAAATGTCCTTTGGTGTGTTCTAAAGAGGAGACAACCCGTATCATAGCTAACGTGAAGATAAGCCCAATCAAGTCATCTTGGACTGTTGAGAGAGATTTTATGAGGTCTAAAGTTGTTTTGAATTTAAGGTTTATTTTGACATGGATAACTTTGCCTCACATAAGGCCGGCAACTATTTCGATATTTGTCTGAGTTTCTAGAGCTCCTGTATTAACTCTAAGGATTATATTTCGGTGTTGCCAGTTTTAGCTTGATGAAAAATCACTTTGGTTAGTTTGTTTTGCTCGTTGTCATCTGCCTTAACACTCATGCTGGTGTGACACATGGCGTGCGTCCTTCATTCTACCACGATATTAACACTCTCCGTTTCAGCAAATCTGTCTGGGGTCATAGTCCAAGTTTATAAAATATAAATGGCATGTCCCTTTATGTAGTGCCGTGTCTCCGGAAGCGATACAGAGAGGTGACACGTTGCCCCCCGTAATGCATTCCTTTCTCTTCACTGGCTGGGCTTCTCTGGCTTAGTTAAGGAAAGGCATGCCTGAGTATCCTTTTTTTAACATGGACTGACTGCTGACCAGAGGTCACAGCATGGAGTCCTGTCAGCCTGCTAGGTTCAACTATACAGGGAGTGCAGAATTATTAGGCAAGTTGTATTTTTGAGGAATAATTTTATTATTGAACAACAACCATGG
>JAQQZR010000003.1:10991295-11032213 GCA_030068235.1 Notoglanidium macrostoma
GCCCAGGGTGTACCCCGCCTCTCGCCCCAAGATGCTGGGATTGGCTCCAGCTTCCCCGCGACCCAGACGGATAAAGCAATATAGATGATGGATGGATGGATGGATGGATTCTGTAACAAATTGAAAACGTTGGAATTGGATTTGCAACTGGAAATATATAGACATGATTCTTTTTGTCCATGATTAATTTTATTATATTTATACATTATTATATTTATTATGTTTGTCCTGTAAGTGAATGTGTTTAAGTGAATAGCAAATGTTTTTGGTTTTTTTTTCCTAAGTCCTGTTTTTTGTTTTGTTTTGTTTATCTGAAGTGTTCCTAAAATATTTTAAAATAGTATTTTTAAGCTTAGTCATTGTAAAAAAAAAAAAATAAATAAATAAAATTGGTTGGATGTTGATGTTGGCCGACACTCAAGGTTTCAGGATTGGCATTTCGTCGCTAAAGTATTTTAATGTATCAGACTGCATGTGATGCAGAGCCTGAAAATATGGAATTTTCTCCTCTTAAAGCGAAATTACTCTTTAAAAATCAAGATGCTGTCATGAACAAGCTTTACAGTGTATTTCAACAAAATTCATGCAAAACGTAGCATATTAAGCTGTAGTAAAACCTTAAACAAAGTTCCATCGTGTGCCTATTTTACAAAAAATAAATAAAATTGTAGCTTGAAGTCCAAGAAGCTGCTTTCTGTTGATCAGCTTTAAGATGAGTGTTTATTAAAGTCGCCGGTTAGAATGCTTCTCTGTGCATCTAACTTCTTTTCAGCGCTCCATTGCCTCGCATTAACACACGCGGAGTGAAAACAAAGATGTGAACGAGTCAACACAGCTTGTTATAAAGCAGCCAAGCACTTTCTGCTATTAAGTTTTGTCGAGGCCACAAACACAATAGGCTTTATAAAGTCACAAGCAGCCCTGAGGAGTTAATGGACTTGCTCGTTTTGTCTGAGTATTTGATCTGTGAAAATAACTAAAATAAAGATCTCCATGTGTGCTCTTTTTCAGTCTTACACTGTGTTCTTTAATGATGATAAAAATATGATCCATTGTTCAGGCTAATTCTACTTGTTTTAACATGCAGTTCACACGTAGGGCTGGTAAAGGAGCTGACGGTAAGGTTTTGCAATGCCAATTGATTAGGGATGCACAAATCATAGCAATATGAACGCTATGAGCAAAAACTGCTTTACTGGGTCTGGTGTTCGATTAATCCTCAAGCTAAAAAAAAGTCTGCACATCTTAGTTGCAAAGGTATGCATTGATCGTATGACACGTGCTATGCTCATGAGTAAGATTGGCCATACACGTCATTCCTTCTCAGCAGAAAATATGCGAATGGTTGGAAAGTTCTCTCTGACGCGTTAAAGGCCAGTCTTGCCTGCTATACCAAGATCACAGCAGTGCATCACTAATTACTGACGTTTACATTCTGGCGCCTTTAAGTCATTTTGATCAAATTGAATCATGAGTTTTCAGGAGCTATGGAGTGAGCTTATTTACATTTTGTCTTTGAGCACATTAGGTTTTTCAGCTTCAAGGTGATGAAGTGATTTGACTACTCAGGACTGCTTTCATGACGAGCTTATAAAAAGAGTATGGGTGAAAAAGGCTGATGCAGTCCTAGTATAATCATGAGCTGCGTATATGTACTGCGTGAAGCTGAACGCTGTGTGTGTTCAACCTTCTTGGTGTCATCTTTACAAAATGTCTACAATACCAAAATATAAACACATCACCGAATGCGTAAATTGATGACTGCGGTTAGTTGACTGGTTAGTGGACTTGTTGACCAGCTACGGCACCTGCAGTTATTTTAAGTGAGCGAGCTTCACTGGCTAAAGTGCTGTTTACTGCTCGTCAGTACTCCAGTATCTACAGCTACCAGTTGACACGTTCTCACATCAGAGATTTACCAGTTACGGCCTTTAGAGCCGTGGTGTGTTTAGAGTATCTGTGGAATATATCCACACGGGGTGTGTTCTGTTGCTTAGCAGACATTGATGTAACCCCCAGTCTGTCCATTTGCAGGGTTCTAACTCATGGCCCTGTAAAGAATCAGGTCATGCATAAATGTATAACGCAGACCACTGCAGTAAAGTCATTATGCATATCACCCACATGCAGTTTCTTGCAGGGGATGCGAGATGAACTTGTTGTTCATGCAGTTTAATCTGTATGGGCTAGGTGGGATCCTTTTTGAAAATAGTTTGGACTGCTGGAAGATAAATACAGAATGAACTATTTTATTCAGTTGTCATTCATGACTCTTTTGTTTGTTAGACTTAATGTCATGTTTGTTTTTCCTCATGTCCGTGTCTTGATGCAGGTTCAGATGTGAACAGTATGGATTCAGTAGACAGCTACTCCGCTTTGGGGACAGGAAACGATCATCAGAGTGGCAGCCAGGCCAGTCAATCACAGAGCTCCGAGCTGATTGTGTGGGAAATAGAGGTGCCAAAGGTGAGTGTGGTGTTGATTCAAGTTCCACACGCTGAACAGTTGTGCTGAACACATTTCATGCGGAACAATAAATTCATGCATAACAATAGTTATATCACCAATAATGGTAAACATGACGAGCAATAGTTTGTAAAGCCCACCAAGACCTTTGTTCCTGTGTACACGTTCATAGCGGTGTTAAGTTAGTTGAACCCATGACCAACATTTCCCTTCAGCTCCTCAGCAAGTGACCTTTCGAACACTCACAGAGCACCTGATCATACAGGTCACGTAAGGCACACCTGGCACATCTGCACACGCACGGGTCACTTTAGTGTACATGAGTACGTATATATATGTAAGAACACGTACATACTCGGCCATATTTTTAATTTGCTCTTGTATTGTCTGCACTGTCCATTACGCTTATCCCCATTGCTGTGTTTGTCTGTATAGTGTATTTACTCTTGATATGGAGTCTTTGGAGTAACTGCATCTCATTTCACTGCATTTTGTACCTACGCACAAATACAAACCTTGAATCTGTATGTAACCACGCTTGTACCAGTCTTTAGGCTACTTTGTGTGTTATTTCAGTAATGCTCACTTTGCTCTGATGTCCTCGTCATTTGTAGCATCTTGTCGGGAGATTAATTGGAAAACAAGGAAGGTACGTGAGCTTTCTGAAGCAGAGCTCTGGTGCAAAGATCTACATCTCAACTCTGCCTTACACTCAAGAGGTTCAGATCTGCCATATAGAGGGTGAGTGTGCTGAACCACTAGCCGATCATTTGTTCCACCGAGCTCGTTTTATGTTCACTTTGAAATGTGCTGTGTGGCAAATGTATATATTTTGTGCTCTCAGGCACCCAGCAGCAGGTAGATAAAGTCCTGGCCTTGATTGGGAAGAAGTTTAAAGACCTGGACCTGACCAACCTGTACGCTCCTCCATCGTTGCCGCTCTCGCTGCCCTCCCTGCCCATGACTTCCTGGGTAAGATTCACTGTGCTTCTCTCTCTTCTTGGCAGAGAGGAAAATCCTTCTGCTTTTTGTTGGGTTTGTCGGAGTGTAAAAGTCACTCTCAGAGGATTTTTATTACTTTTTCTGTCCGCTCTCAGAGCAGACGCATTAAGAATGGGTTTTCTCACTGTCGTTCTCTGACTTGTACCACCACGCATAATTTATTCGCTTGAAAACAAGCCAGAATGCATTTTCCTGTACCTCACTGGTCAATCAGCTCATGTGTACTACAGTGGTTAGCTCCTAATACACTGTTGAACAGGAGATTGTCCAGGTCTCATGCATACATGTTGGAGGGGAGTAATGGACATGACCACCAATCAAAATCTTGTCCAGGTTACCCTCGAGTTGCTGTTTTTAATATTTGACCCATTTTGCATATGGATACTGCCGTTGCGGTCAGAAGTTTACATACTGTCAGTGTAGACATGAATGTCGTGGCAATATTGAGCTTTCAGTGATTGCTATGAACTGTTCTTTTTTTTTTTTTTTTGTATGGCAGAATGGTTGTACAACATGCATGTTTTAGTAGAAAAAAGCACCAGTTTGTGGAAGTTTTAGTTTGTTTTGGGATTTCTTAGCAAGTTTCACCTTGACCATACACACTCGGTTGCCATGAACAAGCATATGGCAGAATTCTAGTTGGACGTGTGACCGGTCTGTTTGGCCCAATCGGTGAGTTCAATTAAGTGTGTTTCCCTGAACGGATTTTTGATAAATTTGAGGTGAAATTGTTTTAGCCTGCTTTATCCATTCCACAACCAGCTTTAATGTGTGTTTAGGGTTATTTGTCCTGTTGGAACACTCCACGGTGTCCAAGCTTCAGCTGTCTACCTGCAGGTTTGAGGTTATGCTGGAGAATTCTGACGTTCTTTATTATTCCACTGGCTGTGAAAGAGCCCCAGAGCCCGATGCTACCACCACCATGCTTAACAGTTGTTTCAGACTTTCTCTGTACCTCTAGTCTTTGTTTCCAAATACCGCAATCTTGGTCTCATCTGACGACAAAACTTTCTCCAGAAGGCTTCTTCTTTTTGTTCATGTGGTCAGCTGCAAACTTTAGTGGAGTTTGAAGGTGTCCGTGTTGGAGCAGGGGCTTCTTTCTTGGAGGTCAGCCTCTCAGTCCATTGTGATGTAAATCTTGCTTGTCTGTAGACAGTGTTCCAGCAGCTTCCAGTTCATGGCAGTCCAGTGCCTTGATGGTTCCTGGGTTGTTCCTGACCATCTGAACCAATTTACTCTCAGCTGTGAGTGACAGTTTGGGTCTTCTTGACCTTGGCAAAGTTGCAACAAGTCCCGTTCAAAATGTGTGGGGTTTTTTTTTGTTTGTTTGTTTGTTTTTTTTAAACCATGTATTGATGATCAGAAAACCCAAAATAATTTAAAGCTTTTCTGTTAAAGTTGTATGTTGTACAGTCATTCTTGAATTCATTGAAAGCCCAATATCGCCAAGGTATTCATGCCCACGACGACTGTATGTAAAATTCTGACTGCCGCTGTGTGTATTAGCATGATCATTAACATTGATTCCTCAGTTATAGCAGATCTGAGTGCAGGCTCCTGTCTCAGCTGCTCAAGTTGCATGAAGTTTATTAGATTGCCTCTGTATGCAGACATGTTCAGAGCGCAGATAACCGGTGTAGAAGAGGCACGGAGCTACAAATTTTAGTTTATGTACTAAACCCCTAGATATGATTCCTATTTTTTTAACCACAGAGCAAATGTGAGAGAACTTTAACAGTACCGTTGCTCTGCCACGAACAGCTGTACAAGAATAACTTTTCTTAATTGCAATAAAAATTTACCAAAACCTTCTTTTTTTTTCCTACATCGGGCTATTTGTAGTCATAGTTGTGTCGGTCTGAGAGACTTGCAGCTTTACTGTGTGTTCGAGACTCCATACCAACACGCCGTTCTCCACAACAGTTAACTAGAAGGCGAATAATTTTATTCAACCACAGTAGGCTTATTGTGGTTATCTGTCTGCCTGTCTGTCTGCCCATCTGTTATAATAAAGACTGAAAAGCTCTGATCTATAAACAAGTCTCTGCTGGTCTTTCATTTATACTAGAAATACTGTGCACCGAAACAGGCATGTACAGATGTAAGGATATTGTACATGAGCCAATTAAATTTCTGGGGAAAAACCTGCCTGTAGTTCAGTGACTCATGTTTTCTAAACATGATAGTGCAGCTTCTATAACAGATCATCTGCTGTGCTTTATCCAACCACATGCATTCCTGTAAATTATTTAGCTGAAGACAGACCAGAGACTAGAGATTAGCAAGCAGATGGTATAGCTTGTCGTATAGAGGAGTTGATGCCGATAACTGAATGTTTGAAGATGCGTGGATATAGGAGTACGTGTTTAATCTCCCTACGTCATGTCCAAAACTCCATGGCGTTATTCAAAAGTAGTAAAGTGAAGCGCCGCTACGAAACAAAACAACCACTTCGTATTATTATTAGCCTTAAACTAATCGTGACGTTTTAGACTATTGTCACCTTGCAGTCATGTTCGCTGCCTGGACCTTTTGTGTTAAGGGAATTTTATGGATCTAAATGTTCAAACTAAAAAAAATAATTAATTGCAACCGTTTTTGTTGTTAAAGCTCCTGCTTCCTAACGGCGTGACAGTGGAGGTGATCGTGGTAAACATCGTCTCTGCGGGCCACGTGTTTGTCCAGCAGCACACGCACCCTACATACCACGCTCTGCGCAGTCTGGACCAGCAGATGTTCCTGTGTTACTCTCAGCCTGGCACGCCTGCCCTGCCCTCACCTGCTGAAGGTAAGAAACTCAACTTTTCCCAGTCATGCTGTGCATTTCTTCCTGACTAATCCTGTCCGTTCTCCGGTCGTCCTGTTTGCTAGTCGGCGTGATCTGTGCGGCTCCTGCAGGCGAGGGAGCGTGGTGGCGAGCGCAGGTCATCTCCTACTATAAGGATTCCTGCGAAGTGGAGATCCGATACGTGGACTACGGCGGCTACGACCGAGTGAAGATTGATACTCTTCGTCAGATTAGGTTACTGCTCCTTTGGATTGGTGTTAAAGCATGACGCCCCTGTTTTTATCTTTCCTCTCCATAAATAATTTGTTTCCTGCAGGTCTGACTTTGTGACGTTACCGTTCCAAGGGACGGAGGTGTTATTGGACAACATTGCTCCTCTTCCTGGTGGGGGTTTTTCTCACAGTACTTGCTTAAACTGTCGATTTTACCCACATTTGTATAACCTGCCTCATGCCTTCCTCTGATCCTCTGTAGGAGAGGACGGCTTTTCAGCCGAAGCCAACTCTGCACTGGAAGAGATGACACAAGGGCTACCTTTGTTTGCACAGGCAAGTGCTGATAAATATGAGCTTCTGAACATGGTGTTTTGTTTTTTTTTTTTTGTTTTTTTTTTTTTTTTAAATAAAAATTTCCATTTTTTTTTGTTTGTTTGTTTTTTAGGTCACAAATTATGACAATAACACAGGCCTCCCGTTAGTACAGATGTGGAACATGGTTGGAGATGAGGTGAGTGCGTTCTGAGTAGAGAATAGATCTTTGCTTATTATTTGTGCTGTTAATAAGAATTAATTTTTGTCCTGGAGTTAAGGCAGAGAGAAGTCTCCAGGTTTATAGTTGGATTTCTTTTTATGATGCTAGTGAAGGTTTTGGCACATATTTGGCAACGTCCAGACCATGAACGCTTTTGATCCTGGTCGTGGACGCTTTCACATTACATTGGCTTTTTTCCTAGGTGAACTTTGACCTATGCATTTGTACACATTAGACCTCATTTATCAGTCTTTCAGTAAAATTGGGTGTAAATGTTCAACCTGAAGTAAAAACTTGTGCCAGATATAGAAATGTTTTGAAAACACAGAATTGTTTTTCCTTCTCTCATGTGTGTTGGTCACCCATAAAGTGAAATAAAATATATATATATATTTATATATAAACTAAAGTGAAGAGCCTGGTGAAGCTCATTCGCATTTAGTCTCCGCCTCAAAACTCCATAAAAATAATGTGCACAGATGGGAAATGTGCGTAAGAAATGACGACACTAAAATTTTTTATACAATTTTTTTTTTTTTTTTTTAATTGTTTCAAACGTTAAGCCTGATGTGTTGGCTCTTAAGTGCATACCATTAAAAGACGCAATAATAAACGAACCAATATTACAATCCAGTCTTCAACCTCCCAAACAAATCCTGCCAGTGTTTAAACATCCTTCCCCTCATCAGTTCTACATCTTTAGACATCTTCAGTTTACAGCCTGCAGCTTTGTGCAGAACTTCCTGCATTTATACGGCAGCTTTTCTTTAGTCATAATGGACTAGTTTTATTTGTGTTGATTTGAAATTGAAAGTTGCTGTTAAATGTGTCTAAGATGCTGTAAATGTGTAAATATGCATGCATGCATGCGTGAAAATGTATAAATAAATAAGCAAGTTGACCGTGTATTTTTATATCTAAAAGTGCAGTCATCCATACCTATTATTATGATTTGATGCAATAAGTGGAGGTTTTCATTAGTTGGCCATCTTGCATGTAAATGCACACACGCTCAGGAGCGCGACTAGGATACGAATGTTTTTCTGAAATTACAAAATTTTTTTTTTTACGATTATCAAATTTCTTGTTTAAATGCGCCTATGAACACTTTTCGACTAAATCCATTCATGTTTAGCTTGATGAGCTTGTTTTTCTATAATCTAGTAGAAAACCAGGATGGGACTCTGGGCTCTCGTCAGTTCAGAAATGCAGAGTAAAGTGCGTTTCCTGATCATGCTATTAGCATGCATCAATAGAGCCATGCTAGGTTTTTCATGAAATTCAATGTGAGCATGTTTTGATATAATTTCTTCTCTTTCCTTCTTGCAGCTGGTTCTGCTGAATCGTACATTAGCGGAGCGAGGTTTAGCTACGTGGTTGGACAGTTTCTGATCCCTTGCCCTCCTGTTCTTCTCTCGCCCTCCATCCCCTCCGTCACTTTTTAGACCCCGCCTACCTGAAGTGCACATCACTGGCTAGCAGAAAATTACTTTTACATTTGTTTGTTTTGTTTTTTTTAAGGGTTTGCTTTCTACTTCCTTTCAAAGGAAGGAGGGGGGGGGGCAAATAAGAAAAATGGAGATAGCCTTGACCTGAGAACATCATCTGAAAGAAAGACTGAAAAACCGGAATCTCTCCACTGGTGTAAATTTAAAGAAATCTAGTAACTAAATCAAGTCGATCGCGGTTTCCGTCCAACGAGGCTCGCTCAGCACAAATCGGACTGT
Organism: Notoglanidium macrostoma; assembly: GCA_030068235.1. Lineage (NCBI taxonomy): Eukaryota > Metazoa > Chordata > Actinopteri > Siluriformes > Auchenoglanididae > Notoglanidium > Notoglanidium macrostoma. Next base: position 11,000,029 of record JAQQZR010000003.1, read on the forward strand.
GGATTTAAGAGCTTGAAATTGTATTTTTAAAGAAAATGTGTACATTTAAAAATGTTACGATGGTGCGGTTTGTAAAGACTGTTGATGCTCGGGTTCGGGACCGACTTCAACTTTTGTAGCTGTATCTGACTAGTTAACATTATTATTATTGTTTAATAAGTGGTTCCTTTGAGGCTGAGGCCCAAAGTCCCAAACACCTGTGCACATTCAGTGTATAGAACAGGACTTATCCATGTCATGAAGAAACACGCGGTGCAAAGGCGTGTGATCCTCTACCACAGAGTCTTGTTCATCAATGTGGCCTTACAGAGGGCAAACAAAATCCTGCCCTCCGCTGTGCACGGTCTGTGGGACGTGTCCTGCAAATTGCCTTCAGTGTGAACATCTCCATATGCAGCTTGTTTCTCTGTTGCTCTTATTTAAGAGTCCATTAGTCAAGATTTCCCTCATGTATCTCGAGGCATACACTAAAGCACTGGCCCGCGCGTCGCTCCAACATGGCTTCGCTACACGTTTCTCCTGACCGGTGATGAAACTTCCACATCAGAGCACTGAGGTGTATCAGAGCTAGGGCTCCTGTTTTGGGTAGATGAACTGCATATAGTGTGCTGTGTCAATTGTATGCATGCAGTCCTGTTCAGAGCACATCTTTTGATCCAAATGTCACACAAACCCACATTTCACTATCCGGCGTGGCTTTGCGTGAACACCAGAGGAGGTTCGATCACTTGTTTGTAGTCTACTGTGCCCAAAGTCAGGTTCCTTAGATCAAAGCGGTCATCATGGTCAGTAGCTAATGTCTGTAGTTGGAAATGTTTAGAATGTCCACTGTTGAATCAGTCTCGTCATGCTGGCTGCTAAAATAAGCACTCTGGTAATACTGGGTTGTTGCAAACGATAAAAAGCTTTAAGAAGTCTCATTCAGGTTTGTTTTTGTTTGTTTAGTTGGGTTCGACTTAAAGAATGCTATGTTGCCGTATTGGCATTTTGTTAGACCGTAAACCACTGGGGAATTTTTATTTTTTATTTTTCCTTTTTTCTTTCTTTTTTTTTTTAATTTGTGTGCGTGTCTGAGCATGTTGCATTCAGGGCTCACTCATCCAAATTTTCTGCTGCTATACCACTTCCATCCTGATGTTGCCAATTCCTAACCGGATAGAATTTCACCAGCTGTTTCCATTTGGTCTGTTGATTTTCTTTTGTTTGTTTTTGTTTTTATGCAAGCACTAATTTCCATTTGTGATTTGCTCCTGTGTGGTTATGCGAGCGCTGCTATTGTAATTGATGAAGACTACATGTGTCTGGTTTCAACCTAACTTCAAAAACTTGAACTGTTTTTTTTTTTTTTTTTCTTGTTTGTTTTTGTTTTGTTTTTTTTTCCTTTGAGTTTTGTCTCACGATCTAAAAAGATGATTGTGTGAACCCAACAGTCTTGTAAACTGTTAAAGAAGGATTATGTTTCTGTAGACTGCGAAGGGACATGCACTTTTCTGTAACCTCACTCTCCAATGCTATAGGATCTGTAATATCTGTGGCATGAGCTTTTATTGTTTTATTTTGTTTTTGGTTTTTTTGCTGTCTGGTGCTCAGGTTGTAGGGTGTATTGTCTGAAGTTGGTCAAAAAAAAAAAAAAATTAACACACCAGGCAGTGACGTACTAAATGTACTATAGAATGTAGTCTAATAAGGTATTTCTGCACTATACAGTCGAATAAGGCAGCGCAGCAAGATAAATGCAGGAATCTGTTTTTTTGTTGTTGTTTGTTTGGTTTTTTTTTTTTCTTCCCCTCCCTGTTCCCTTTTTGTTCGCAAGTTCATAATTCCCTTTAGATTTCTGACCATTTGTTCTTTTCTCAGTGCTAGAAGTTCATGGACTTTTCTTCTCCACATTTTTCCATTGCCATGCTTCATCAATCCATCATACTTCACTTGTGCGTGTCTGTGTAAATAAAATTTCATTTCTTTTCTACAACACTGGGAATATTGTGTGAAACAAAGGGATCATGTTTGTTTTTTTGTTTGTTTGTTTCCCCCCCCTAATTTTTTCACCCCAACTACATGTTTTGTTCATAGGATTGGTTTGATGTTTTTTGCTTAGCTAGTTGATTAATAATTTGATTATTTGAGTGCAATGCAATCCTGCCCGCAGCATAACCATGTACAGGTCAGTTTTTGCTAGACTTAAAGGTTTGAATCTTGGTTGTACAGATCTATATATATAAATAAAGATATAAAAAAGAATAAAATTATTAAAACATGCATCATCTTGTGTTTTTTGCATTACAGTATTCAAACTGTCCTTGAATAGCATTTTGATTGTTGCAAAATCTATACGTCTTCAGAAGTTTATATATATATATATACATATATACACATATATATATATATATATATATATACATATATACACACATATATATATATATATATATATATATATACATGATATTTCTTTAGACACCCCCTCTTTTAATGTTCCTGTGTTGAATCAAAATTGCTTGCAGATGTAGGTTTCTATCAGTAGGGGGAGGAATAATATAGGCTTTATTCTGTTGTATCAAAAATAATACTCTCCCAGTTTAAATGGCGTTCCATCCATAAGTATCGTAATGGGCTGAGCCCATTCTTTTTCCGTACACTGAAGGCATTTGTGATTGAGATCCAAAGACGAATATGAGATCTGAATTTCAGTTCAGCTTTCATTTCCTGATCTTTACATCTGGAGGCGTTAACTTAAAGCTTGGCACCTTTGGTGGCAGACCGTCCAATTTTTTAGGTGACGGGAAGTATTATAACAGATGGTCTTAAAGTGAAGAACACTTAATATTTGGTTGCATATCCCTTGCTTGCAGTAGCTGCACCAGACTGGTGACCCACTGACCTCAAACTCTCGTTCTTCTGTTATGCTTTTCCAGGCTTGTACCACAGTTTCTGTTTTTGGTGGGGTTTCTGCCTTTAGTCTCCTCTTCACTGGGTGAAATGCATACTCGGTTGGGTGAAAAGCTGGTGGTTGACCTTGTTGATGTCCTTTGTTGTATTGTCAGTGTGTTTTGGGTCATTGTCTTGCTGCATGATGAATTTCCTCTTGAGATTGGATGCATTTCTCTGTCCATCGACAATGTTTCTGTAGATTTCTGAATTCATTCTGCTCCTACCATCATCAGTAAAGATTAGTGAGCCTGTCCCCGAAGCAGCCTCGGAAGCCCTCCATGGCGCTACCTCCACCATGCTTGACCGATGAGCTTGTATGCTTTGGCTCATCATCAGATGCTTTCTTTCTCTACATTTTGGCCTTTCCATCACTTTGATGGAGGATAATATTTCTTCCAGAACTTTTGTGGCTCATCACTGTATGACTGCGAATTCCAGTCTGGCCATTTGATTCTTCCTGCTGATGAGTGGTTTGGCATGTATATTTTTGCTCTCGAGGTCTACAGTGGATTGTGATCCCTTCATTTCTGCCCTGTGGAGGTTGTTTTGGGGTTTTTCTTCACAGCTCTCGTAATTTTTCTGTGCTGAACTGCTGTTTTCCTTGACGGACCTTTTGGAATTCTGGTGTTGGCTCTTTTCTCAGCTTCAAAATGGCTTGCTTTTTCCCATAGACAGCTCCCTGGACTTCATGTTGGTTTACCCCTTTTTAACAAAAAGATAAGTAGTCTTCACAGGCAAAACCCAGGGCTCAAACTAAGAGTAGATTAAGTTCAGAGCTATTAAGTTAAAACAATCAATCAAACAGGGCACACGTGGGCAACAAGAAGCACCGGTCAGTCAAAAGCAGCCATGTTGTTTAACACATCTACATATAAATGTCAGGAAATAAAAGCTGAAATTCTGATCTATTGTCTCATATTCATCTTTTGATCTCAAACCCAAATGTCTCCAATGTATAGCAAACACAAATGAATTGGCCTTGCCCTTACAGTACTTTCATAGAGGACTATATGTGCTTATGTTAATACAAATGCCTACATGTATAAATGTGTCTTTCTTGCTATATTGGCTCTGTAGTCAGGGTGCAATTAAACACTCTTGTGCTCTGGTCTCTGTGAAGATTCTTGTCGAGCCACCTGAAGCTGTACGCGTATTTGAAACATTAACTGCTGTGCTGATGTCGGTTTTAGTGTAACACCAGGCTTAGGACTGGACTGTCTGTGTACAGCTGTTTGTCTCAGCTACAGGAGGGCAATGAGTGGAGAATCTGTGGAGAAGACACTGATTAACAGCTCTCCTGTCATGAAAATCCACTGCGATGGCTTCGTCGTCTCTTGGCTCAGAGTTTTCCTAAGCAATTTTAGTTTTAAGTCATTTTATGACTTGTCCTCATCCATTTATTCATTGGCCCTTTCATCAGGCAAATCTAACATGCAGGTCACTCTGTAGATATAAAGAGACTTCCATTTAGTCCATCTGTTAGTATACACAATTTGTTAGCCGCGCTCTACCTCATCTATTAATGAAAAAAGACCACCACAGGACTAGACGTTATTCGGGTTGAGGTCCGTTCTCAGCGTGGTAGCAGTTGTGCTGAAAATATTCCCAACAGCTCTGCTGTGACTAATATCAAGAACCAGGCACGCTTGCACTGCTAAGAAGCCTTTATTATATGCCATATGATTTTTTTTTTTTTTGACATTTCTATGTTGACCTGTCACAGATGTAGGTTTCTGCCACTAGAGGGAGGAAGAACAATGCATTCAAAGTGACAGGTGGTCAGAATTTGTGTATGAAGTAAACCATATGGAAGGATTACCTAATAAACTAACCAGTAGGTATAAGGTAAACTGCCAGTCTTTGTGAATATAGTGGGATGAAATAATAAGCCTAAGTGATCATGGTGTAACAATGATTTGAACGAAGCCATCAAGATGTGTTTGAAGTGCAGGCATTCAGAATTAACTCAAGGGGTTTAACAAAAATATTGCACTAGCCATAGTCCCTTCATTTTCAGGCTCAAAAGTAACAGAACAAACTAATATAATTATAAATACAAGCATCATTTTTAATACTTGGATCCAAATCAATCACCACATAAAGTCTGGAGCCCATGGACATCACCAAATGCTGAGTTTCATCCCTTGCGATGATTTCCCAGGCCTTTACTGCAGCCGCCTTCAGTTGCTGCTTGTTTATGTGGCTTTCTGCCTTCTGCTTGGTCTTCAGTGAGTGAAACGCATTTTAGGTTGGTTTGCCTGACTCAGCCATTTAAGAACATTTCATTTCTTTACCTTGAGAAGCTCTTGGGTTGCTTTTGCTGTATGTTTTGGGTCATTATCCATCTGTACTACTGAAGCGCTGTCCTATTAGTTTTGCAACATTTGACTGAGAAAGAAGGTCTTCTAGGCATTTTGGTGTTCCTTCTTTTTAAGAATTTACCAAATTGTTGATTTGGCCATTCGTAAAGTTTCTGCTACCTTTCTGATAGCTCTTTTTTTAATTTTTTTTTCAGCCTAATGATGGCCTCCGTCTTTTGCATCAACACTCTTAGGACTGCAATTGTTCCGTTACTTCTGAGACTGTGAAAATGGAGGGATTGTGTAAAAAATGGCTGTAATTCCAAAACAGTTAAGGCAATATTTTTGTTGAACTCCTTGAATTAATGCTGAAAGTCTGTACTTCAATCACATCTTGATGGCTTCTTTTCAAATCCATTGTGGTGGTGTACAGAGGCAAAATTCTGAAAATTGTGTCACTGTTCCAATACTTTCAGCCTAAAATTACAGTTAAGACCGTTTCCATTCCAACATTTCCATCCTAACTAAGTGTGTAAAGGTTCAAGGACAGTATATATACGAAGGTACTGTATTGCAGTTGCGGTTTATAAACCTGTATTTAACTGTATCCTTTTATGATCAATATAAAATATATGCTGTTTCTATGTGCAAAATTCAATATTATCAAGTTAAAAATTTTGATATTTGCCTTCTATCTGCATGTTATATTTTCTTGAATTAGCAAGTGCATTTATATATTCTTGACTGGGTAAATATGAGCTCTTTTGAGAGTAATCAAATTCAATAAATAATCAAATGTAATTAAAACATAATTATTATAACATGTAACATTATAACGCAATCAAGTTTCCTTATCTTAAGACATTTGACTATCATGTCTCTATTGCTATTGTAGATAACAGCCTGTAACTTATGCGTTTGTATCTTTGTAAGTCATGTATTTTTATTGGCTTGCATCTGAAAACATGCAAAATTATAATTTATCATTAACTTGCAACACTGCGATTTAAAAAAAATTAAATGCTCAAAAATTAATTGCAAAAAAAAAAAAAATGCTTTTCCAGGTGGTCATTACTTTCAACCCCTAAAGGGACTCTTCAGTGATCTCCCTGTGAAGCATGTACCCTATGGAGGGACTAGGGCATAGTCATGATCAGGAATTGATTGTACCACAACCTCAGCATGTGATCTGAGTGGGTCTTAATGCAATAACACGGTATGACCACAAGATGGTGTGTCAGTTCATCATTTGAACAACATCATCAACTCTGTGAGCACTCGGGCACCACTTGTGTTGCATAGTAAATTAATCAACTTTATGCCTGTCTGGGTTCTCGGTCAAATAGAGGAGCTGCATGGCCTTATAAAGCTCAGATGGTTCTAATGAGTGCACTCAACCACATATGCTGTTCATTCAAATGCCTTCACTTCATTTTTTCCCCATCACCAGATCAATTCAGTTTTTAGAGGTCACTGCAAGTCTTTTAATTTGGTGAAACAGCAGGTTCCTCAACTCTGAATTCCACATATAATGAGATACAATAGGGAGTTAGACATATTCATTCATGCATATGTTATGTATTTTTTATAGTGTTCCCATTTCTTTGAGAGACCTTTGAAAGGCTGCAGAGGCATATTGGATTTAAATCTAATCTAATAACAGAATAATAATTTACACTGTACAATAAAACCTGAAATAACCGTATATTGCCAATAACGAGTGATGCATAATTCCCCACTATTCACCTGCGGTCCCTTAATATAATTTTGCCAGCACAACATTGTTGGACAGGATCATGGAGGTTCACGGCAACAATTAGTTACAGCGCAACAAGATTTGCTATTGTGTCTGAAATCCATTATAAAGTTCATTTTAGTTACAAAATTGTTGGAAAAGGTCTTCCGGAAGTTTTATGTCATTTTGTGCATTTCTAGACAGATCAATTGCAAAATGTTGAGAATCATTACACTCTGGATAACAGTGTCTAACACCCATCAGCACTCAGGCCTGCTAAGACTGCCTGTTAAAAGAGTTTGTTTCTTTGCTATCAGACAGCAGTGAGTCAGGCAGAATGTTTCATAGCCTCTGAGTAACCTGAAGTGCAGCAGTGAGTGAGGGATGGCTAAGCTTAGGTGGACTTTGAGGCTGAGAAAGTGAATATGCAGATAAAGGTATGTTAAAGGTCTTCAGCACCTCTCTGTATACAGGTTTCATCTGCTTACTGAGCCGCCTCACACCGGATAAAGCCCTGCATGTGTGTGGAGGTACGTGTGAAGGCCTTTTCCAGGCTCGTGAAAAGAACAGCTGCGTTGTTGTGAAAACCGTAACTTATTGAAAGGAACGCACTGGAAAGAACCGTGTTCTTGTCCTTGATGTGAATGAAACTGAGCTCAGTGAGTAAGGGCAGTTTTCACTGCAACTCAGCAACTGCGGAAAGAAAGTTATGAGTCTTCCATAGCACACTCGCAGAAAGAAAAAACCCTTTAAAACTGCACAGGAAGCATAGTGTAGCTCAAAGAATTGTTTTTATAAGTATGAGTGTTAAAAAAAAACCAAATGCATGTATCTATGAAGATTTACCACTTACAGTATATGATTTTGCTGTTTTGATTTTTTCCCCATTATGAAACAACAACACAGTAGAAAAACACAGCCTTATTCTGAAAACACTTCACAGTCCATCAGGTTATTTGATGATGACTGCATTGATTTTTTTTATGATATGAGGTTTGGGTTATAAAATAGTCGTTACTCAAGGTCAGTGTGACACGGAACCATACTGTAGTTTCGTTACTGATGCATTATTGATTCCCACATTATTGAATTTGATTTATTGTATATTTAACTCTTTATTAGATGTGCCCATTTTTATAACAGTGACACCGTCATTATTGCTGCATCTCATGTTAATTGACTGTTACAGGATAAATAAAAGCATGATGGCTTTTTATACATAGAAAAGTCATTATCTTTTGATATTATTAAGATTCCCCTGTTCAATAAATTTACATTTTTTCTGTCTACATGGCACACATCGGAAGAATGGATTCAAGTAGATGAAAAGATATATACTATATACTAATGGTACTACTTCAAGGCACTCCTTGGACACATTATTTGTCATGGTATTCATTTGGTTGAAGGTTTCCCCCTCACTCTTATTGTCAAATTCAATTTTACAGATGTTTGGCACATTGAATTTACCTCTAATTGCGAAAAGCACGGCCTCTAATTGGGCAAAGCTCCGTCATGCACTTAGTCTTCACTTTAATCACGAGCTCTGGATCTGACGTCTTTCTGCACTGTTTCTGAAGACTTAATGGACTCTTGGAAGCATTACAGATAATGGCGGGGTTGCAGTATAAATTAGCAGTTACTTTATAAGGCACATACTCACGTACATGCATTTAAATCATCTCCTGATTTGTAGTTCATTTACATTCATCAAACCAGTCGTTGCTCAGGGTATGTCACAGATAACGTGAATATGCATGGCACGTACCATTAGGCTAATACACTGAACAGGAGACATTTGAATACTCTGCCTTATGCTAGTGTTTGAAGCTTTGTCTTAAATCAGTAACATGGTTTGTGTGCGAAATGAATTGGTTTATGGCTGTAAATCCACTGGGAGGTGAGAATAACACATAATACTGTTTAAAATAAATTCCAAATGATAAAGCTTAATGTTCTATTGACAACAGTCATTTGTTTCACAGTAATCAAATCTCTAGCTAATATCTAAGAGACATTAAACACGGGATCCACACTGGTGTACTAGAATTAGATGCTAGATGTTATTTTCAGGTTAATGCTTTATGAAGGGCAACCATTTTAAACAAAAATATGCTGCTGACCATTATGCTTATCAGATCTCATTATGAAATTATATCATTTAGATTACTGTAAATAGCCTCTAAACCATTCTGCCAGGCCTAATCTGAAATGTAATTATGTTGTACATTACAGTGAAATGGAGCAGCAGTAGTAGTGCTTATTCCTATTAAATCTGGAAAAACATTTAAATCAGGAAGAATAAGCTCTGTTAGGCATGTTCAGTTTCTCAGCATCATCCTAATTACTACTGTCAAAAAAAAACAGTGACTTATTATAACATTTATATTTATTACATTTTATATTCATTATGTAGAATTAATAGAATTTTGAACAAAAAAAAAATTTGTTCTGTATATTTAATCTTCTCAATATTAACTAATAGTTACTTAGTCAATAGTAACTCATTACAATAACCGTAAACAGCTCTCCACGAGATACAATGCCTGCTGGGACTCTGGAAGACATTTTTCAGCTTTAAGTCAGTAAAAGACATCTGGAAGGAAAAAAAAGTCTAGAATGAGAGAGATGTTTTGTTTCAGGCTTGCGCCCCATAGGTGCTGGTGTGTCAGTTTACCAACAAGCAGCCTGCCAGGCAGTGAGGTGAGACGCTGGAGTTCACCTGCCAATCAGTAGCATCTCAGCCATGCTCCTCTGGACATTAACTTGATGTGGGTTCTTCACTTCTGGTGGTGAATATGTCGTCTAGTATCTGTCTCAGAGAGCGGAGAAGACAGAGACGAGCTGTCTTTGGCCCACGGATCCGCTTCGTAAATGGACCTGCAAGAAATAAACAGCCTTCAGTGTAACATAACTGAGCATCCACAGCTCCTTCCCTGAGGCCTCTGTTTTTTACTATTAAATGGACAGACATTTCCTTCACTATTCAATGGATTATACGTTTCACTTTCACAATGTAGCATTGCTATCTTTTAAAATGATTTTTGTTACAAATTGTTAAATGAATAATACCCAATTCAGGTATGTTTAATGCTTATAAATAGTAATAAAATACCTGAACGTACATAATAGGTCTTGTTTCATGTTTCTACTTTCCAACTCTACGCATACATGAGGACTATGTGCAATAGGCATTCATAGTATATAAATTCAGACATTGCTATGTAAAGTGAATATTAAGTTTATTTCCCCCATGACACACATGCTGATATTGAATGTTTCATCTGATTGTTTGACTATGAAAGGATAAATGCCCGATGCATCAGAATGCAACAAGTGCAATAACTGACCAAAAAACCAATTAAAGCTTTTTGACACACTTTAGGTTACCAATGTTTATTTGTTGGGAATGCGTTCTGGCCTATGTGCTCTAACATCTATAAGAATAGCTCTGATGCGGTGTTCATCTCCCACAAATTTCTGTGTCAGATGCAAATGCAATCTCTAAAGGCTCACTTTCCAGTCCAGACTCCTTGAGGGTCCACTTCACTTAGGAGCCCTGATTAGACACTTTTCCCCATGATGTCCGTTGTTACCTCAATTTTCTAAACATATACTCTTAAGCCTGGCCTATCCAGTCTTTATGAATGTTTCACACAATACCATCTATTACCTCTCTGTGATAGCACGACATAATACACATGCATATTTGCACATGAACATACTGTGCCACTTTATATGGCAGCAGCAGGTAATTGTCTGTCACTGTTTGTCAACGCTGCTATTGTCCTATTGCACTATTATACCTCTAGTGCCAGTATTATTTGCATTAATAACCCAGGCTGCCTTTAAAGTGTTCACATATAATTGTGTCTCCTATTATGTGCTGTATTCTATTATTTCTATTACCTATTAATTCTCTATTCATGTAACAGTGGGAGATGCAAAACTAATTTCACTGTGCTTTATGCTATTCTGATAGTTATTACATAGTAGATATTGTGTTATAAGATCCTCTTGATTAATGTAAGAAAAGAAAAATAAATATCCTGAAATGGTATTCCCAATTGCAATAACTCAGTTTATAAAGAATTAAGCATGTTGCTTTTCTATAACGCGATGATGAATGAACTCAGCGTTAAACTGTGCTTTTAAATGCAGGCTATTTTAAATTTAACTCCTGGACTGGGATTACTCTGGGCTCTGGGCTTATTCTGCCTCAGTTTTGTTCACCCTGTTGTTTTCTTTAATGGGAACTATGTCGGAACAATACTAAAATAAAATCAGGTCGCACGATTTGTGCTGGATCTCCCGGGAAAGTCGAAAAGTATTTATCATATTAAATGGTGACGTAATGGCTGTGTGCCCAGTGCTCCCTATGGCCACATTATAATAAAACCAAACACCGGCCGCCGTGTTGTGGGCGTGGCTATTGGCTCTACGTCAACGTATTCGCTTTGGAGTGACGCGCGCTCTGACTCCGCCCCGCTCTGGGAGGGGGGACGGGGGGGCGGGGAGTGGGAGGAGTCAGGCAGAGCTGAGCCCACGTGTGACGCGCGCGCATTCCCGGCTCAGTGCGATTCGCTTTAGCGGCGCTCCGGGCTCCGTTCGCTCCTGACTGCGCGCCTTTTAGTTTGCTGCCTGGTTTTTTAGTTGGGTTAGCGATGGAGGGAGACGGGAGCCAAGCCACGTCCGGGAGTCCGACCGATTCGCAACACGACCCAGGGTAAGAAGGCGCTGTTTATTTATTTATTTTTTTTAAATTGTAAACAGCACTTGACTTCACTCTCATGTCACTGGGCGCGAGCGCGTTAAAAGAATAAGCAGCGGCTTGTTTTGAAAGCGCGCTGGGCTGGAGCTGGTGCAGGGCACGAGAGCTTCCGGCTGCGCTCAGCTACACCTTTGTTTGGTTTGTATCGGAGCCTGGCCTGCCCCTTTACCACATAGCTCAGTCAGGGCTCGCGGCTCCTGCACACATCCTAGTGTCTGCGTTTAGCGCCGGGCTTTTGGTGGGCTAGCTGAGTTAGTTAGCTCCACGGCAAAATGGCCGATGTGACATCTGGACTCACTTCTGCTACTGTGTTTTCTTCTTCCAGTAAAATGTTTATCGGTGGCCTCAGCTGGCAAACTTCACCAGGTAAGAGCAGTCGCTGGGCTTTGGGCTTTGTGTTGTGTTGTGCTGTTTTGTCTTGCTGTGTTGTGTTGTGTTGTGCTGCTGGATTAAATGCAGTGCGAATCTCTTATGCTTCATTTCTAGTCATTTGAAGTCCTCTATTCGACCCCTACATGCATTAGGGGGCGTTTAAACACACACACACACACACACACACACACACACACACACACACACACACACACACACACACACTAACTGCACTTGTTCCAGCCGGGATCGGTTGCTTATGTACCTTTTCCTCTTTCCCTTTTTGTCCTTCCAGACAGCCTTAGAGACTATTTTAGTAAATTTGGAGAAATCCGAGAATGTATGGTGATGAGGGATCCCACGACCAAGCGCTCCAGGTAAATGCAGTGCGATGAATGTGTGTGTGTGTGTGTGTGTGTGTGTGTGTGGTGAATTATTCCGTGTCAGGAATCGCAGGAACACCGCGTTACACTTTTCCAACCTACTGGATCAGTGCATGCAGTGACATTGAGTTTCAGTAACGCGCGCACGCGCGCGCGCACACACGCACACTCAGTGCTTGTTCTTATGTAGCCTGCTGTTTTCCGTAAACACACACACACACACAGCATGTTTCTTCAATCTCATCAACTGCTCACATGTACTGTGTAAAAAGTTACCGAAAATCATGTAAATACACTTGACTGACGTTTATCTCTCTAGGCCTGGTTGTTCATTTGTGTTTTCTCTCTCTGTGTGTGTGTGTGTGTGTTTATTTTTGCAGGGGATTTGGGTTTGTTACGTTTGCAGATGCGGCCAGTGTAGATAAAGTTTTAGGTCAACCTCATCATGAATTAGACTCAAAGACGGTATGTTTCCTTTTCCTTGTGTTATCTTTGTGTGTAATCTTTTCCTGGCCTGTTTGATTCCTCTATGACATTTGTGATTGTACCACACACACACACACACACACAACAGGACGCTCTTGATGCAGATGCAGAAGGGTGGCTCGGTAATGAACTCTTTCACCCCATTACATTTAGCTCGTATCTTGAAAGGTCAATAGGAGCACCCACTCTCAGAATATAGTGCATACTCCTAGAGATGTCCGATGTTCATGTTTGACGTTTGTGTGTTTAATCAGTATTGCTGTTCTGAAGCAGTGCCAAGTCAAACTAAGCTGCACACAGACAGTGATGTATGACTTGAGTGCCTGTTTTACACTTCAGACACATGTGAGCCGATCTTAAACCGTACGTCACCGAGACACGGTTGCACATCTGTCACAGCGGTTTAAGAGTTGTGCGGTTGTAAAGATGCATTTATGGCTCCTCTGGATGGGGCATGTTTGTTTGAAGGTGACCATGTGCTTAGGAGATTGTTCTGTTTATTTAATTACATTTTAACAAAAATATTAGTTTTTTCCATTCTAATGTGAATTTATGTCTGTATTCATTTTTTTCATGTCATTAAAAACACATTCTTTCTTTCTTTCTTTACAGTTTTATAAAGTTACTCCATTTACTATTTATTTATTTATTTATTTTTTGCGCACCTTAAAAATAAAGAATGCAAATTTCCTACAGTCTGCTAAGATTTGTGTTTTTGTACTCAGTAATGATAGTGAGTATAATATATATATAATAGATTGTAGATATCTGAAATTAAAGTTAGGGTTTCTGTAGTTGTCATATGTTCATTAAAATACAAATCTCTGTCAGTTTGGCAGATTTCACAGGATGTTTCCTAGAGACAAGTCGCTTATTCTGTAAAACCAGTACCATGTTTCTGTTAGTCACACTGCAGGCAAGATTTACGTGCTTTCTCCAGCAAAGTGAATTTCTTGGGATCGCCGGATAGGTCCGTTTACAAAAGCGCACAGAGTATGCACTGACATTTTGCCGTTCCAGAGCCAGTAAACGTTTCACGTTGTATTTCAGCAGCTTTATTATTTGGAGATTTGTCATTGAAAAACCAGTGGGAGTCAAGAATGAGTAAGCTTTGATTCTGAATAGCGAGGCTGTGGACTAACAGCCCGACATCATTTCCTTACAAGTTAAAAAAAAAGGAACCTCAATGTGAATGTGCTGAAGGAAATTTAGAGTGCAAAAGTACAGATGCTGAAATCAACAAGGGATTATGTTGCTGTTTTTCCCCAGGACTAGGTGTTATCCTAACCTTAATTCTCAGTGCTTGCTGTATCTGTAACTGTATGTCTTTTGTAGACTTGACAGTTTGTCAAAGTGGTTTTCAGCCATGGGTTTGAAATAAATACCCTGATCAGGGCTGGCAAAACAAACATGGCTGAACCAAATATGGGTTGTGTATTATAATTAATATGCATTTTATGTAGTATGAGGAGTTAAAATTAGACACAGTAGTTACAGTCTTTGTGCAAAGTTGCAGTAAATTATAAGGATCAGGCCACCTATTGAATCTATCTATCTATGGTTAGTATAATTTGAAATGAACTTTAATAAACTTTAAATTGAATTTTAAGCTCCATTTGCATTTTCACATTCATTTTTATTTTGAATATTGAACTTCTGTTTTGTTCCTAATGTGGACAATATTTTGCACTTTATTTTCTGCCAGAGTGTTGATTACATGAGAATTAAAAAAAAAAAAAAAAAAAAAAGGCAGCTCTGTGTTTGGGTTGCTCAATTGAGGTTACGATGCTAAATTAGTCTTCTGCGTATTAACCTGTTCAATTAATTTCTTATACCGAGACCAAGGTAGATTACCGTGAATAATACTGTTGACCCCGTTTTAAAGCGATCATAAGAAAGTTCTATTAAAATGTTGGAGAATTTTAATGAATATTGCGAGCATGGCATGCGAAGAGAAGAATATTGATGATGTATGAAACTAGGAATATGCTACTGACACGCGAGACATATCACAGCCACACGTTTAAGTCAATACACTCACAATGGTGGCATATTTAAGGACACTTGGCTCGAATGAGCATTACCCATCTATTTTAGTAACTGGGCTGTCGGACCTCTCAATCCTGTGCCTGTCCGATATTTCCGATGACAAATCTGGGTCAGTTGCGTTACATAATCGCTCAGACATAAATCTAGGATTCTGGCTCACAAAATAAAAAGGTCAAGGTTTTTGTGATGTTTGCAATGTTTTTGAATGAGTGTAGAAGAACATGAAAAGCACTACAGTGAGCATTAGCGGCCATGTGTCCAGGATTGAGAGAGATTGAGATCACGAGGACGGCAGCGATGGTGGCTAAAGCAGGGATTACTGCCTCTCGGGTCGTGATGTCATACCCTGAGCTGAGACACGGCTCAGTGGTTCAGTCCTGAGGTGTGTGACCTCATTCATAAAGGTGGAGCTGAAAGGCCTGACTAACTGCATGAGAAGAGAAAATAAAGATGGAAAAAAAAAACCGAAAGAGTAAAACGCTCAAAATGGCAGCGTGGTGAAAACCCAGCTTAAAACCATATTGTTGCTGTTTATTAAAATAAAGCTACCTCGAGTACATTCAGCCTAAACTTACTGTTTCTTTCTTTCTACATTTACTGTTTTTGGTTAGCATTTACTTTGCCAGGCTGTTCTGTTTTATTCAGATATTGTGCTGTTTAATGCAAATCTGCTGCACAGATATTGCCTAATTACCGTCATTTTTAAGCACGATCTTTTCCATTTTGTGAGCATGTTTATTTTATTATATATGTATTTAATATAAATTATTTATTCCATTTTGACTGTTTGTGTTGTATTTCCTTTGTGTCCATATTTTATTTTTCCGCCACCCGCCTCACTGGCACTGGCAATTTCCGAGGTGCTGAATGTATGAGACTAGATATGAGCCGAGCAGCGCAGCAAAATGTGTGACACACTTTAGTATTTCACATTTGATTAAAAATGGTTACATAAGCTGCAGATGTAAAACCTGGAGTGAAAATTGCATTGTGTGTTGACAATTGGTTGCCGGCTGCGGTCCTCTCTAAAAGCAATCTGTTTTAGATTAAACACTTTTCTGGATGAATTAAAGTATAATAAAAACAGCCAAGCTTTTCCCTTGGAAAGAGTCTTTAAAAGGCAGTACATGTTACATTCTATTCAGACCAAATTCATTCAGCGGAGGACAATTCCTTCCCCAGAAAAGCAAAAAGAGACATGTTTACTTCATCTTTCCTTTGCGCACGGTCATGTCTTCAATTTCTCACCTTTTTTATGAAGTGACAAAGTACTAAAACATGCTGTATATTGAAGTGCAATATTCCACTAATGTTTTTTTTTCCCCCCTCGAGTTGTTTTTTTTTTCTTTTTCCTGTTTGATGGAAGACTTCGGCTACGGCGTGACCGTCCTTGCATGCATGATCATCTGACATCGTTTTAGTTAACGGAATATCTGGGCACTTAGTTTCCAGCAAAAAAATAAAAATAAAAATATATATATATTTTGGCTTCCTCATTTCCATGAATTTAAGATGGAATTCATCTTTGCTTGTATGTCTTGAATAGGTTCTTATATGACACCACAAACCTTAGCTGATGTCTATTTTTGTAACATTTTCAATGTCTTCATGTTCTTCTATTATTTTCTCCACATAATTCAGTTTTTTCCCACACACACGGAAGTGCTGCTTATAATAGCTGGCTGAAAATATTTTTTTATATACTGTCATGTCACATGCCAACCGATATGTAATACAACTGAAGAGCACATTTCATTTTCTTTGCATTTTTATAAAAGTCTAGTTGATGAAAATATATAAGCGCCTATAGATCATTTGTTGTCACTTTCTGTTCCCATGCTTGTGGATTTGGATATGAGAACTCATAAGCGTTGTGTATTATGTGAACAACAGTGCATGCTAGGAGTGATGAATTGCATGGTGTGTTTTATAAGCTTCCACGATTGATTCTTAAGAGGAAAAATGTCTCAAACCTCTGCAGTTCCATAGGCCTTTTATTCAGACAGTAACTGTGCAGGAAGGAGTCGCCAATAATGACGATAATCCCTCTAGAGGGAACAAGGTTGTGGAAGTATTGATCCAATGCCTCTTCTGATTCTTCAGCACTCACCAATACAAACTCTGTCATGTCAGCCTCATCCCCGAGGTCCCAGACTGCCACGTCCATGAAGCTCTTAATTACAGTGATATCTGATAACTGATGTTTTTTGGATATGTATATTACATGTTCCTTGTAGTCACAAATCCAAACAGGTCTGCTGCAACAAGTATTGTGCGTTATCGCACTATAACATATTGTATTATATATTATGTATTATTTTCCCAATGTGTTTGTTACTTACAATATTTCCTTTCCTTATTCTATCAGATTGACCCTAAAGTTGCCTTCCCGAGACGTGCTCAACCCAAGGTAAGAGGACATTTCCTTTAAATTAGCAACAATAAAAAAGATCTTAGTGCATCTGCTTATAGCATAGTTAAATTTCAACATAGATACAAGTGAAGGTAATGACTAGCAATCTGACCTCAGATTGCCTATTAAACGCAACAGTTCCAGGGAACTAAATAGAATAATCATCTTACTTCCTGCACCTAAAGTTTATATAAAATCTGAAATGCTGTAGTCCTTACTTAAAATGGAGATCATTAGAGATGTTATTCTTATGACCTAGAAAGATGAACACTGCCACTGGCATTGAAAATTCGTATTATTTGGCTGTCTTCGCTGGCTGTATTGGCAGAGCGTTTCCTATGGATGCAGACATCTAAGCCATGTGCTCCGTGCCCTATTTTTCCGTTTGCTGAGCATTCGTGCCATGGCCTTTACACCTGAACTGCTTCCTTCTGGTTGTGCCTTGAGGCTTTTGAGAGCAGTTCTTTCCCTGCTCTGAGATCAGTTTGAGTTTGTCTTGTGTGTGTTGGTTCTGTGAGACAGACTGGTTGTTGATCAGCGTATGGAGATAAGCATCTTCCCAAAGTGGGCAGGAGGAGGTGAGGATAGAGAGAGAACGAGAGAGAGAGAGAGAGAGAGAGAGCTTGCTAGGTGGCAGGTGTCTGTAGCACACTTGGCTGGCTAATTGAAATAAAGAACTTTTTCCATTCTGTCCAAAGTGGGGAATCAGTGGAGGGGAAATGACGCACTGTTTCTCTCGCTCATGTGCCAGCGAGGCTGGTCCAAGCGCAGACCGCAGGGCCCCAGGCCGAATGCTGCTTCTTGGCTCAGAGTGGGTTTAGGATGAATGGGGGTATTAAAGCACCAGGCTCCGGCAGCACTTCCACTGCGCTCGCGTATCTCTTCTATTCCTTGTGCCGGGAAATCTGGTTAATGATGAATTCCAGGCAAATACATTAACACTCTCTCCTCCAATCCTGAGAGGAGATTCCCGAGCCTGGACAACTGGCAAATAGTAAGTATGATGCAAATACATTACTGCCTTCTCCCCCAGCCCAATGGCATGAAGCGTGTAAGCATGTGCAAATAAACAAGTGCACTGAAGTAGAAAAAGCTCTAAATAGCCACACTGTTTTGTGTATCCAGTGCTGGCCTGCTTTTTATTTCCCAAATGAAGCCACAAACACTGCCTGTACCTTTAGCTCCATTTAAATGGCAGCGGTTTTACACGGGTCGCCGTGGAAACTTTGTTCTTGATGACATCCAGAATAAAAGTGACACGATTGCCGGGTCAACCGGGTTTGCGGTAGAAGAAGCTCAAGAGAAACTCAATTGTCCTTTCGTAATCCCTATTCATCCATGTAAAGGTGCAAAGTTTTTTTTTTTGTTTTTTTTGACCACGGAGCAGGACATGCAGATATTTTTACAGATGAGTACCAGCCGAATAGGGCTTTTGTTTTTGCCACCATCATTTTTAACTGCTTGTACTGCAGACATTGCTGGAGATGGCTTTTTGCTGCTTTTGTTATTGCTATTTTTGTGTTTTTGTCTTTCACACCACATTTGCATAACACGTCTTTGCATGTCCTGACAAGATTTTAATTGATATTCGGAGTGATATTGGGCAGGCGAAGGATTCCGCAGATCTGATATTCCCTCCGAGAAAACTGTCATTACCCCAAAGCTATGTATTCTTTTTAATTAAGCTATCATGCTGTTATAACAAGCCCGTAGGTGGAATCTATCCAGGTTGATCAAATTTTTATCGCTTCGGTTCCTTTTAAGCTTGGCTCTTTTGGTCGGGGCATGTCTATTGTCTGGTCCCCTTTGCGTCTGATGGTTATGGTGTGGACAGGGTGAAAACGGTATTTTGTGCTTCTTAAACCTTTTTATATGTCATGTACTGGAAAGTCTGTAATCTGTTAGTCATATTACAGTAGTATTACACTTGTAATCCAGTTCTGTAATGTTGTGGGCTGACGGAAAGCTAGTATGACAGCTGAGAAAGCTGAAGTTTTGTCCTCAGTGGAATTTGGGCCTCTGTTTTCTCCGGACCGCAGGAGATCTTACCCTTTTCACCCCTCCTTTGTGCTTGTTCTTGGCGCTTCTGGCTCCCGGCCATTGCTTTTTCAGCCTTTAAAAGATTATTGTGTCATTTTGCTGACACCAGTTCCAAACACTGTTAGACACTGTGTAATGAGTTTGCGATTGAAAGCTCCAAGCAGCCACCCTCTGTTTCACCGACTTTATTTCACCAGACTCTCACCAGCGAATTCCACGCCACTGGCAATAATCAGCCTAATGAGTGACGTTCTCTTCAAAAATGCAATCTATGCTTGAAGTGCATGGAGGGAGAATGGGGTGGAAGAAACCAGGAAGTGAAAAGATTCAGCACAGAGCATGATAGGATCCTTCAGTTTCAGCAGAGGCACAACAGACAACAAGCCTGAGTGGAGAGACGTCCTGGCATTTACCACCACGAGAGCTGTCAAAACAATGCCTGCACTTGTTCTGCTCCCTGAGCTACATCCTCAGCTCTGAGGCATCAGCCTGGCTTGGGATTTGCCAAGGGAGGTGGGAATTGAGTTTATTCCTGCTGCGGTGGCATTTTTTTCCCTCCCCAATTTAATTTTTTTCCCCATCCTTTGTGTCCACCATGCTGTTTTTTAATCCCTCACCTCACTCCCCGCCTTGTGTTTGTTTTAAGTAAAAATACTTTACACCTACTATGATACAAAGCAGCAGACGTTGCTCAGGGAGTGGCTCGCTGATGAGTGGGAAAACTGCAGGTTGAGTTTTTAATGAAGTCTATGAGATGCCACTGTGAAGTAGTGAGGGCCCTGGCTCTTGAGGAAGCGAGGCAGTCCCTCCCCCCTAGCACTCCCATCCCCAAACGGCCCTCTGCTGCCATCCAATGCCAATTAAGATCTACGCGCAGGCATGACTCAGTCCCTCGCCGCTGTCACCGCTGCACGCCGCTTTCATTTTGCCCCTCGTGCTGACAGCTTGGCAATGTAGCTATTTTCTCCTCTTTGCTAGCTGGAAATTTTCAGCATGTGTTTCTCTGCTGTTTGAGAAAAGCAGATTTGATAAAAGGGCCTTTGCTTAATCCGTCGCACATCTTTGATGTCTGTGAAGCTTGGTTTAAATATCGTGTAGAACCTGAGTTGCTCAGGGATGAGAGATTTGCAGCAGGGTGCGACGAATTTGTTCATCCATGATAACAAGACAGATCTGCCTCTTTGGTGCTTGTGTCTTAGCTAGCCAAATTACACATGCAGGAAAAGTGAAGACAGAGGAAATCAAACCCTGCGTCTTTTCGGATTAGTCAAGCAAAGAAAATGGCAACACCAGAATGACCGTCTCAGCTCTGGAGCAGGTGAGACGGCTTAATGCTGGGCTCCAACGGCCGATGTCCCTTCTTTCTTTGTTTTTGAGGCGTCTTTTGTCTCCCTGCTTGTTTTGTCAGGGAGCAGGGATGATGTGTTCACACTGGCAGGGGAAGCTATAGAGGAAAATTCATGGCCGTTGTTGCTAACCCAGCGCTAACTACCATTGAGTGACACTAATGAGGGGAACAGGCATGCAGAAGAGCGAGAAAACGAGGTGCTCTCAACATGGCCATTGACAAAACTCCATTTAGGTTCCAGCGCTCAGTGATCCCCCCCTCCTTTTTCCACCTCCACCACCTTCTCCTGTTTCTTTTCAAACACACTCAATTACAGTATTTCTGAGGATGTGGTTCTTTGGTTTTTTTTGCCCCTTTGATTTGTTTTGATCAGCAGAAGCACAGGGTTTTAATGGAGGCCTGCTGATAGTGTGGCAACATGTCTAGGGCAGAGCCAAAACAGCCGTGGCTGTGAGAAAGAGCGAGGTGAAGATTAATCCAACATGTAAAGGCGCTATATATCGAGTCCTAACTGCACTGAGGTATTCTGATAAGAATGTGCACCGAGACATGCTGTTCCTCCGTAGCCCTCACTTCAATCTTGTTGGAAGGTCAGGAAGAAAAATCAATGCTGTTTGGTGTTACAGGATTCGTTGCAGTTGTTGGCTGCACATCAACCAGACATTGTTGCTTTGAGGTCTCCATTTCCCTCTGAAGTAGACGAGCTAAAAAGGTTCCTTTGTGTAAAATTCAGTGTTGCAGGTTGGTGCTGTACCACTTCCAGAAAGACAAAAAAAGTACTGTGAGTAGACCTGACACGCACTGTGACATTAGCTCAGCGATCAGGCAAAAGGAAAGCACGAACGCTGATGTTCTGCCTCTGGACACGTTCCTTATTTTGCCTAAAAACAAAGCTTATCCTCTTTAGTTTTTCTCTCTCTCAATGGAACACTTGTGCAAAATTGATTAGGACTGCGCATATGTATATAAAACACATGATCATAATTACACCTAGCGATTTTATCGCACATGAAATCAGTATGCATTTAAAATTCCTCATTGTGCACCCAAACGGTTGCGCGTAACGAATGACCTGTTTGGCTAGCATTTTGTGCCGCATCAACGTGATCGTGAAAACATTATTTGTTCACGGCTCAGACGTTCGGCTGGGCCGCGAGTCCTCGAAACACGTCAGCGACTCAGACAAGTTATTACACAGTGACAAACTCAGTTTGGAGCATCTGGGAGCTTTCATTTAGGGTTTCTCCCAGAGCTGAAGGCTGCCAAGCGTGCTGCAGTTCCCCGTAGGAGCAGACAGGCCTCCATATCCACCCCTGCAGGCGCTGCAGCACTGAGACACTCTTTAAAGCTGCTGTTAGCTGCCATGTCTCACACACAGTCAAGTAGTGCTGGGCTTCTCCACCCACTCCCTCTCTCTCTCGCTCTCTCTCCTTCCTGTGATAGTCCAGCTCTCCCCACACATCTCTATACCACTCTCTGTCTACACCTCTCTCTCTCTCGCTCTCTTTCTTTCTCTCTCTTTCTCTGTTGCTGTCCCAGTCCAGCTCAATCTACCTTTCTCTCTGTCACTGTCAGCACTCGTTCCCTTCAGGACCTCTTGTTCTATGTTGATATGCTTTTATATTATTTGGAATATAAACTACAAAATAACCACATTTTAGACGTGATCATGTTTTGTCGCTTTGCCATTTAAACACAATTGACTATGATATTCGTGAGCAAACAGCAAGCACACTTTATTCCTATCTGCTTGGTGCTTTCTAGTGCTTTTTGCTTTTTAATATAACATTTTGTCGCATCTGGTTGTCACATTTGGCTAAGCAAGTTAAACCCGATCTCATCTTTGCTGATGTGTTGTAGTTTTCAGTCTTGGATGCTGTATTTTTAATGATGGACGTTTTGAGAATGCTTTATTGCACCTTTTTTAGTCAGGATGTCAAACACACACTGGTTTGTCTTGTAATTGTGAGTTAGTTCATCTGATAAGGTGTGTGAAAGCACTATGCCTTTGTCCGAACTATAAAATCAAGTACTTTTTAGTGTAGTGCAGAAAATACTGCATATTGAGCTACATAATACTAGCGAATAGGCCAAATTAGTCAAATATGTTTGTCTTAATATTTAGAATAAAACAGTAGCAGTATAATATTTGGATGGCATGAACAGTGTATCCACCATAAAGTTGAAATGGAACACCATCGGTTTAATAATGTGGCATTGTATTTACTAGTCCGTTTATTTGTTTGTAGTCAAATTTCACATTTAAAAGAAATTAAATGACTGAGTACAAAGCAATATGTGAAAAGTGAAACGTTTTTTGTTTTTTTTTCCTGCTTATTTCAAATGATACATTGATAAAACCACAATTAAGCAATCTTGTTCCCGAGTTGGTTGAATAATTGCGAACTATAATTGGAAATTCACCATCAAACAAAAATAATGAGGATTATCATTGTAGCCATTTATTCCCCAGCCCAATTTTTCAATAACTTTTGTTTCCTTTGTAACATAAATTACATTTTACATTATGCTGCTATTGCATTGCAGTCCTGCACTGATTTTGCGGCTGTACTATTTTCATTATGTCAATAAAATGTCATTCCATATATTCCTTTTTTTGCTGCATTGCTGTGACAGGATATGGATGTAGTAGTCATGAACATATTGCACAGCACATTTTCACGAGTGGTGACAGTGTTGACTTGTCAGATGTAGCATCCTGTTCCTTGCTTCTCTCTCTGTAGGTGTGTGTGTGTGTGTCCTTGTTTAGTGCTTGTCCTTCACTCCACTGCAGTCGCAGGCCTTTTCCCCAAACACAGCATACACACTTCTCTACCCTGAGAGTTCTTTTTACTTTCTCTTCACCCCCGTGGTGACAGACAGAGATGGTACGACCTGCAGCGCGTGCTCCCGCGTTTGAAAAAAATTTGGTCATGAGATTTCATTGGCTGAGAGAGTGACCCCTGATGGACAGACAGGGCCTCGTTGGAAATGCCTCCTTCACTCGGTTTTCCCCCACCCTCGCTGGATTTCTGGAGCCTCTGCTTCTGCATGATAAATCTGATGCTAAATTTAGAGGTCGTTTTTCTTGTGCAGAGAAAGAGAGCGAGATTACTGACAGAGAGAGACAGACGTGTGTGTGTGTGCGTGTGTGTGTGTGTGTGTGTGTGTGTGAGTATGAAAGAGTGGCAGCCATTCTTTTTAAGCCATCCACTATCAGAGGGAAGTACTTTCGATCCTCCTGGCTTAAAGCTTCTTCATTTACCCTTGATTTGTTTTATATGCAATGTTTGCAGTTGCTTAGGCTTGTCTGATTCACTTGTGTTTAATTTGATACTCAGTCAGGAATCCCGTCCATGCACGTGCACCCGTTTCCTATTGGCCAGGCTAAAGGAACCTCTAGATTTCTCCGTACCGAATTGAACTAACTTTGCCGTAGGTCGTAAACCCTCATTCACCACTTCGCTCTTAAATCGCAGTTGAAACGCTTTTGTTTGTCAACAGTGGCTGCACAGTTATGTAACGGTGAGCTTGCAGATCTTCCTCTGGCAGCACCTCATGCACCAATGCAATCACTAGCTCAGTATCTGTTTCATTCGCTTCACTCCACAGTCCCTGTGAAACCACTTACCTTCATTTCCTAGCCTGCCACCTTAATACTGGAAATAACAGCACACGAACTGGATTTGCAAACAAAACAACTCCCAGTTTTCTCCGCTCCCTCATCTGTATGGAGACTTGTGTGAATGTGTGAATGTGTTCAGTGTTGTGCACAGGCTCGTTGTGTGAATGTGCGTAGTTGTGAAGAGATTAAAGCATTGCAGGCCCAATAGGAGTGTGTGTAAAGCTAAGTGTGAGCAATGGGAGGTGGCCAGGAGTGTTCACAGTGCTGATCCAGCTGAACCAACAGGAAGGACAGTGCTTATGAAAGAGCTGTAAACTGACCTGCTTTACCTCCTCTCCCGGTGCAGCGAACACTGCCAAAGCAAAACAAACTCCTATTTTTGAAAGGATTCAACCTCTATTAATCGCACTGAAGAACGCAGGGGCACAGGTGTTTCAGCAGTATTATTCTCTCTCCTTTTGTCATGTTGCAACTATTCTGCGATTGTATATCAGCCATATGGCTAGCACTTGATTAGCAGCAAAATCCTGCCACTCTGAGCCAATAGGAATGAATGAAAAGCTTATTATTGCAAAACAGCAGCACATGGTCCAAGGCCTTGACTGACAGAATATCATCTTTGCCCGTTGTTTATAGGTTGGAACCAGATGTTTCTGCAACTCATTTAGCTAGCTAGGACAGATAATACTCGGCAGTCAGTGCGCTGTCTAACTATAATAATAATTCTCTTAATTAAGCGTTCATCATCCAGCTTTGCACAGCCAGCCAAGGTTGCAAAAACAATTCAGTCCGTACAGTTCATAAAACGTAATCAATAGTAGAGTGTACACCTAGAATTCTTTTTTAGTGGCAGGCACTGGTTGTTGACAGGGACAGGAAATGTGTGCTGATATAAAAAAGAAATTGGCTCATGTGATGCATATACTCTAACTAGCTCTGGGAAGTTCTATTTTTTGTCAACATTTAAGTACTCAACTCGGCATATTGGCACACAGGTCCGCCTCACAGCTCTAGGGTCAGTCCTCGGGTTGCTGCCCCTCTTTTTCTTTTTTCTTTTGTTGCATGTTCTCCCGTGCCTGCATGTGCTTCCTCTGGGTTCTCTGGTGTCCTCCCACCTCCCAAAACATGCCAGTAGGTGTTTTGCCAGCTCTAAATTGCCACTACGTGCTAATGTGGATGCATGGTGTGGATTGTAATGGTCTGGCATCCCATTGGTTGCGTATTCCTGCGCCCGGTTTTTCCAAGATATACCCTGGATTCACCCTGAGCCTGACAAGGATATAGCAGTTACTGAAAATGAATGAATGAATTGATCTAGTTTATTCTTGCTTTAATACTTTCCGTTAACGTGCCACATTGCTATCAGAACTTTATGTTTCAGTCTAGGTAGCTAGAACAGACACACAGCTGAGTCATGTGTTGCTATGGTTACAGTATTGCGCAACTGCTTTCTAATTAGCAGAAAATGCGTTCCGTGTAGTGGTTTTCTACTTTTCTACTGTTTAATTTATTAGCTATCTAGCCATCTAGTAGAACATGAGGCTGAAAGTAGGATTGATTGATTAAAGCAAGCAGGTGTTTTCCTCTTTCAAATTGATAAGTGAACCACTGAAATAATTGGCTTGTTCCACTTAGGTTAGTGTTCCTTTGCATATTGCCTGCTAATAAGCCCGAGTGAAAATGCTGTTTATAATACTTGATATGACAGAAGAGAACGCAGAGACTTAAAGAAACATTTGTCTCAGTAATCACACTTCAGCTTAACTTTGATAAATGCAGAGCTCCCAAATCAGCCTATTGTTTCTTTCCTCATTACTGATCCATACACTGAATGCTCAGAATATTTTATAGCTGATCATTTTCAAGCTGTTTCAAAGCCAATATTGAATGATATTATTAATTAGTTGAAATATTTGGGATGTTGCTGAGCTGCTCTTCAAAGGACAGGGAACCTTTATAGCCTGCAGCGTTACAAAGACATCTGCGTTCTTCACATTAAGGCTGTCTTGCGCTGAACTTCAACATGAAGATGCTCAGCGCTGGACCCCTCGCTGGCTTGCAATTTTAATTTTGGCTATGTTTGCTCCCAGGACTGCTGGTACTGCGATATAGACGAACCTGTCTCAACTCTCGAGAGAGTCACTCTTACTCTGTCGCTGTCTTTCTGCTCAGAATTTGCTTTTATCTGGAAAGTAAAAGGAAGAAAGAGACTGTAAAACTTTAATACATTAGTAATGTTTTTTTTTTTTTTTTTACCAGTTGTATGGCACACTGTTGCTGCTAATTTGAATAGGAACCACCATGTACCCTAGCTGAGTACAGACGTGTGAAGGAAAGGAAATGGGCTTGCCGGATAGTTTGATGGGGACAAAAATAATATGAATCATATGCTATGGCCTTAATAGTCATCAAAGCTCAACCCAATGGAACAGCAGTGGGAGATTTTGGAGGGACGTGTAACACAGCGCTTCCTTCTATCATCATCAAAACATCCAGTGAGAGAATACCGTTTGGAAGGATGGTGTTTTAAATTCTCCAGTACAGTTCTAGAGACCCGTAGAATCTATATCAAGGTGCACCGAAGATATTCTGGTGCCTTTCTAGTGTTGTTGTTTTCTTTTAATTTGTCACCTTTCTGTACAATCTTTCTGTTTGTCATTGCGTAATCGCTCTCTTTAAAGCAGGAAAGGTTTTGGTGTCATTTTGTACATGATAGTAAACAGAAAACATTTACAACAATAGAAAATGAGCAGTATTAGAAAGTGACAGTATTTGGCCTTCTTACTGAAGTGTTATCTAGCTAAATGATTTGCACCATTTCCAGCTCCACATATGTCCCAGTTCGGTACTTATGGTACCTAGGTAAGAAAGTAACCAAAATCTGTATGAGTACTGAAGTAGCAGAGTAAAAAGTAAAAAGTTAGCGTACCATGCCACAACATAATGTTTGGTGGAAAAGCTTTATAAGGTGACCTCTTGATATTTTCCAGGTTTCTTAAAGGATGTTAAATGGTACCTCTACCATCACCAGCCCTGCATCTGTTACACTGATTAACTGCTGCGCTGGATTCAACTACAAGTCACGCCTTCACTGACTCGTGGTGCTGATAATCGGCAGAACGATTGCCAATCAATTATGAATGAAAGGGATCCACCTAACACGCTGGGCTGTCCGTCTCTACATCAAATTTTAATTATCAATCATGAAGAGGTGTGAGTGTGCATAGCAGGGTTCTAATGAAGCTGTAGGATGTGGAGGGTACAGCGAGAGCTCAAAGCAACGTGTGTGTGACCTTGCGTTCCTCACGTCAGTAGGAGGCACGGCTCTATTCGATCTCATCTTTGAGTGTAAAAGAACCCGGTCAAGACTATGAAGTCATGACGACTTTCAAAATTTTGCTTTTATATTGGATGTGTGTGGTACAGCCTTCTCTTTTCAAAGCCTCTGAGACTGATGATGTCTGTTTAGCTTGGTCTGACCGAAGCACCGTAATCAGTTCCTCAGGAGCAGCCCTAACGCAGAGGGCTTTTTACTGTAATGGGAGAGACGTACCCCCCATCTGCTGAATGCTTCGCTTGCTGAAAGCGCAAAATAAATTACAAATGCAGCGGAGGAGTGCGGGGGATCGGAAAGGACATGGATCGAGGACTTCCCTGCCAGCATCCTATACTCCAAGGTGTACAGTTTTATAATCCCTGTAGGTTGTAGTGTGTGGTCACATGACCCCGGTTGCTAAGTTACTGTATGTGCAGGTAGAGGACTGCTCCCAGGGTGGGAATAAACTTGGCGTACATCTTAGAGTGCAGCTAACACTTGTAACAACCAAGGATCTATTCCGAGACTATTAGTTTAATAATCATCCGGTCTACACTGTGAGTGTTTCAGCATTTACAAATGATATTAAAGCTCAGATTGAATACATATTGACTCTTCGGCAAAGGCTTAGATGGCACCTTAAATAACACCATTATTAAGGGAATCGCATCATCATGTTAAAGTGACCATTTGGAAGGCTAGCATTGCAGCGATAGAACACTTTTACCGAGAAGTTGTGCTGTTCAGACGGCAGCTGATGGTCAGCGCACGGTGTATAATGGGAAAGTTATGAGGATAAATGTCTGACGGAGTGCGGGATAGTGGATGGGAATACAGATATAATGTTCCCACTGACCACATTGCTCAGATGTAAATGTCTATTTGATAGCAGCAATTTATCCCTTCCACAGACACGACTGTGGCCTTCAGGGAAGATTGATTTGGGACTAATAGTTGTGGGTTAGGTGGAGGCATGCGTTGCTCTCCTTTCTTCTCAGAAAAACACTTTTCTCCATTATCAGTGTATGTTATGGGACTAGTGTAGATTGTGTGGTCTACTTAATGACGTGGGCTCAAACCTATTGCACCGCATTGTTTTTAAAGGTTAATCATGAAGAAGTAGAGTTTTTGCGTAATTGTGAATAGATCACATTCAGATACTATGGAAGAGGGTTTGTGTCAGTGTTTCTTCAGATGTAAATAAGACTTCACCTTCCCTGATTCATATTGCGGATTACGCGCAGAACTTTGAGCGATCATCAGAGACGGTTCTGATGATTCTGATGTTCGCGCCCACTCCCGAGTCCCGTGCTCCCGCAGCGAGCAGCCGAGGTCTTCAGGCCACTCAGGGAGCGCTTGTTTGTTGATTGGTGACTGTAGTGCAGCGCTTGTTTCCACAGCTGCCTCAGTGGAGGTTTTGATGTTTCTTGAGCTGACCTTGGGGAGTCAAGGCTTTCTGTGCACGCTTCTAACATGGACCCAGCCGGTCTTGGCGTAGCCCGCTGGTTTCAGCGTGCGTTAGCTGAAAGATGTGACTTTTGTAACAGAAACGTATAAGCCTGTGCCACGGGGAAGCTTTAGTATGCAGTTAGTCGTTTGAAATGTTGCAGCATGGATTCTAGTTTAGAGTTCTGTACTCTTTTGAAGAAAGCAAGCAAATAAATAATGGTATTGTATTGTAGTTTTTACTGAAACAAGCACATCTGCCGGACAAAATCAGTTGCGATTGTTAGAAAACGGTTAGTTGAGAAAGAATGTTTAGAAAAAGATCGCCGTGTGCTGGTATAGGAACATAATAGCGATGGGGTGGAGTGATGTGTCCATTACGTAAAAGCACGTTTTTTAATTCCGTTGTTGGTAGTCTTAAGTCCACTATGTAGGTAGCTGTGAATTAGTATTATTTTTAGTGTAATAGTGTGTTCATATAAAAATTGTTTAGCAAACGGTTGAGAAAATGACATGTGCAACCTCTGAAGCAATGTTAATCGATAAATTGCAGCAGAATATGCATTAAAACACCAAAACACAAAAAGCCTTGTTGACCATTTAAAATATGCATATTCTCATATAAAATGCTGTGCACGGTTCTTAATTCCGTCCTTTTTTTCACTTTCTTCCCGCTCGGATTTCCGTGTGGCTTTGTTGTGTTTTCTCAGCTCCCATAGCCCCGTTTTTTCACAACCGTACCTCAATTACCCCGCGCTGCTCTTTCCCTTCTCTAAATTCCAGCGCCAAACACTCAGGTGTGAAGATGATGTCCTGACTACCAGACGCTCGAGCTCATTCGAACATGCTCTTACGAGTCATCTGAGAACACGGCGAGAGATCACAGTCCTGCTCAGTGGAGAAGGCGTGAAGAGAAAGTTTATTGGGGAACGGAAGAAAAAAAAACGCCACATAGGGGAAAAAGATGCCACCTAGACTTGAACTTTTGATTGGCACCATTGACTCGCTTTGAGCCGCGTTGACGACGTGCATTCATATCCATGAAAGATATGGAAGTGTCGGCGTTGTTTGTGAGGGCATGGTGCAGAGAGACAGCTGGCCTCAGTGTTACACTCTGAGTAACACAGCAAAGATTAATAGCTCGCAATAGACAGTAAATGAAAGTTGATTTATTGCTCATTATATACACTGCTGTGCAGATCATAGAATTACATACTGGGGTTTTAATGCTGCTATGTCTATCAAAAGAGGCAGTTGATGAATATTGGAGCAGAAATTATACAAAGTAATTAACGGTGAAAAGACCACGGCTTTATAAATGATCTTGCCATTAATTTGGCCCGCCTGTGGTTATAAAGCGGCATGGACTGTTGGCAGCTAGGGGGCAGAAGGCAAAGATTATTGAGGAGTGATAAACTAACTAAGAGTACAATATACTGTAGCTGTGTTTATTGATGTGGCCTGTCAATAGTTTAGCAGTTCATTTATGGCTACTTCCAGAAGCTTGAGAATAAAAATGAGCTGTAATGTATTACTAAGCACCTTAGAAAGTATCACTGCAATGTGTTATCTTTATGGTTCAGGGCTTTTTTTTTTTGCAAGTATTGCATTATCTTTATGGCCTTTATAGAAGTGCTTTTAAATTCTGAGTGTATATACTAGGCACGGGCATTTCAAGCAAAAATACTATTCAATACTCACTGGGAACTAGTCGCCCGTTCTTTAAAGCTCGCCCTGCATACTTGTGGTAGATTTATGACATGCTAGCATGTTTGCACTGCACCATCGATTTTGTTTATTTTGTGAAGGAGTTCCAGACATAACACTGACGGCTGTAGTAGTCTTTTGCTTTGCGCGTTTCTCCTGTTTCTTGAGCATCTAATAGTAACGTGTTCTTCTTCTTCGCTGTTTAACGGCAGTTGGCAAACAGCTTTTAGGTTTAATCTGCCGATCCTAACAACTCCATTTCGACCGCACCGGTAAAAACAAAGGAAAATATATTTCTTAAGACGAAATGAATACACTATTCAATTTTTTAAATATAATTTAATGACTATTTGAAAATTCGGAAATCTCGAAATAAATATACTACAACTGAATTATTGATATTCTCTAACCCACAGACTGACTAGCTAACATTACGCAGAGGAGGTTTACTATTCAGACTGAATGCTGGTATTAACGCAAGCAAAAAATCAGGAAGAATACAAGAGAGGGTAAACTAACATGAACATTATGATACTAACATTATAACCAGTTGGCTAAAGCACGAAGCAGAAATTGACGTTAAAAGATCTACATGGTATCAATGCGACACACTAGCTTAACTCACTACAACTTACCCTTCCGGAGTAGACGTCATGGCTCCGGGGTGCTTGCGCTTCAGATGCTCATGCATCACCGTTGTGCTGCCGTCACATGACAACTCCGCTGTACAGACTCTGCATTCAACTTGTTTCACTGGTTATTTTAGGTGAAATGCACCCAAAACTTATGAAAAATTTGGGTCTCACTATTTTGCCTCTTCTTCACCTTGATTCTCTCTTCGCTTTGCCATCATTCATACGTTGGACTTCATTAGTACAGAAGGTAGTCCTGGCAGACATTGGAAGCGATACTGCTCCAGCACTTCCTGTAGTGCATTGCAGTTCCAAATGACCATTTACATGGATTTATAATACGATTTTTAAACACTTCAACAAATCTTTATAATCGACATCGTCGGTTACGTTGACTAATCATTGTAGCCCTACACTAATTCTTCCGCACCAACCTTGGCAAACCATGTTTTAATGAACCTCTCTTTCAAACAGGTGCATTGTCATGCTGGAGTACATTTGGGCCCTTTATACACTACCAGTCGAAAGTTTGGACACGCCTTCTCTTTCATAGCTTTTTCTTTATTTTTTTGTTTTCTACATTGTAAAACAATACTGAATACCTCAAACTATGAAGCAACACATATACTGA
>JAQQZR010000003.1:11032735-11047310 GCA_030068235.1 Notoglanidium macrostoma
ACTGGAGTAATCCATATTATGTCAACAACCGCTCGACTAAGTAAAGAGAAACAACAGTCCATCATTACTTTAAGACACGAAGCGTCTTTTAAGTCATACAGATAAAGAAAAAAACACTGAATTAGAAGGTGTGTCCAAACTTTTGGCTGGTAGTGTATTTCCAGGGCCACATATGGGTGTGATGTTCAGGTGTACACATACGTTTGACCTGATCTGTGATGTTAAACACAATGAATCAGTTTTATACATACATGTTTAAACAAGGTTGTTGGCAAATGCTCAACTTACCTTATAGTCGGGTATTACTCTGTTTTCAGCTCATTCCAGCTATTGATGATTCTGAAGCTAAGACTGAATACACAAGGGTCCATTTTGGGTCCATGTGGCTTTCTGTGTTTGCATTAATAAGCTGGTGTGAGTGGTTCAAATATTTACATGGTAGCAGGCACTTTGGCTAGTAGACAGGTTGATTCACTTTGTCAGTCTGGACTAAAATTTGGTGCATCCTGAATACAGCGTAACTGCTTTAGCCATGTTCTGTGATCAGGGACTGATCTGTCATCAACTCTTACAATAACCTACATGATTGCATTAAATCAGATTTGATTCTTTAGGATGATTGCGACCAGAATATGTACATTAGACATGCCTAAAACATGCAGCTATTGGTTCACTGCTTTATAAGTTATATAGATCTAATAGTGGAAGTTATTCATATTCTCTGTACTCTTTTTAGCCATTTCTGTCCTCACTAGGGCTTCTTGCAATCAGAAAAGGAAATATTGGATTCGTTTAACCCAGTTATGTCAACAGCTTCCACAGAAAAGAGCTCAATTAATATGGAAATCTAATGACTAAATGCTAAATGAACTTAAGTGCATTCATCACTTCAGTAATTGCAGATTTAAATTTGGTCAAGTTAAAAATTAATTAACACTGCTAACAAATATTGTGACAAGCTCGGATTTAAACCTTGGTTCCCCGTTCAAAATCTGTTACAAATGTAGGCTGTTAAGGCCTAGAAGTTGGACATTTGCAGAGTGAAATAGAAGTCATGAAGATGATTTTATTTTTGTTGTCCATGTGCAAAACCGAGCATGCAATGAGCATCACACAAAGATCTTATCTTTGCGTTCATTCTACTGTATGTATGCAACATTAAACCGTCTAGAAGAGACAAGAGTGTGGTTCTCATCAGCAAACAAATATTTTTTTTTTTTTTTTTTTTAACTAACTGTGCTGTAAGACGTGGTATTAATATACACAAGTATGCACTACTTCACTTGAGAGCTTATTACGAAACGTCTGTTATGTGTAATATGCAAGGAAGTAAAGGTAAGAGAGCACTGTGGTTGACCGCTCCTTCTCAGCCTCGTCTATTTAAAGAAAACTCTTATTA
Source organism: Notoglanidium macrostoma (assembly GCA_030068235.1). Taxonomy (NCBI): domain Eukaryota; kingdom Metazoa; phylum Chordata; class Actinopteri; order Siluriformes; family Auchenoglanididae; genus Notoglanidium; species Notoglanidium macrostoma. The sequence goes on from JAQQZR010000003.1 coordinate 11,034,135, forward strand.
TTGTCAGTCTCCACTCACTTCGATGTTGCTTTTGTTCCCAGACAGTCATTACTGGAGGTAGCACCTTGTGCAAGCTGCTCGCACATTTCCTCCATGTTAGCTTTATGTGAAGACCCATGTGTGACCAATAGGGCGCAGGAAGCAAAAAGGGGCAGGTGATGCACTTGAAGCACTGTGCTGTTTTCACACACAGAAATAAGTGATGAGAGCAAGGCCCAGGGCGTCCTACAACCTTCTAGTGCGGAATCTATCAGGTTCGCTTTTTTTCCCACTAGCTCTAGGGATTAATGAAATCTAGGTTTTTCACGTTTTGGCCCAGCAGCAGGACACTAAATCCCTCATTGTGAGTGCAGGCCTGGTCTCTCTGGTTCCAGTAGACTGGGAGAGGGAGTGTGAAGGCTTATGTGCTGGTGATTGGCTGAATGGTATTTAGTGGACAGTGGGCTGTGAACTGGGACCGCAGCAGGCTTTCTCCTTCTCTCTTCTCCTGTCGTCTCTCTGCTGTGAGCCAGGCTTTATCAGCTGCATAATCTGCAGCTTAAACAAACAAGCACACTCATGGCCAGCTTTTAAACCAACACACCTCGCTTCAGCTCACAGAGGAATACAGGGCAGGAGGTAAAAAAAACAAACAAACAAAAAAAACAGATTTCCACATTCATGGCTGTATTCAGAGTTGGGTTGGGAGAATTTGATACCAGAATTGCGCACATCGGCGTTCAGACCACATATAGTTACAGAAATTTTACGCACTATTTGGACAATGAGATGCGCGTAGGGCGGAAAATGCCGGGAACAGAGGCGCGTCTCAGTTACGCACAGTTCGTACTTTAAACTTAAGTTTTTAAGTGTACAATATCCTCTCGAGTAAGGAGCAGTATGAAGATGATGTAACCACAATATCTCATGCTGAAACATATGTTTTGGGCTGTAAATACACTCAAACTATGGGAGGCCGGTCAAGGTGGATATTTAAAAAAATGTTAAATGGGCGAATTTGACCGTAATGAATTAATCATAAAATGTCACGTGTATTCCACGAAAGCTTTTTCCCCCCACACGTCGATCGGAATACGTCCGAGAGCTGCATAAATAGAGGCGTGACATTTAAACTTAAATCGTCAACAGCATGAAACGGTTCACGTGGAACAGAGACACAGTCCTTCCAACCACAAACTACGGGCAAAGCATACGTCTCTCATCTCAATCCATGATTCTCAAGAAGTAGATTTCTTATTACGTCCGTTTTTTGCCCCATTCTTGGCCCGATTCACTCGATTTCAACCTTTTAAAGAGAATTTCAGGCCACTTTGCACTTTGCTCTAAGGAGGTGTTTAAAACCTTAGCGAGCACCTGATGGAGAAAACGGACCCTTTTAATTAGACTATCTTACTTTCATGATTCTATTTTGCATATTTTAAGGTTGTTATTTAATTTGTCCTTGTCAAGGGCCAGGTTTGTCTAGCAGCGGCTAATCAGCAAGTCGTCCGCACAGCTCTTCAAATTTATTTTCCTCCGCAGCGCCGAAACATTTTTCACGTTAAGTAAAATGCAAATGCGGGGTAGTAAAATGAGGAATTGTGGCCCTGTCGTACACGGCGACTCCATTATCATTAGGTTGGAATGCATTTCGATTTTCTCTGTCAGTTCATTTAGCTTTGCATAATAACAAATAGACAGCGTTTGGTGTGATTCCCTAACAGCAGTGCTACCTCTGCACAACAGCTGGGGGCAAGATTTACAGCCTATGTTTACCGGTTACATTATGCACTCTCATTTGCCTATTACTTTGTCACGGTTTCATCAACAAAATAAATATAGAAATAGAGGAAACAAAAAACCCATTTTACAGAGATACCTGAGGCAGTCCTGAAGCTGAGAGAGAGGGATAAGGAGAGGGAGAGCGAGTGTGAATGCTGCCAGTGTCAGCTCATGACTTATTCAGTAATTTGTCAGTTTTATTTACTTATAGTATATTGCCATGATATTACCTCAAGTCATAGGATTTACCGGTGGAATACTGCTGCTAACTCCGAGGCTGTCTATCACGGGTGTTGAAGCGGTGCTGTAAGCCGCACCAATCAATGTGCATTTCAATCATTCCTGGTAAAATTGTGTTAGAGATTACTGGCTCTGCCCGTAAGAACAAGATTGTTCTTCTGTAAGTGACACGCAGTGTACTGCTTCCTCAGTTTATACGCTGTAGTGCCATTGAGCTGCCGGGCTGCCACTGATCTTTTTTAGCATGCTGTTGGGGAAAATCTGCTACACTTTCGGAACAAAATAGACTTAAGTGCCTTGCTCAAGGACACATTGACAGTGATCATGGAATGTTCTACGACTCGCAGCTCCCTGCAATTAAATAAACTTTGCTCGGTGTTCAAACCCGTGCACAATCCAGCAGATCCCCCATATCTCAGCATAAACCCATCGGATCTGGACACTTACACTCAAGTCTCGCCCAAGGTCTGCGAACCGCCACTCAGGTCCAGGTCCAGGACCTATTTACATGTGAAAGATTAAATCTCATAAGCCAAGTTAAATGTCATTTAAAAAATAGCCATTTTTGTCACTAAACACAACCATTAAATCGGAGTCGTTTGTTAGATTGAGGACTCAGTTAAACTGAGATCGACTTTCTTTTAATCCTGTATCTATACGCTTACTGAGTCACAGAGGTTACAAATATGTTTAAAAAAAGAGAAAGTCAATACGCACATCCCAGGTACAGGACAAAAACTGAATCCAAAAACTGCTAAAAAAAATAGTCCCCACACACAAAATTATCTCGATGCATAATAAGTGTTTTTATAATTAACGATTTTATTATTAATGAGTGTTAATAATTATTATTAACACTCAGACAACATTTTGACCTTTCCCCGTCTTACATTTATATTTATATTTATGTCATTTGGCAGACGCCCTTATCCAGAGCGACTTACATATGTCTCATTTATACAACTGAGCAGTTGAGGGTTAAGGGCCTTGCTCAAGGGCCCATCAGCGATAGCTTGGCAGTGCTGGGATTTGAACTCATGACCTTCCGATCACTAATCCGACATCTTAACCACTGAGCTACCTACCTGCCGCTGGGCTTCATCGGGTTCTCTACAAACACCGTCCTCCTTACTGTATTACACCTGTCTTTCACGGGCGGAGCCAACTCGCTTACTCTGTTTTGACCCCTAGGGGTCGAGAGGAAGAACAGCGTTAGATATTTCTGTGCTGTTAGACCAAGGTATCCATCTAAGAGGAAAACATAAGGTGAAAACTGTATTTGTAATTTTATTTCAGTTTTTTCACTTTCAATATCAGACTGTGGGCGGAGCTTCTGATCGAGAATAATATGAAATGCGTAGGTTGAAACTGTAGTCCGCGTAAGAGACTCAAGTATTACATGACTGGCTGTACGATTGCCAAGATGTCTTATGCAAAATAGCTCATCTTAATGAAATCAGATCACTTCTGTGCTTGGCATGCATTCTTCTTCTTGATTTGCAAACATCTAAACTGCACTGTTAATCGTTCAAGAGGCAAGGCATAAGCCCGCTACTTGATTTTCTCATCAAACACAGGCCATTTGATTTGATAGAGTGTTATACGCTCTAAGTCATGCGGTATTTAATATAAGCGAGGGTTTGAGCAGCTTGTCTGGGTGAGTGGATGCTGTGGTTGGAGCAGACTGGCAGGTGGACTCATGAAGCCTGAAATGGAGTGCAGACTTGTGCGGCTGCCCTCCGGTGCCATGTTCCTTGCTCGCCGGTTTATTTAGCTAGGAAGCTGAAGCAGGACGTTTGGCACAGGAGTAATTGAATGCAACTTTGCTGCAGTCATATTAAACAGCGTGGAAGAGGAGAGCCAGGGAAAGGGACCGACGTTTATAGGCTAGTGTTCATAGGCTAGCAGTTGACTGTGCTGTTTTTTATTAGTCCGTATTGCATCATTGCTTTATATGTTTGTTATACGTTTATATGCTATAATTTTTAGCCGTTATTATAATCAAGCCGCTGTTGGTCATATTTAAGAAAGAATAGATTGGAGCATTTGGTATATATTCAAAATTGCCCCAAAAATAACATTATTCTCCTAAATGGCAAAAGGAAAGTTTGAGACAACTGTCATTGGAGTATCAGAAAGAAGTGTGTGTATGTGTGTGTGCAGTAATCTGTCCTTGTTGGGCAAGAGCTCAGTGCTTGTCATTGTGATATTAATATGAGGAACATGTCTGAGGAATATGAATTTGACTCAGCAGGGTGTAAACATTAGATGACCCTGTTTGTTTACCTCGCTGTCAGTTGGCCATTGTAATCTGCATGGCTTCTCCCAAACATGTGCAGCAGCACGTAGACAACTAGACGGCCTCTTTTCAGACACAGATGCCGTTCCGCCAAGATGACTGTGACCGTCTGATGATGTGTGATGTACTGTAGATATCAAGCGACACTGAGCGTCTTTGTAAACTTCACAGTGACTTTGGAGTAACAGTCCAGTTTGTTGATTAAACAGCCTGATACTTCATGCAAATTGGGAATTGTTCTGTCGCTAACTACGCTTGGTTGAGGTTCCCCGAATGTTCTGGGGATAAAGGCTCTCCCGGAAGCGATGGGCGGGATCAGGCGGACACGTGATCCAAAGGTAGCAGCTGCTGCAGGAAAAGATAAAGGAGAAGCAGTGATCCATTCACAGGTGCAGCGCGAGAAGCTTCACAGAGAGTTTGCTCCTCCTGTTGTTTTAGTAAGCAACACCCGTGTTTTTTGGCAGTGTCAGCCATCACCACGCCGCGCATCAAAGCCCAAATCACACCCTTGAAGTCACCTGAGATGGAGCAGCTCTCAGACAGGAGACATCCATGTTTCAACCCACCCTTATTTAGTGTTCGAGAAGAGAGCGGACGTGCAGCAGGGTTCTGGCTTAGCCGTGATTGCTAATGGAGCTCCAAGCTTCAAAGGGCCTAAAGCCAGAGCTGCTGCCTCTGTCAGGTCACCAGGCAAGATTAAAGCTCTGTGGAGGTGATACGTTGGCCCCAGACTGCATCTGCTGGTGCGTTCTGGGATGTGTCAATAAACGAAGATGGTTCCTGCGACAGACGACCTGCAGCACCTGCTTTCCCGTCAGTATGAAAGAACAGAGAAGCAATTTTACAGCGGTATACTTTAAAAAAAAAAAAAAATTATTATTATTTTTTTAAACTTTCTTCTTTCTGTATGATTGCCCTCTAAATTCCTTATTAACTCAAAATCTATAACCTAACCGTCTAGTTTTTCTCTATTCCATCGAGGGAATGAAATCAATACCCAAGCCTATTACAATCCATAGCCCTTTGAATTGTTCACAGAGAGAACAGGAAATAAAGAAGGCGTATAAAAGAGATTAAGACCTGGTTACTCCTTGAACAACTCATCAGGCTGTGTGCAGCATTTTAGTTAAATGCTTGTACAGTTTTCTGTGTCTTTGTACGTGACCCCGATCTGGTGCAGTTCCTTTCTGGCTCATTGTGCTACTCCGAGTCCCAAGCCTCAGTGAGCTCTCGGTCTGTCCGCGGTAACAGGAAACCTGGGTAATTTGCACACCTTAAACACAGTGCATCCAGTCGATGAATCCCCTGGATTCCATTACCATGTACTGAGCAGCAAGCAGCACTAATTAGCGAGGAATCGAATCAGGGAGAGCTCCTTACTTTGGTCGCTTCTTTCCAGTTCAGAAACTCTTAAAGAGCTTCGGCACAAAGTCAGATTGGAGTGAAAAAGCCGTCTAGGAATAGATCACGTCTTGTCCAGGTCTTGCTGTTTCATTAGTCTGACCATTAGCTGTGCAGAAGGCTAATCAAAATAGCAGCAGCTCTTTCCTATGTGTGTTATTTCTCCAATTGCCGCACGCCTCGGAATATTGTTTACCTCTGTATATATTACAGCATGGCTCTCTGTCTTTGACATTCATGTGGAGCAGAAAGGCCACATTAGTGCATTATTTGTTGTGTTGTTGCCTCTCCATTTACCATGTGTGGGACTGTCACTGCATAATGGTGTGCATTCTCAGCTCTGCAGTCTCTCCAATAATGATGACTGCGGGAAAGGGAAACTAGGTTATTTTTGGCTGTTAGTGTTCCTATCAGGGAAGTGTGCTCAGATTCTTTGTGGCAGAGAGGGTGTTATTTACCCTCGTGTTTATGATATGATTGCCAAGGGTAACAGCATATCAGATGTCTCTGAAATAGATCATTTCCAGAAGCAATGAAGAACTTGAGAATCCTTACTGCTTTATCCATTACGCGTAGCACAAGCATTAGTTTGAATGGATGAAAGGCATCATTGTATTTGTTTAGATGCGACACTGGCGGAACGTATAATGGGAGCCCATGGGCCTTGGAGTACTGTATCATGAAGAATAATATAGTATTCGTGCCGGTGGGTGGGGAATATCGAATCAGGGATGTCAACCGGGTTTAGCGTGAGTTTGCTTGATGAAGACGTCGGGTTTTAATGCCAGCTGCCAAGCTGTTGCTCTTTTCATCGTCACTGTGCCTGGCAGGTGAAGGCGAGTTAATGGACCTGCTGGACTCCTTGACGTAATCATTTCCACCACTTCACTTTGAAATACAGACGCCGGGCTATTCTGGGACCGAGTGGGGGGCAAAGTGCAAAGAGACCAAGAAAAATTGAGTACGAGGGTGGCTCTGGGGGATTTTTTTTGCCCGGTTAATTATTATTTTAGGAAAGTGCCTGCTCTGTTGCCGCTGCTTTGGCATGGCCCGCATCTCCTGGTGTCCGGTGGGAGGAGGCCACAGGCTGCTGGGAGCGGAGGAGAGAAGGAGCGTCATTAGGAGAAAACGTGCTCAGACAGAGGAAAGGCCCGAGCTCCGCATCTCCAGAGGAACTCGCCCACTAAGGTCTCCATTGGGGCTCATTTTAGATTATGACTCTGATCTCTCTCTTAAGATGTGCAAAATCATCTCTGGTAACGGCTGTATGAATTATGCACGTTTCTCAATCTCTGACTAATCTTCTGTCGCACGTTCGCACGCACTCTTTCACTGCTATAAAGTCTTGGTTGATAGATCCCGAGCTGACTTTGGAGTGTCGTTAAATGAAGTGTATCGGCTGCCTCCTCCTGCGCTTGACCCTTTTGCCCTTCTCATCACTTTTCTTTTTCAGGCTAATAAACGCTGTCAGAAAAGCTGCAGCTCGTAGGGCAGAAAAGGACAAAGCCGAAGAGTGAACTTCCCTCTTCCTCTTATCACTTGCTGGGCCACTTGCTAATGAGTGAACTGTACGCCGTTCTCCCTGGCATTACCGTTCTGCCACTTAACTCCCCCCTTCGTGTGCCGTGTGTTTTCTGACTGGAGGCTGAGTGACTTGAAATACCCAGGTCACCGAGAGGTGTCCAGTGCTGCTGATGGCGGCACCTCACACCGCTTTCGACGCTCTATGACTTTGCCACCGCATGGAAAATGTTCTAAATATAGCGCCAACTTTGGTGCTGTGCCTGTTTGCTCCAGTCACTGGAGTATTTATATAATAAAACCTCTTCGGCGTTAATGATTGCATGACACATGCAGAGGCACAGTGTGTATGAGAGTCCCAGCGTTCGCCTCTCCATGTCTGTTCTTGGTTTCATTTGATGGGTTTCATCCGGATGATGTGGTTTCCACTGCTGTTTCCTCTGCGTTCTGGTTCGTTTGAGGTGCACGGCTTTACCCCTCCCTCTGGCTGGCTAACGCAGCCCACCGTTGGCCGTTAGAAAGCTTGGACTGACTGGCTCGCGCAGCTCTGTGGGTGAAGGCCGGCAGCAGGAGCAGCACTAGAGAGAGGCCATGCAGCCCGTGCAGCATCTCTACTTTGAAGGACTCTGTCAATTGAGCATATGGCTTTCCTGCTAATCAGCACTTCTGCCCACTCCTGACACATTCTACTGATTCAGCACATGCATGCGACTCCAGCCCGCTAGAGCTGATTTTTTTATTTTATTTTAAGTAGCTCAGACAGCGAGACAAGTTGCACTTTGAACCTCATTTCCATATAGTTTGTGATTTGCTCCTTGATAGGAATTTAGAAGGTTTCAGTGTTTTTTTTTCTCTCTCAAGCTGTAAATATGTTGCCTGGTGAAACATTTCCTGCCCTCGGTGTGCCAGCATCTTGTCTGCTGTACAACAAGTTTGAATATATTCATGCCGTTATTCATTCAGGAGTTAGGAGGAAACTTAGTCAGATTTATTAGACAGATCTTACTGCCAATTTGCTTTGCGTCTTGCTACAATTAGGCTAACATATTGCATTACATAAATTCTGGACTCATTTATAATATGTGAGGAATAAAACACAGTAAGCCATGCTGTTCGAGGAAAATATTCACAGACGGGTTGGCGTGATGCTGTTACCACCCTGAAGTTGATTATTTCTCAATAACAGAATGGCAGTTTTTTACTTCTCTTATACCACAGCAAATGACCAATTATTGCAATTTTCGGACTCATTAACAAACGGCACACCATATTTCTCAGCCGTATGTAATGTTGAACACCGTGAGAAATGACTTCTTGTCGTCTCCTGCATTTCAGCAGCTCACACAGCAGTTTCACACACCAGCCTCTATTTTTCTCTCTCACTTTAATATAATACGACAAAAAAAGCCCCACTATCTGTCATGTTACAGAGAAACTGGACAGCATCCTCAGTCCTAAAAACGTCCTTGCTGGCTGGTACGAAGTGCTGACCCTGCAGACTTCTTCCATACATGTGAAACATCTCCTTATAGGAAACTTCACCATATCAATGATTACATGTTTTTCTTTGTTCAATAACAACACATTTCTACCACACGCGTCCCTGTGAACGAGTTGCTACTGTGGACGTGATGCTTATTAATATGAGCGCATGAATATACAGTGTTTATCTGAATTACAGCAGTGTTTGTGTCATGCTGTTCTAAAAATGTAATCAACTCCGTCTGACCAATCAGAGTAGAGAATTCAGCAGCACCGTGTTAAACAAGTAAGGAAGTAAGTATTTATATTTATTTTTGGGATGCTGTTGATATGAAAGAATCTGACTCGCTGTCATGTTTGGCAGGTAGGGCTCCAGAGGCTCATTATCCGAGGGCCGAACGTTTCAGGTTTTGCACCTGCGCCCGGTTGCTACCGAGGTTAACCGGTGGTGCCGAATGAGATGATTCACTGGGTCTAGACAAAAGCCGGACAAAAGTCTGGGTCACTTCAGTCCAGGTGCAGGTGCGCACACCGTCGACGACGCTGCTACCTCTGATTTATACTGACGTAACTGAGAAACTCACCTGGAGCCCGGGCCTTATCTATGCAAGACTGGGCAAGACTGAAAAAATGAGCCAGAAATCAAAGCTGGTTGAGTTTTTGGGCCCGAATTGTTATGTTGAATGTCTGGCACTGCCAAGCAAACAGGTGGCTAATGACAATGTAACATGAAACAGTTTGACAAACGAGGGGGCGCTTCAGGCAAAACACCATACCACGCTTGACAGCATAGACGCGCTTTTTTATTTATTTATTATTATTATTTTTTTTTACGAGGAGACGTAAAGTGCTCACTGCAGCATTTAGGAACGACGTGGTGAGCCAGGGAATCTCTCGCTCTGCTGGAGCGCTGGGTGTGTGACAGGGCTGGGAGCTTCACTTCTACCTTTAATCACCAGCTTTGGCTGAGACAAACAACACAGCTCCACCTGGAAAAGCCTCTTTAGCGCGCACTGATACCTTTACACAGGTGCGCCATGTCCTTCAGTTCCACCTAATGCATTTCACATGTGTGACCCGATCCAGCAATATGAGTCACGGTGACCCTTGTGGGGAAGTGTGTCTGGTCCTCACAAGGTAAACTGCTTTAACTCTCCGAGGTTAGGCTTAGTGTTATGTGCATTGCATTAATTAGCTGCATTAATAATTATGTCAACAGAAGATCTTCAGAAGGATTCTTGTGAACACACGTGTGTGTGGTATAAACAAAAACTAGGGTCCCTGGGACTCCGTTTGCTGGATCGGGTCATGTGTATTACTTTACGACGGCATTGCTTTCTATTTTCGCAGAGTGGAGCAGAATGACATCACAGCCCAATAGGAAAAGCGAACTCCAGTCGCTTTAGTGCTGGCTCATATTCTCCCGCTTTTTTCTTTTAATACTGAAACTTGACATTTGAGAAAATGGCCTTTTCACTCTAGATTGTCTGACAGCGCTTTCAATTACGTGTCCACTGCTTCCTTCCACTACTGCGTTTTACTAATCTCAGCCGCTCTCAAGCATAGGTTGACGTTACACGCCATAGCCTAGAACGAATTGAATAGTAACATGAGCCTGGTTTTCTTTCTTTCTTTTTTTTTTTTTTTTTTTTTTTTTTTTACCTTTGTTGGTGTATTGGGTGTGTTTTTGTGTGTGATGCTTGGAAAACTGCGGTAAACATACAGAAGAAGGATACCCAGCTTCAGTACAACTGCGTTCAGATCCCCAGCGGAGTAAGGAACAGACATCCTGCCAGCGAAAAAAAGACAAGAGGGAGCGTGAAAGAAAGGAGGCAGAGCGAAAGAGAAAGGAAATACTGCAGAGCAAGCCGAAGCAGGAGAGAGACGGAGAATTGTATTTGCAGAAACCTAAAAAATAGATATTCTCAATGAGAATAGATGGATATCTCTAGGGGCCGAGTTAGAATAAGGCTTTGCTGTCCTATATACGTAAATAGATACAGGCCACTGGGTATTGTTTACGAATAACACGATAACTCTGGTGCATGTCCAATGTTGCCTCTTCTGATAAGCAGTACATGTACCAAATTCCCATGGGGGCAAGATAAGATCAGATTAAATTATAGGGATCTCTTGAAATATTTTTTCTTCTTTTTTAGCGTCTGTCGTTTTATGCTGGAGGTTCTGAAGGATACAATTTGCCATGACAGATTCACCACAGGCATCAGGCAATTTAAGAACACTAAACAGGTATCGGGAGAGAAATCATTTGGCAAGTGGAAGAAATATGATGTCTGCCAAACATGATTCAAAGGCAGTTTGAAATAAATGCTTTTTAAAGTATTAGAGCAGGAGATTATACGATGGCTTCAGCGTGATCTTGCATGTCGTATTTGCGTCTGTCTCATGGGGCTCTCCGAAGTTATTTATCTCGAAATGTAGGTCTTTTTCATACTTTCAGACTCTGGGTTGTTTGCCGTGAGAATTCAGTGAAGCGTGAAAACTGTTTTGAGCGTGGGCGTGGTCCAAAGAACCGATCCCCGGATCTCTTCAAAATGGATGCTTGGTGCGTTCCGCATCAGGTGTGGATGCTATCCCGTGTCAGAGCTTCGAGTTCTGCGAAAGGATTGTAATGCTCCACGGAGGAGGCGAAATTATTGGTACATAAGAGCCAGCCATTCATAGGACTGGAGCACTGTAATCAGCTCACCATTGTGGTGCAAGTGCTTGTACTGAGAGCATCACTAAAAAAAGCATGCTTCATGTCAGCCTGCGTGGCTAAAAATCATATACGAGGACAGCTCCTTGTTTGTAGGTGTTCCTGCACAATGACATGTCATGCATCTAAGACGTACCGGTCTTCAATGCTGGAGTGTTGGTACCAATTGAAAATGGAAAACAGTAATTTAGTGCCTACCATTTTGCAAACCTGCGTGCACGAACGCGATATATGGAATTGCACAATTATTCCAGTTATTCTATGTGGAAGCAAACCTGTTATTATCATCTAATCACACAAAACGAGCCCAGAATCGGTCAGGGTGTGGACTCGTATGTCCCTAATCTGTGAGGTAATAAAGTATGAGTCCCCTTCGATCGAGGTGGTTCCCGGTTGTCCACAGCCTGTCCTGGTCTAAAACCGTTATCCGTCTCTTCTGATTTAGTCATTAAGATTCGAGCATCACTGCTTTTGCATGTTTAGTTATGTTAGACTATTTAGTTAGCGATTCTGCGTTTTCTTAGTAAATGAAAGGCTCTGTCTTAATAAAGCTGAATAAAAATTTCTCCTCTGATAGTAGCAGTGTATCTGCTCAGATATGGATGTGGAAATGACTAAACTGACTTGTGCGGCAAAACCTTTATAGGAATGTCAATTTCGTCAGTGTTGCTTCTTAAGCCGGGAAACCGTAACATCCCTTGGCCTTATGTAATGTTTCTGGTATATGTAATATTTCAAGTCTGCTGGTTGGCCCTCTTGAAGTAAAAAGACTGAAAGTACTATACATTCAGTTCACTGTGTGGCATTTCACCTTAAACCTGAAGCAGAACTGAGAGTCTGCACTGGTTTCTCCGAGAATCTCTGTTTCTCTGACACCCATTCTGTATGTCCATCTTGTCTGTCTTGTTCTCGCTTTCTTTTCCTCCCTCCCTCTGTATGGTAAATAACCCGCTCCTTCCACATGTGAACTGCACCGGTGATAGATTGCTCCATGAGCTCTTTGTGGTCAATGCAAATGGGGGCGTAAACACTAACGCCGAACAGCAGAATATTAATTGCCGTCTTTTTCCTAACTATGAATCATTTCTATGGCAGTCCCCATGGAGCTTGTAGAGCAGTTTGTACAGACATGTTGTATGCACTTATGCAACAATGGTACATGAGAAGCACTTCATATGAAAACCACATGTCTCCTACATTACCGGTACTTAGTTTGATACAGCTGAAGCATTTGTTTGTAGTGCAGAAGCACAGTTATAAAGGCTGAAGCTAAACTGCAGCAGAGCATTTAATTGCTGCAGCGTGATGCTGGGTGAGATATGGGTTTATAGGGCTGCAACGTAATTTGCTTTTGGTATCTGGAAACGCAGATTTTAAGGCTGTATTATTCACAATCAGGGTATAGCGTATTTCCTGTCTCCCTGAGGATACACTCTGCTATGCTAGCTCATCAGGGGAATGTGCCACGACATTTAAACAGAACCAAGAATCTTAGCTCTGTAGTAGATAAGTGTTTATGATTGGGGATGAACGTCTACACTACAGCTGGCTGGCTAGCTAATATTGTAGTTGAATAGTGGGGATATACTACATGAAGATACTATCCATTTATCCATCATCTATACCGCTTTATACGTCTGGGTCGTGGGGAAGTTGGAGCCAATCCCAGCAGTCGTTTCGGGCGAGAGGCGGGGTACACCCTGGGCAGGTCGCCAGTCCTCCACAGGGCCAACACAGACAAACAGCCACACAC
>JAQQZR010000003.1:11047564-11071009 GCA_030068235.1 Notoglanidium macrostoma
GCACCCGGAGGAAACCCACGCATGCACGGGGAGAACATGCAAACTCCACACAGAAAGGCACCCTGGGTGACGCGGGGTGAACTACTAAACTACTACCAGTTCCTTTTCGTGCCTGCTTAAACAGAACAGTAAATAGTAGTAGATATAACATAACTATATTCAATAAGGAAAGCCATTTCAAATGAATATATCACAGTGTGGTCATTGTACATTATATAGCCTTCGCCTGCAATGTAACTGAAGTAAGAAAAGAGAAGTCACTAACCCGAAAATGGTGCACAGAGCCTGCGCCGTTTTGGGTCAATGCTAACTACCAATATTTTTTCTTTAAAATCTGTTCTCAAAAATGGTTTTGACAGAAAATCAACAACTCAATATACCCATGTTTCCCATGCCATTACAGCACTTTACTAGATTTTTACTCTTTATTTTAATCAATGCCAAATCAATTAAAATCCAATTTAAACATTGACAAGGCTTTCCTCAACTCCCAGATGATTCTTCTACCTTTCCTAGAACTATAGTTCTAAACTAAACTAAAGTGCATGGCACAATAGTAAATTCCAGTTTTTCTAAAATAGTATGATTTTGATCCTGCACCATTTAACTGCAACCATAACAGACATACACTAATTGGGGCTAGCTGCATTTGTTGAGCTGCTTACTGAATCGTGACACAGACATGTTGGTATGCTATATGAAATCTGGGATTGTGTAAATTAGGACCAACTAAAAGGCATTTGGTGAAGACATACTTGCAAGATATGTATGGTGGCCTGGGAAACCTCATTGGATATCAAAAATGTGGGATTTCGAGCAAAATTACTGCTAATAATAATCTCTGATCTCGCTTGACGTAAATATACTTATCCAAAACAACGTGCAAACGTTTTCGTTGATTAGACAGCGGGGTGACGAGACAGAAACTAATGTGGATGACGCTGATAATTAGAGTGAGAACTCATTTCCCGCTGTAAATGTATAATTCTTTAAATTTGGCAGTAATGTTGTTTTTTTCATAAGTAGATTAGGTTGTAAATGGAAAGATGGATGGTCTTTCACTGGAATTGGAATGAAATATTTAAATGCGATTGTTTCCCTTTTCAGTGTTGGGAGTTACCGGATTTTAAAATGTTATAGATTGCTTGTCGTTGAGATAGGCGCAAAAGGGAAAACATGTTTTCGTCGGGAAAGTCAGTATATGTATTGGCTGGTAACTGTAACTGCTTGTAGGATAGCTGTAGTGTATAGGGATACACCCATCCATTAAATGCGCTCGGCTCCACCCTGGTACAGTCTGTTGTTTTAAGGAAGTCCATCTTTCTCGCCTGTAAGCCGAGTTGTACCTTTCCATGAACTCTCACTCTCCAAAATGACACACTGCGTTACAGAGAGCCGGCGCTTAAATCGGACTCTCTGTCCAAATATGCCCATGTGTGTCTATCCTTCTGATGCCGCTTAAGTGAGGTGTCAATAGCATTTAAAGATAACAAAAGAGTGTCGGCTCATGTGAAGGCTCACTAGCTCTTTGCCATTGACTTCTTTTGCACAGAGGAGTGCTTTATTGTACAAGATGCTTCATGGACCATTTGTTGCACCTTTTTCCCTCCTCCAGTCCTCCCACTCTCCAGTCTCGTTCTCTGTCTAACCTTCAGGTTGTTGGTGTAATTAGTATTCGGGGCCCGAGCTGTGGCCTGTGGAGGTGAGGCGGATGCCCTTCGCCCCTCATTAACGAGGTCGCTCTGAGGAGTGGACGTCTGTGACACAGTGTGTGAGGCGGTCTGGTGGGGGGGGGTCTGCAAAATGTAATCACATGTCAGATGGGCCTACGGGGCCGCAGAGCCGGTAACTCTGCCGCTATCACACACTTCTTTCATTGTTATTCCCTTAAGTACCCAGGCTTTGGGGATTGCAGATGAGAGAGGGCTGAGGGCTCGTCTCAGTGGAGCTGTTTAGATATGTTCTGCTCATGTTGCTGCTTAAGGCTCACCGGTGTAGCAGCCATGCAGATGAGGAGGGTAGTTAGTGGTTTTCCAAATTTTGCAGCCTGGAACCGAGATAAACGTAACGGGCTTATATGTAATGAATCTATAAAAAAAATTAGCCCATGATATTGAAGTGGGTGTTGGAGAGATTTGCAGCTTAGATAGAAGAAGCTGTTTACATGGACAACCATATCTCATACAATGGTGAGCTTATGGAAGAGTGTTTGGAGTTTGTCAAAAAGCATGTTGGAAACATGTTCAAAAAGGTTCTCTGGTCTAATAGTTTTGTCCTTGTCACTTCGCACTGTGTTCGCTGGAAACCTGTCACCACTCATCACCCTGAGAACACCGTCCCCACAGTGAAGCACGGTGATGGTAGCATCATGCTGAGCGTTACCTAGGCCACTTGACTTACCCGGCCACGGATTTTTGGTGGACGACCTCCCCTAGGCAGAGTCACGGTTGCGCTGTGTGTAAATATTTTTATGTTGTTTTATGCCGTGTTTACTGGTGCTCTGAGGGTTTTTTTTTGTTTATGAGCAAACCCCGAATCCCTATACAGGAATCCCAATACAGTTAAAACAAACTGGTGAAGCAATAATGTGTTATAATTGAAGATTAGGCAGCATTAGTTTGACAAGAATTGTTTTTTTAATCAAATCATTGCACAGTTTAACAAAACAACCCAAGAAAGCCTGGATCCTCACAGACCACTGTTATAGATTATACATCAGCGTTTAAAAGAGTAACAAATACCGTATTGTGAGAAAGATTAAAAAACAACATATTGTGCCACGCTGTTTCACTTTGTGAATCCAAACGTGGCTGTTCTGTAATGCAAATCACTTTTTTTTAGGCAATTGAGGCAGCAGACCAGATAAGCAATGATCACAGGTCTGATGCTTGTTTAGCAAACTTTTGGCACCGTACGATAATCGTAGAAATTTCCTGACAACTGTAAATAATATCATTTGCTCACTTGATCACACATTGACATAGTAGGAGAATTCCTGTTTTCCACGTTTTTTTCCCTCCACACAGTATGAGCGTTTACGCTGAAAGATCTGCCAAATTGAGCAGGCAGCGCTCTGACCCGTTATGAAAATGAATGAATATTTTCAGTTGTGTGGGGAAAAAAGTATGAAATTTACACTAATATGAAATGGCTTAGCGAATTTGCCTTGCGCAAATGTTAGCGTTTTAGTATAATATTTGGGATGGCAAAGTGTGTATTTTGGCAGCGAGTGAAGTATATGCGGTCTGCAGGCTAAGTGATTGTTATGGTTCACGAGCTTTTGAAGAGAGAGAGAGAGGGAGATGGCGAGAGAGAGAGAGAGAGAGAGGGAGATGGAGAGAGAGAGAGAAAGAGAGAGAGAGATTGGGAGCTGTACAAAAAAAATCTATTACATTTTTTCCCTCTAAATGGAGCTTGATTAAAGTGTTAAGTAGAGAAGTGTCCCAAAAGGTACCCTTCTTGTCACTGTGGAAACAGCAGCATGGCTCACACCGTGGGCAATGTGCCGTGCCCTCATTTCATCTGATTTGCATGCTAGAGAGAATTAGGTAATTGGCATTTATGCAGAACAAAAGAGGAGCTGCTCTCTTGGATAAAGGAGAAAGAGCTTTTAAAGTCGAACCCAATGCATGCAGCAGGAGAGCCCGTTTTTATGCATCGTTGTGCGCGTTCATTTTATGTATGGAAACTGTTACACCTTCGGTAGCTGGGATTGAAGGGAGGCAGGAGTCTGGGAAAGCATTACCCTTGTCATTGTAGCAAATTCCACCTCAACCTTCATCGTCCACAAAATATTTAGTTGCATGCGCATGAAGGACTTGTTGTGTTGCTGTTAGAAATATGGCACAGGAGTAGTGAGGCTTTAGAAATCAGTGAGAACCTTCAAATCATTCATCCAAATATTGCACCCATACCATTTAAGCCCTGGTTATGGTGTGCCACACTCCTGCTTCAATTATATAGTGCAGTAATCCAGGAGAGGCAGAGAAGCCTCTTGCTAATGGCTCCTATTATACCGAGAGAGACAGGAAGAGAGGACTAGAGAAGAAGAGACGGCTGTTCCACTCAGACCTGCACTTGAAATGGGTTTGAACAGGCCGTATCTGGCTAAGGCAGAGCCGCTCGCCTGTTTACTGTGTAAACCGATTGGAGCGCCGGCATGTCATGTGTGCAGTTTTTATTAATTAGAGCAGCCATCCTGTTTGAGTTCAAATCGTTCTCAAAGTCATTTTGTTGCTCGCACCCCCCCCCAAGCTGATATCATGGTGGAACAGATGTTAAATTAGAGGCGCATTTTGACTTCTCTGGTGAAGAGGGGAGTGGAAGTAGAGTGGATTTGTATGCACAAAATCCAGAAGAATCAAAACACGCCGAAACGGTTCGTACAGGCTGAGCATTTGTAATGCTATTTAAAGCCGTGCTGATCACCTTCAGAATTCCTTGAACGTTGTGATTGATGGCACCTGAAATCATATTAGAGGAAACGTCAGAGACAAACAAACCAAATGTAATCAATTTCCAGGACTAGCCCTTCTAACATCGATGCAAGTCAGCACTACGACCTTGTTATTCCAAGAGCAAAGGCAAGGTCCTAGTGCTTGCACTGTTTAGGCACAATCGCTTGGTTATGCAGCACGATACACAGCACTTGTGTTTGTGTTTATGTGCTTAGGAGCATGTACACAGGCATCAACTCTGGGATGGCGGAGAGATCAGGGGTGTATTTTTTCCTACCACAAGCTGACAGAGTGGCTCTATCTGGGTTTCGAGGTGGGACAGCTGCTCCTACGTACTGTAGTGAGTAACGCAGAGCCGGACTAGCATGGAGTGTTTTTCAGAAGTGTGATGATGTTTGGAGGGAAAGAAAAACAGCACTGTGCTAAGAAAAAAGATACACTCCTGCCCAGCCCACCTTGCAGCAGTGCAGAGGCAGGTCATACATGGATGAGCATTGTGTGTGTGTGTGTGTGTGTGTGTGTGTGTGTGTGTGTGTTTGTGTTTGTACGCCTGTAAGAGAACATGTGCTTAAGGCTGTGCTACCATTCTGCAGTGATACACAGCCCTCACTACATGATCTGTGTTAAGACCCAGTCAAGCTGTACAGCATTTCCACACTCGTAAACACAGTTCAGTTTACATGGCCGAGGTAGATTTGCTGCATAATGACTGAAGGGAAGCAGGGGAGGAGCAAAATGTTACGAAGATATCATTTACATTCTTGTTTATACTCTTTTTTTTTTTTTTATTGAATTAATTTGTATTTTCAGTTCTGTTCAGCTCTTGAGCTTTTCGGCTCAAATAACACGACTCTCCAGATAAACGATGTTGATCTTTTCCTCAGCTATGGGAAGCTGCTGAGAGTGAGAAGGGCAGAGAAACTCACTGAGAATGGTAGCGTTTGTAGCATATCTGTGGCCCTTTCAGCTACAGCATCTGCGCAGCATGCTGCCTGACAGCAGAGCCGGCTCGCTCCCAAAGGCAGAGGCACTCATAAGAGCCATCGTCCTAATTGCAAGTTAATCCCTCGCTCCAGGTTCATTTATCCTCTCGCTGCCTAGTAACAATGGGGAGAAACGTTGTTTTGGATACCCGCCTCTGGAACCATGTTGCGCTGGGAACCCCCTGGAACAACATATGGCCATTTTCAACTCCTGTCACCTGAAATCTGGAAAATGTATGCTATCTAAAACTTGTTCTGAGTTTATAAATGTCCATTTACTGTCTTTATACTCTATACTGTGGTTTTGATACATTTAGAAATGCCAGCATGGCTAGCTAGCTCTCCAGTTTATGTTACCAAACTTCTACTGCATGGGGATGTAGGCTAGATGTAGGCAATTATGTCAAAGTATAACTATAGAGTATATTGCCTAAATGCCTATATTTAATCGAGCTTGATTAATCCTTTCAGCACAACATTGTTTGAGTGAGTTGTCCTTTTATTATTAAAAGAGTTTCAAAGGGTAATTTTGTTTTCGAATAATGTATTTTTTTCAACTAATTTTGTTGGAAATCAGAAAGCAGAATTGAGAAAGAAATCATCTGATGTTTAAAAATATTCTCAGGAACATCAATCTATCCATCCATGCGTTTTTCTACACCGCTTATCCAAGGTGGGTCGTGGGGAAGCCGGAGCCAATCCCGGCTGACCTCGGGCGAGAGGTGGGGTACACCCTGGGCAGGTCGGCTATCTTTTGTAGGGCTAAGAGTAGCTAGTTGACCTAATCCTTATGTCTTTGGTCTGTTTGAGGACAGCGCTCCGCGCTGAGGAAATGCTACACAGGCACGGAGAGAACATGCAAACAGTCTGAAAGGGGATCGAACCTGCACCACCGTGCCGCCCCCCTCAGAAACACGTGCTACTTAAAGGGATACTCCAGTGGTTTTAAATTTAATCTCTATCCACAGCATCTGTACTGTATATGTGATTACCACAGACCAGAATTGCTTAAATGAAACATTTCCACTTATTCTCTTAGACCCACACAAAACTGTTGATAGGAGGAAAGAGCTGTCTGCCCTCTTCTTCATACATGAACTTGTGGCATTGCTGGGAATCAAACTAACAATCTCAGAGAACACATCTTTTGTTGCACCGCCCAAGAGTCCAAGTTAAACGGTTTTAATGTTTTTTTTTTTTCTAACTAAGTACAGGGAAATGTTTATAGTGTTGTTTGTGATAATTTCTTATCACCGTGGATAGAGACGCTCATAAAAGTGGTGAAGTATTCCTTTAAATTCCACTTCCGCCTGCAATAGAACTGTAAACTATGAAGGCAACTTTGCCATCTCCTCTCTGACGCCTCCGATAAATACCACAGCAGAAGCAAGCCTTTGAAATGAGATGTGTCTAGACCCTTCTATCGGTGACTACATCTCCACTGAAGTGTTTTTGTTCCTCATCCTTTAATCTTACGTTATTAGTCACTGGTACAATCCAAAGGGTTCAAAATCTCTGAGTAATTCTTCCCCTTTGACATCCTTCTAGTCTGTGCATGATGTCTCATACACACGTGGTTAATACCAGTGCATCAGCAGGGATTACACAGAAGTGGCAGAGGAGATCAATCTATTTAATCAATCAATTAAAGCCAATGTAGTTAACCTGGCACTCTCATTCCATTCTCACTGAAATCTTGCTAATAGCAGCTTGACAGTTGCAGTCTCTCAGAGCAGCACTGCTCGTCATAGACCATGATTCTGCATTCTGTAATTGTGTGCACTTTTCCAAGGCAAATATTGAAGAATCCAAGTCTGTGCTTTTAATGCTAATTTTCCGACATGAGTATATAAATAAAATAAAATGAAAGACCGCAACCATTATGCACCAGTATTTGAGAGTGGATAAATATGGCAGCGTTCATCGTCTTTATAAGAAGTTAAACAGTGAGTTAGGAAGTGGCATTAAGAGACCAGAGAACGACTGAGAGCAGGCAAACACAAGTCCAGCCTCAGAAGCCCTTCTAGCACAGCAGGCCTCAGCATTCAGAACAAGCCCAGAGCTGTGATAGCTTGTGTGCTGGACAACATATCTTGTCCTAGGGTAAGGATTTGAATAGCATCTTAAGATTTTGACTAGAGGTAGAGACAGGAAGTTTGGAAGGACATTTTTTAGCTTGTGAGAACCCGAAAGACTCTCCAGATTAAGGATTTGCAGCCAAAGTGTGCTTGAGTCATGATAGTGGATTATTTATGAAGATGCCACATCAATAAATAAGAAAACGCTGTCTTATCTCCTTATGCAAGAGGAGTGGTAGCTCTTCCTACAAAAGCTTCATCCCTTCACCCTGCTCCTGCCTTTGCCGCTGCTGCTCTAGTATTCACAACACGCCTACAGCTTGGTACATTACAGTTCTAGCGTTGTACCTGATCTCTCTTAACCACAAAGCTACATAAGACAAACTACAGTCTTTTTGAAAGCGGTTCCATTTGGAACTCCAAAGAGTTCTTTGGTTTGTTCCTCTGGGAAAACTCTGAAAGAATCAATCTCCACCTCCAGAGTCCAGTGACAGAGGGTTCTAATCGCTAAAGGACGTTCGAACCTGATATAAAGGATCGAAAGCAGCCGTTTTTAGGACTTGAAGACTCGCTTCATGTAAAACAAGAAAAAAAAGCCATTAAAAATATAACCCTTAGAGCTCCCTCTGGGGGAACCATAAAAGTTCTATGTAGAACCATATAACATTGCTGTTCAAAGAACCCTTGAACCGCATCTTTTAACAAGGTGTAACCAAGTCCCTTCCACATGTATGTGTATTTTTATGACTCCACCAAGAGGTTTTTATAGGAAATTATAAGCAGCCGAGAAACTGATTAGATTTTGGAATTGATCCAAAAATGGTCAAGGTCATAGCAAGGTCATGTGTCTGAAATGGTTTTTCTTCAACAGCTTCGTCCTTCCTGTTCGAAGTATGCTTTGAGGTAATTTGAGGCATACGCATTAGTAGTAAGAAGGACTAGACTTATTGCTGGTCCAGGCATTCCTGCCGGTACTGTTTCCATCAAATTCTACTTGTAGAAAACATGGCTTTTACCTGATTTTTCTTTAAAAAATTATAATAAAAAAAAAACCCCTAATAAAAATAATATGCTTTTATATATATTTTTGTCCACACAAAAAAGCAAAACAGAAGCGTTCACACGAGCGTGCCTGTTACTGTTATGCCAAATGCCTGACGAGTAACATTAAAAGCGTATGTGTAGTGAGCGGTAGACAAGGCGAAATGAAGACAAACACAAACATGGCCAAACAAATAAATGACAAACGCAAGGATTCATATGAATAAGTCAAAATCTCAGTCCACGGTGAGGTTTGCAGTGCCAGAGCTGTGGTTTCATTTATACAAACATACATTTATACACACATTTATTTAAATACATTTGAAATTTATAAGCGGGATGTGTATATTTCTGTAAAAAGCTGCTTTGTGACATTGTCCGTTGCTAAAAGCTCTGTGCAAATAAAATGGAATTGAACTGGATTCAGGAGGAATACAGTACATATCACTTTCTGGCACCTCCACATGAGGATCTAGTCATAAAACAAGCTGCAAACAGGTAATCATATAGGAAATTACAGATCACAAAGCAGCAGCCTAGCACCAGGGTGGCCAAGTCACAGGAAAGTGCTTCTGAAAAACGGCACATAAAAAGCCTAAACCTAAAACTAAACTCAAAAAGTTTGGACACTGAAAGAGACACACATTCTTCTCCTTTTTCTTTGCATGCAAAACAAATTCCCTGTAATTTCTGATTTGCAGTGTCATGTTAAATTCAGTGTGTGCATTTTAACCATCGCCTGTTCCATAATCTCCTATTCAGTCTCCCGGGCGTTGCAGTATATGTGACCCGATCCAGCAAAATGAGTCACAGTGACCCTTGTTTTTGTTTATATCACACACATTTCTTACAGTCCTTGTGAAGACCTTCTGTTGACATAATTATTATAGCAGTTAATTAATGCAATGCTTACACCTAACACTAACCCTAAGCTCAGAGAGTTAAAGCAGTTTTCCTTTTGAGGACCAGTCACACAGCCCCACATCCCTAAAATCTGTCCACCTTGAAAAGGTTCATTTTCAGCCACCCAACACATCATTTTCATGTGGACGGGACGCCAAAACGCAGAGAGAGAAAAAACGACATTTTCAGAAGCGTCCGTATACGTGTGGACAGGGCCTAACAGTCTGTAATATAAACAGAATTGATTTTATTAAGGGAAACTTGATTACCTGCATGGATTTGATTATAAACTAATCTTGGTCTTCGAAACATGGCACAGGGATTCAGTAGACGGCGGAAGCACGGCAGCAATCGGAGCCGTGGAATGATAGGGAATGAGACGTGGCGTCTCGATGAGGGCAAACGAGGCATGAAAGGCTGCCCTCCTCTAGGTGGCACTCTAGATATCATCAAAGTCACGAGCAACGTCAGAGGAAAAAGAAGTGAAGTAATGAATGCCATATTACTGAGTTGTGTGGCTTGGGCTCATGTGTGGTTTCCCATAGTGCAGTTGTGCGTGAGTCTGTGTCGAGTGTGTTGAGTAAAGTATGTGGGCAGCTGCAGTGTGGGACAGTGGACTGCTCTGTGTGCTGACTGGAGGAGACCTGACCGTCACTCCGTTCCCCTCTCAGCTCACGGTTTCCGCCGGCCAGCTGGGCCCTAATCACCCACAGGCAGTCTCTCTCTCACACACACACACACACATACACACACACACACACACACTCACACTATGTGTCGTGCACACTTTTATTGGGAAACAATATTGTTTTCCTTCCCACCGATTCTATTGTGGATGTGTGAGTGCGTGCGTGTGTGTGTGATTTTATATTTGCCCTACCCTCCATGCTTTTGTGTTTGATGGACATTTTGCGAGATGGAAAGAGCGTGAAGAGAACCTTTGTTTTTCAGCGGCAAGGCCACTGGAAAGAAAGTGTCACGAACTCAGAAATCAGCGTGTTTGGATCCGTCTGCTCAGTGACCTTTCAAGTGCAGTGTTAATACTGGTTACTGGCATAGTCGGGGAAGCTCATTAATAAGCTGCATTACTCTAAGAGGCATACAGAGCTTCAGCCTGAAGCTGAGATATAGCTTCAGGCTATTTGCTGCACATTTGCCTAGACATCTTGCTCAGACAAACACACTCAATCCTTAGCGTACCGTAGAGCACATCAAATGTGTGTGGTGATTTCCGAACTCATTTTAAACTGACGGAGCGGGGGCCTGGGAGATGGATGCTGATGCATTTGGCTGTTCTTCCTCCAGAGCAGATTAGGTAGGCTGAAGATCACTGCACGTTTGCCTGCTGGAGATAATTTCAGCATTAGTTTAGGCATTTCACAACAGCAAGCTCCACTGGAGGAGAATAGTCGGCCCTGAAACGATGGCGTGCGCTGATAAATTCCTCGGCTCGATCCGCGTTCAATATTTCAGAGAAGACCATTGAAGTCTGATATCCATTTTAGCTCTTAAATGGCAACAGGGGAGGATGTTGCTCAGAAATAGCAAGGACTTGTTGTGAAGAATGAAAGGCGAAAGGAAAAATATAGTCACTTTAAAAATGTATACGGCTTCCAGCGTAATGGTGTAAGTAATTTGTTAAGTGCTTATAACTCCCCTGCTAAAGTTTCCAAGATTTCGCCTCGAGCAAGCACTTAATTAGCATATTAATTTTTCAGAATAGCTTTGAGGAGCAGGTTCTCATTTTTTCCTCATTCGTTTTTTTTTTTTTTTTGATCCTCAACCTTAATGTTGAAATATTTTTCCTTTCTGCAGACTGTTTATCAAAGCTGAGTGCTCATTGAGATGCAGCGTGTGTCCACTGGATGGAAAGCAGGAGGTGTATCAGCCTAGCCATCTCCTGGGCCCTATAAGGAACCATGAGCGACTGTCATCCATCTTCATAACTGTACAATAATCTATCGACTCTTGGTTGAGGCGTACAGTACATCAGATCATTAAGATAAAGCCATGGAGGAGGTATTGCCACAGTTTGTCAGGCGTGAATATTGGCGTTGGGTGGCTTGTGCGAAAACACACGTTGAGTTTGTTATTGGAGTGGTTCTTTTCTGGGTGGACTATAGATGAAACCTGTAAGTCATTTTAGAGCTGTGTTGCTTGTTTAGCGCTTCAAGTTTCAAGGCATTTGAGTTCATGAAGCCTTACATGCATTACAGGCTGCTAATATAAACCCCTTTTTTGGAAAGAACAGG
Source organism: Notoglanidium macrostoma (assembly GCA_030068235.1). Classification (NCBI taxonomy): domain Eukaryota; kingdom Metazoa; phylum Chordata; class Actinopteri; order Siluriformes; family Auchenoglanididae; genus Notoglanidium; species Notoglanidium macrostoma. Next base: position 11,059,279 of record JAQQZR010000003.1, read on the forward strand.
CTTTTTAAGGTAGGCGTTTTTTTTTTTCCACGTAAAGAATAATGTCATGAGGATTTTCATCATACGCACAATAAACATTTACTTTTTTATACATGGCACACTAAAAGCTGATCCATGTATGACTCTTGACCTTCATTCAGCGTTTTATGTCTATGTGTAATGATTATGTTGTCGTGTGCCCTGGGGTCACGGTAGGCCACGATATAGATCCGACATACTTATCAGATTGACTGACCCAGTTTCTGTCAGTCACCCGACACCAGGACGCTCTGGTCGTATTTATTTTAGATGCCGTACTACTCAATTCAGACTTTTTGCCTCAGTCTGTCCACAGGGATCATTCAGATTTGCGTCAGTGACTTTTATCTGTCATTATTGTAAATAGACATTTTCGAATTCACAATGTCATGTGCATCCACAAAATGAACAAATCAGCAGCTCTGACGTTCTTAAAACATGATCTGCTCTAGAGGTCGACTAAAAAAATGCCAGATGCATAGCTTTTATGCCGCAGTGTCCAAACCTTTGACTGGTAGTGTGTGTTGTTATCGTAACAGAGCAGGAATACGTACACTGTGTAGTGCAGGGCAGGAGTAAGACGGCTAGTTAGCCAGTTGACATGACAACGTCGAACCACAGTTTAGACAGTCTTTGGTGCAAACCCACACTCTCCTCACCTTATCTGCATTCATACTGCTTTCCATTCAGAAATTCACAAATTTCATTAGTAAATATCTGTGAGGTGTTCCACACTGAGTGGCCCCCGAAAAATGAAGCTCAATAACAAGTCTAGAAATCTGGATTCAAGCCACACTTGTAAGTAGATTAAAATCGGGTTGTAGTTTCTAAACGGGTTGCCATTTAGCATGCAGGACGTTTTCCTTTCTTAAATCAAATAATTAGAAATATTAGATTTTGGAGCAATCAAAAATGAATTTTGAACAAACAAATGATCAGTGTGTCACATTTGGACCTTGTATTGTTAAAGATCCACTATGTAGGCTTTAGGTTCATGTATCAGCAGAAATAAAAAATAGTATCCATTAAGTATGTTTTCTTTAGTATGTCCTTTCCTGTAGCTATGAATTGTTGTTTCTTTATAAGCTTAGAACGAGCCCTTTCTAAATACATAGAGAGCGGGTTCATCTCCAGGCAGAACGGACAAACCTGAAGAGAGCGCTGTTCGAGTTTTGTGTTTTTACCGGTGGCAGCGTGAATCCGGAAGGAAGACAAAGAAGAGGAAAGGAAGACAAGGAAGAGGAAAGGAAGACAAGGAAGAGGAAAGGAAGACATGGAAGAAGAATCAGTGTTTGCTGGCACTGATTAATGAGTCCGAGGACCCAAATTTTGAAAAATGGAAAATCATACTTATTATTTGGCACAGGAAAAGCAAGGGAGTGTGAATGTAAGTGCTTGGAAGTACGCTATGGGCACCTGACAGTTACTGTATGCTCTAATACACCCTTGGAAAGAGAGGGGTAAGGGAGGGGCACTCTGTTGGTTGAATCCTACCTAGTGGAGCTTTAAGAGCTGAATTGCACATGCAGGCCTCTACTGTAGATCACTACTGTACTGCAATGGAAATGAGTTTAATGCACCAAAAACACATAACATTTCTTTGAAAGTACATTTGGTCATTAGTGACATTCTACATGAAAATCAGTGAGAACTGTACCTGCGTTACTGTACCTAATGTGTGTATCATTACAAACACCACATGTTCACTGACCAAAGCGTATAATGTTCAGACTTACGGGTTAATTTCTGTTATGAGCAGCAGCTGCTAGTAATAAATAAGAAAATAAAATATTATGATGCGTGCTGTTATAGGAAAATAACCAAAGGCCATCACTACACCCAAGTAGATTCATTTCCTATAGCAGCATGCTTATAGTGTTTTATTCGTTTCATGCCACAGCAGTTTGCCAATGATTTATTAATTAAAGGACACGTCATACTTTTTTTCCCCCTTTCGTTTTTACAGTTAATGTTAAGTAATGATATGGAATATCCTTCTAAGGATACCGCCTCAATGTCTCCTTGCCGAAAAAAAAAACGTCAACATATCGACGTTTAAAAAAAATAATTCATTCACATCTTTTTTTTTTTTTTTATTCATTTATATTGTGAATGAATGTGTCTGCCGTAGCAGCACGTCAGTACTATAGAAACTATACCGTTCTTGTCAGTCAGAGCGAGCGCATTAATATAAAGCTTGCGGCTGAAACGATGTTATAGAAAATTCATCAACACCTTCTGGCAAATTGGAATCGAGCATTCAACAGTACCATGATATAACTTATCACCTTATTAGTGCTATTATAAGCTGTTGAAGAATTTCTCTTTTTTTATACATTCCTCTGTAAGCCACTTTAGTCATGTGTTAGAATAACTCTACAGATGAGGTTTTTAAAAGGCTAACATTTACATCCTTAGCCAGAATGAATGGAGATAATTGGACACCTGTCTGACACTTGAGTTTTAACTGCCTGGGGCTGAGCTAAGTGGCTTCTAAGAATCTTCCATTGAGGAAGCCAGAGACTCATTTACGTGTACAAGGGGCCAAGAAAAGGTCTTTTTAACCTGTTCCCTGGCAGCTTGCGTCTCCTGCGCTGGCTATACTTGCTCTAAGGTAGCTCCAGACCTGTTTGGCCTGTCTCCTAACATTCGCTCTAAGCTTCTTTTCTTTAATCATGCACTCAGTGTAATAGTGATGCAGTTATAAATTAGCATTCTATAAATACTCAGCGTAATGAGAAGTGGACCTGTTCCGTTTGCTTGTTTTTACCCTTAAACACTACGCCACATTTCTTGCATTTGATTATTCCGTTAGTATTTCATGATGAGGTAACTGCAAACCTGCAGCTCATGAATAAGCTCCTGTTTGCACACCTTAGAGTTGGCTATAGATAAGACGCAATTACAGTGGATCAAAGAAAGCTGCGTACTTGGAGGAATGGCACAGATAGAAGGCTGATATAGAGAGGGGGCTGGAGGGATGGGCAGCAGCGTTGCATGCAAATCCAGCGGTTTAGCCATTGTTACTAATCAGTTAATCTGAGCTATCGGTTAGACCGCCACCTCGCCTGTCAATCAGGGTTAGCTGCAGCCGAGAAGGCGCCGGCCTGTTTGGCCTAGCACATGCGAATGTCAGCATTAAAATTCCCCCATTTCAAAAATGTGTACAAATTGGAGCTCGGTGGGCGACATTTAGACAGTGGTGAAATAGAAAGTGGCAAGTGAAGTAGATGCTGTCAGTCAAACAAGTGACATAGGGCCAAAACAAAATACAGTCTGAAATTCTCAGCGTGGCAGTCAGTGTTCCTGACTGCCGTCTTTTCTAAGCCTGGTCACCCGTAGTGTGTGATTCAAGCGAAGGTACGAGAAGCCGGCAATCAGCAGTTGAATGTGTGATTTGAGATGATGAAGAGGCCTTGGAGGGAGATGGGGGGTGTGAGGGAGGAGGATGGAGTGGAGGCTCATTATCTCACTCTAATCAGGGGACATCAAGCCAAGAAAATGGCGGATAGAGAGGACTCTGATTAAAAAAAGCCTCCACGTCAGATCACAAGAGCATCTCTTGTCTCAGGCTTATGGGCTCATTTTAGGGAAAGGACCAATGTTAGTCAACCGCAATCAGTACTGAGAGGCCGCAATGCAGTTAATCAAGGAAGACAGAGTAAACATAAATATAACAGTGCATGCCTCTTTACCGCTCGCTTAGCTGAAGAGAGAAGACGGAGAGGCAGCACTCCACATGACGCTCATCAGGTGTTTAGATGAGAACAGGACTTCTGTTCTTTGTTAAACTCTAAGTAACCTTCATTCTGCCATCTGTCAAACTGCTCTTTCCTTCCCTTCCTCTCACTCCGTCTGTGTCTCATTCTCTCTCTCTTTCTCTGTGCTGGTGTATAACTTGATTTGGTGTGTCTTCATCCCGGCGATTGTCCTGTGCTCTGATAAGGATCCATGTTTTCAGGGCGGGTTTGGCGGCAGCGCATCTAATGAAAGATCTTAATTAGATCTATTTGTGCCCAAAGGAGAGGAGATGCAATATTAAATTGTCACTCGTATCACATTCCTTCAATTTGGGCTGCAGGATACGTCTCGATTCATTTTATTGTGGCTCAGATAAATAAACTTTGCTGTCACTTGTATCATCTGCCCCTCCACTTCTGTTCCGTGAAGCCGAAAAAGAACCTCTCTTGGCCAAGGGAATTCTCTGTGGCGCATGGTGCATGGCCCACTCGGGGTCTGAAGAGCACAGATTTTATAGACACGATCATGTTTCCTGGTGGTGCGGTGATGTAGTGGTTAGCACTGTCGCCTCACAGCCAGAAGGTTCTGGGCTCAATCCCTGGGTCTCTGTGGAGTTTGTGTGTTCTCCTTGGGTTTCCTCCCATAGTCCAAAGACATGTGGATTCGGTCAGCTGGTTACTCTTAATCTTAATAAAATACTCGGCCGTCTGTCTCCCCGTTAGCCTTGTGATAGATCGGTGACCTATCCAGGGTGGACCCCGCCTCTTGCCTGAAGTCAGCTGGGATTGGCTCCAGCCGTGGTGTAGAATAAAAACACTTTTCCGTTTTCCCCAGCCAAATCTAATCACAGTTGGTGGAAATTTTCCTGATTGTATGACTAAGGGTGTTTCGTCCATTTGAATTCAACCTTCGTGTGTTTCACCCTCGGGGTGATTTATTCACGCAGGTGAGAACACAGCAATCACACGGACCAAAACATCTCCACCCGGTTCCATGTGAACTCTAGCACTGTTGAATTGCAGTCTGAAAGCGATCCAGCTGCACGAAGTGAACCAAATATGATGTGTGCTTTTGGGTTGTGGGCATCATTTTTTTTTATTTTTTTTACTTTTTCATAGCCGTGAGCTGCTAAACTGACTCGCGATGCACAAACCGAGCAGAGATGTAGCGCTGCGGAAATGCAGTGTGTTCTAGATATTTGGACAGATGAACAAAAAGAGAAAATAAAAAGCTGGATGTGATACAAAAGTGTTTTATACTAGCTGTTTATATAATTATCTGTTTCAATCATTTGTTTAGTGCCGGCTCTGTTCTCCATGCTCAGATGATTTTTATGATTTATCTTCTTAGCAGAGGTTTTGTTTACCTCTTCCCATCACTTTGTTTTTGAGCGATGGATGAAAGAGTGAATGAAATGGTTTATAATATGGAGTTGAAACCAAACCAATTATCAACCAAACCAACAATTTCAACTTTGCTCTGTCTCGTACTCAGCAAATGCATCTATAGGTGTGAAAGTGCTCGACGGCATAATTATATATATGTGTCAGGAGTCCGGCACTTTCACCATCTTTTGTCAGCTGCTGATCATGCAGCTTTGTTGAGAAAATGCCCACAGGTGAATGCTAATTGCTTGCCTGTACCACTTGATTATGTTTGGTACGTTAAATAATAAAAGTGGACATATGGAGACACTATTGTTCTTTTCTTTGGAATGCGAATGGAGCCACTTGGCCAGTTGCTTTCTCATGAAGTCTGATGTACCAATTGGCACAAATTGGTCAGATTCTGTAGTATCAGGCTCTGACAGCTTTAAAGATTTAAAGCAACCTGATTGCATTTTAACTTAGTGCCTATGCACAAGCAATCACACTTGATATCCATCAGACCGCTTCTTCTCACACAGTTTTCTCGCCTGTCTTGTGGCCAAATATTGTTCTTGTATACAGCTTTCAGCTTCCTTTCACTCGTTCTCTGGTTTTATTTCATTTTTGCAGTGAATGGAGCTTTGGAGTCAGAGTCTTCTTGCTTGGTCTCACTTCATCAAAGGGCCACCAAACGTAATATGACACCTCAGGACAACTCTCACCCAAGACATACATGAAATCATACATGACCTGTACTTGCCTTTTTCTTGCTTTTCATCCATCCCTTTTCCTCCCTTTTACAGCAATGCATTTTTGGCCCCGTTCAAATGAATGGAGTTTTGGAATCAAAGTCTTCATGCTTCATCCAAGAGCCACCAAACCCCATTTCATGGCTCAGACCCACTCACCCAACACGCACGTCCATCCTCCGCGAGCCACACTTTTACACTGCGGAGCAATCACACTCACGTTTTCTTGTGGAAACGCGTCTCTAATTTACCACTGAGTTTCGTTAAGTACTTTCCACATAATTAACCCTTAAATGTTTACATTGGATCTGTTGTAACTCATGGCCTCATTACAGCCCTCTATTATATTAGGCCTTCTTCCTTCATATACTGTCTAATCGTTGTGATTTGAATAATTGATGAATCAAGGCTGAAGACTACAAAATGCAATTTCTGTTAGACAAGTCATTTGTAGTACATTCTGCGTTTCATGAGGAACTTTTAGTAGTTTGTAGGAGAATTAGCGTTAACTGTAAGTTCTGGTTTACTAACAAGCCGAAGAATGCACAAAGAGAACTGTATTTAATGGTTGAATATCTATGGATTCAACAGTCTTCATTAATCGCTTCGACATGCTCAGGGTCACATGTTAGCAAGCTTCATTAACATACTCACTTACCTTTGTGCAGTTAAGAAGAAATAATGACTCAGATGTGTGTCAGAAATTATAAAAGCAGGTTATGTAATTAAGAAGCTGTGAAGCAGACGTGTAAATACATTTCTAACAGCCATCCCCAAATTTCACAGCAGCAGGAAGTAAACAATACCATATCAGTGGACCGTTAAGGTAAGGTATTATGTTATTGTAACTGTTATCAGTCCATCAGTAAGTACACAGCACTAAGATTAAGAGTTTTTAACAGCTGTAGTCTATTTAGATTGTATAGTCTACTTCCTGTTGGTGTAAATAGGAGCCTCAAATATAGTATTGACAGTATTGAAATCTCTAGTCACATGCCATTACATAACAAAAGCACTTCTATGGCAGTATGTGAAATGTATTCACCAGTCACTTTATTAGAAACACACGTACACCTACTCATACGGTTCATACGCTTATCCGATCAGCCAATCATGTGGCAGCAGCACGATGTATAAAATCAAGCAGATGCAGGTCAAGAGCTTGAATTAATGTCCATATCAAACATCAGAAAAATGTGATCTCGCTGTCTTTGACCATAGCCTGGTTGTTGGAGCCGTACAGGCTGATTTTGAGTATTTCAGAAACTGCTGATCTCTGCTGATGGAAAAAAACGAAGACACATCTAGTGAGTGGCAGTTGTGTGGGCGGAAATGCCTCGTTGATGATAGAGGTCAGAGAAGAATGGCTTCAGTCTGGTGCTGACAGGAAGGCTGCGGAATTTAAATAATCACTTATTACATCCACGGTGAGCAGAAAAGCTTCTCAGAATGCATGAAACCTAAGGTGAATGTTCTTCAACAGCAGAAGACCACATCAGGATCTTCTTCTCTAAGACAAGAAGAGAAAACTAAGGCTCACTGGAACTAGACAGCTTAAGGTTGGAAAAAGTCCAGGTGACAATGCAGATAAATGGATAAATATGCGCAATGACGATACACGACAACCCTTAAATACCAATAAACACTTATTAAATACTCACATGCGTAAGAACGCTGCAAGTAACGTGTGGCCTTTTTTTATAAAATGCGAACGACATTTGTATCTCAGGCTGAAAAGACAATGATAGATGATGTCAGTATTTGTGCTGAATTTAACTCATCCCATCATGAATTTAAAAAAAAAAACGGTATTGATTCAGTGGCTCTCATTTTTTCCCCCTATAAGTTTGTGCGCACTCCTCTCAGCCCTTACAGCATCCTGCAGTGCGACTCTCTCTCTCTCTCTCTCTCTCTCTCTCTCTCTCTCTCTCTCTCCCTCTCGACGACTCCCTGGCAGCTGCCACTCTGACAGGAGGAAAGGCACGGAATGTTTTCGAGGCATGCCGAGGCGCATCAGGCATTGCTCGGGGAAGATGACAGGGCTGAAACAGCATCAGCAGTGCTCGACTGAGAGCAACACACTCTGCCTCTGTGCATAAATCTATACATATCTCTAAGCAGTGCTTATTCTCTATCACTTCTAGTGTAGCACCATTCTGATAATCAGCCCAGTGCCAGGCACACTCTTTTTCTTTCATATTCATAGATGTTCTTAGCTGAATTTCTATGGCCTCAAGATAGTGGCAGTTTTACAATCTTCTCTCACCTCCATACTGTCACTCCATGTCCTTTCACTGGCTCATGGACCAGGTCTGGCCTTCTACAATGTATAGTCACAGCTGGGTAACCCACTTTTGTGGCTGGCAGAGTTTTTTTGCACAAGTAAGGAGACGCCACGGTTGTAAACGGAGGCACGGGATGTGAGGATGTGCGTACGGGTGCTCTTTGTGTTGTTTGGGCATGTCTGTACGGGATGGTCCGTTTCCTCCAGCACCCACCCTCTCTTGATCTATCTCCTTTGAGAAAGTGCTTAGCAGGAAGGAATGTCAGTCTCGATTGGCGCGTTATAACCACATCCGCGAGCTCAGACCTGAGATCTTCATAGCAGCCGGCTGACAGGGCTCGCTGTCCTGACCTGATGAGTTAGCAAGCATCCGTACATGTCAGCATGTCATCTCAGGAAGGCTTCAGCGCTGACTGGCTTGCTCTCATCGTGCTACTCATAATCTTGGCCAGCAGTCTGAATGCAAATGTGCAAGAAGCGAGCAGCAGCGGGATTGTGTGCTTGCGAGGCAGAGCTGCAGCTCGGTCCCCAGGGAGCACCGCTGGAACCGGAGAGGAAAGAAAGCGCAGAGGCCTGCTGTTGTCTTGTCACCGCAAAGAGAAATGGACAGAGTAATTGCGTTGTTCCTGGGCTTGAGGAATCCCATCAGCCACGAGCCAGTGCTGTCAGAGGACATAAAGACAGCACTAAAAACGCAGCTCTTCCCCCCGACACGTCGCGCAGCCTGGGCCTCCGCAAAACGACAGGGGGAAAGACAGATGGATTAGCCATGGAGGGCTGCAGATGAGAGTAAAAAACACTGTGAAAGATGTTGGGGTGGCGGACAGCCAAGACAAGGACACAGAATGTGCATTTCAGTTGCCAAAGACGGCTAGGATGGATAGGACTCGTGTTTATAAATGGCTCCATACTTCTCCGCCTGTTTTGTTTCCAACGTCTTTTGTCTTTCATCCGCGGCCTCGCCGCTAACCAGCCCACCAGATATCAGCGCTGACCGGGATATAGCCCGTTTATTTAAACTTCAGAAGGAGCCATATGATTGCTTAAAGAGCTCTCTTGTTAGCTGTTACCATTGCCCTGTGCGAGAGGTGAGCTATGTGATCTCAATACTCTGAACACAATTAAGCGTACCGCGGGAGAAGTCGTGGCTCTCAGCGCCATACATCTCGCCAGCAGTGAGTTAATTGTTTTTTGAGAAATGTTCCCATTGTGTAAGTGAGACATCGGTAACCACACATTTTCTTTGTATTGTTCATGTCGTACCCTCAAGAATCAATACTTTTTAACACCTGTTTTTTCCGTCACCATTAGCTTGTCTTTGAAGGTCCATCAAACCACTTCACTGCTCCACTGGTGCATTTTAATGGTTGCTTTTCGCCGAGAAAATAGCGTCCGTCCCAGTTTTTGCACAATAAGATGTTCTTTTCACTGCAGTAACATTCACAGCTCAGGTGTACGGCAACAAAAAAAAGTGTTAAGTCTAGATGTAATACTAGAAAAAACAAGTATAGCGCGATAGGTGTTAGCCAGTCCCTGTGTGCATTTCACCCCGAGCCAATCACACACCGTTACACCTCTGCATGCTCCCAGTGGAGGACAACAGGAGCGGTCCTTTCTGAACTCTTTTTTTGGCTCCGAGTGTCCCCCAGCTCTCTTTGTTGTCTGTTTTTGAAGTCTGCACTAAAATGCTTTCACGTGGGTTTTAATCTCTTGTCCTCTCTTCTTTTCCAGATGGTCACAAGAACAAAGAAAATATTTGTAGGCGGGTTATCAGCTAACACAGTAGTCGAAGATGTGAAGCAGTATTTCGAACAGTTCGGCAAGGTAAGATCATGTGTCCGCTGACTGGGAAACTGCTCCTTTCATCTGCAAGTTTTGTGGTTGCAAACCTTCTGTCTCGGAACGTTTGTTAGCCTTTGATTTGAGCTGTAGCTTCTATATAAAGTCTAGATGAATTGGCAGAGCGGTAGGTCCAGATGTCAGAGATCACACATGCAGCTGTCAGACTCATAACTTCCAACACACAACGTCCAATAGCGAGACACGGGATTGTGGTTACTTTAATTTAAGAGCAGTGCATCTACTTAGTTCCTGTCTTTTTAATCAGCTGTGTTAGTGGATTAAGCAGATGTTTTATGTACACTTGTAATTAGCTCATGGAGATGTCTAGGCCAAAGAGTCCTATTAAAGTTCACAGTGTTTTGCAGATTCGAGTTGCTTCTCAGGTCACAAGGCTATATTTTCAGTCTTAGCTGATGTGCGTCTGTTATTGAAGGCCACGTCTCACAGTCTGCCAAACCGAGTAGGTAATTTATTTATTGGAATGGACTGGCTGATTCCTGGTTAAATGGGTGTCACATTAATGTTGCTGTTTGTTGTTAAGTTGGAGAAAGAGCTCTTGGTTAATGAACTGTCTCCTCAATTAAACTAGGAGTAAACTAATCTTGCAAAGAAAGATGTCTTTGCCGTGAAAAAAAAAGTTAGAGCAGTGGAAACGGAGACACTTGGGTTTCTGTGGTAGTTGTGTGGGATAAGTGTGTGTGTGTGTGTGTGTGTGTGTGTGTGTATGCGGGGGCTTGGGGTGCTTATGTGGGTGGGTGATGGAGCTGTCTGGATTCTCTGAATTAGTTGTCAGAGATGAGAAGGCTGTATATTACTTTTGTAGCAATCCCTTGATGACTCTGCATGTCTGCCTACACAGAGATTTGCCATACTGGTGTAGGATAAGCTGATACTTAGGATAAGGATAAGGGTTTGTGTGTGTGTGTGTGTGTGAGAGAGAGAGAGAGAGAGAGAGAGAGAGAGAGTGCAGGCCAATTAATAGTGCCTTTGCAGGCAAAGAGAGAGCTTCCTGAGAGGACAGCAGGTGGCATGGGGCAGGAAGGTCACAGAATCTGTCTCTTCTGATGCTATGCTCTTCCTGAGCCCTTTTTCTGCTCCATGACAGCTCACACACACACACACACACACACACACACACACACACACACACACACACACACACACACACACACACACACACACTTCTCTAGGAAGAATCACTAGGAGGCCTAAAACACATTGAATTCACAGGTCCATAAAAATCCATGCATGTAGGTGTTCGGAGCCGAGGCTGCGTCATTGTCACGTCCCGTTTCTTTCACACGGTTCGATTATTTCAACTTGATTCACACGAGTCACACCATTTTTAGTTAGTTTCCTCACGTCAGTCTTGTGTTTATGTTTTCAGGCCCTGAGATTAGCTCCGCCCCCAGGTGTAACGGTGCTGCGAGGCTCCCCTTTTCCTCAAAAGACGACTTGCTGTCTATTTAACAGAGGTGTGGGTTTTTGAAGAGAAGGCAAAGAAATGTCAGTCTTTTATTGCAGGCTTGCACAGCGCTCTAAAACGCTGCGTTCCAAATATTGACGTTCCGAGTAAATAATTAGATGACACTGAATACTTCAGTTAGTTGCCATGTTTGAGAATGCAGGGTATACGCTGTCTGTCTTTGGACATTTCTTTGGACCGTTAATGGTTATCTCATTTCATTATGTTATTATGATGTTACTATTTATGTTAATTTTGTCAGTAT
>JAQQZR010000003.1:11075450-11086460 GCA_030068235.1 Notoglanidium macrostoma
TTTTATCCCCCCCCCCCCCCCCCCCCCCTCCTGTCTGCTGGATTAGTTCTGAGGTGATGCTTACTCCCCCACCTCTCACTCTCTCGCTCCCTCCACCCTCGCAGAGTTGCGCCGAGCCCTCAACTGTGTTTGTTTCACTACGGACTCTTTAACAAGCTCTCGAAATGGTTTTCATAGCGCCTGTGCCAACCAGTGAAACCAAATCTTCTTGTGAAGATTGAAAACACAATTGATTTTGGTGCAGGCTCGGGCCGCCAGCCCACAGCTCCGTTATTCGCTCGCCCCCTGCACGAGCAGTGTCACTGATCTTCCAGAGCTCAAGATTGATCTCTTGTCTGTCCCCCTTTTTTTCCCAATAGGTTGGTCTGTGTAAGACTTGGAATCCATCTCTTACCTCTGTACACCTTACTTTCTAACCTGCGCGGCTCACGGCGGCTTCCTCGGTTTGCCGACCTTTCCTTCTATTGTTCTGAGGAGATTAAAATAAAATGAAAAAAAAAAAAAAAAAAAAAAAAAAAAAAAAATCATAATTGCTTCTGACAGCTGTTTTTTTAATGCACAGAAGGTTAATATTTTTATTTAAATAGTATCGAGCACAAGGGAGCAGCTCAGACTGTCATCTTAACAGTTGGTGTGTGCGGGTGTGTGTGTGTGTGTGTGTGTGCGTGCGCACGCGTGCGTGTGTGTGTTCTTTTGAAGGAGTTTTGCTATGAGAAAAGAAGAAACCCTCTACGCACCCCAAAGATTTCTCCTCAGCTCCAGGGGCTGCCGCAAAGCTTTAAAGGCAGCACAATCACTCGCGGTTATGGGCTCTAAAGCTCCAGGAATGAAAGCGAACCGAGCACGCTGTTTGGGGAAAAAGAGACAAATGATTTAATATTCTCCCTGACCTTTGTTTGCTCTGAGTATTGGCAATGTTTCCAAGAGTCAAGGGGGGACGATTTTTAAAACGCCCACTTGAGGATAGGAAGTTAAACGGCTTCTTGGCAGTGATTTCCATTTTAATTCTATCTGCCGTGCTTTTTCTTCCGACCCCTTTCCTTTCTAAACGGCTCTAATTCTCAAGCTTGTAGTGCACACCCGGTAATACTGACCATTTGTAACCCTCCTTCAGTTGTTAGCCTACTGTTGCATTGAAGAGCATTTTATTTATCAGAGTGCATGGCTTTTATTCAACTAAAGGACGCTTATTTGTGGCATAGAGGCAATTATTTTCACAGCTGCTCCTTTTTTTTTTTTTTTTTACATCATTATTAAACATTTACACAGTACATTTCCTGCAGTTCTGTTACATTAGATTGTGTTTTTCTCTGTCTTTGATGCGTTTGCGCTTTGTTCTCGGAGCGCTAATAAGCAATAAGGTAGAAATCCATGTGTTCATCAGAAGGAGGATTGGCTTTTTTTAAGGTATCTGTACTTGATTAAAAAGCTTTCCGACATTCCTGTAAGTTAATCTAACCTGCTAATCTCTCTCTTTACTGATTGCTTTTTCTTCAAAGCACCTGTGCGCTAAGCTGATTTCATGAACAGTGGTGCTGAAACCTCTTTTAGACGCTACATATTGTGTAAATGTGATCTGATTTCTGCCTGCTTCACAAATGACCTGATTTACTTTCAGCAAGGAACTGAAACTTAAAATAACTTAATGAGCCGTAATTTAAGATTTGGTATTCGGGAGGGTCCTGATCACTACGTTTCTTGTCAGTGATTGTCACGTTTCTATCCTGAAACACTGTAATGAGAGTTAGACCTTTTCCTAGCGCAGACACGACACTGAAAACAGTATTCAGGGGTGGACAAATCACCAGCTTAGGATTATGTACCTGCGCTATAAGATTTTATTCGTAGTCGCCCGGTGAACAAATAGAATCAGAAGGCTGCTCATGTAACGTTGCTCCGTGTCCAATCTGGCAACCCTTAGGATTGTTGACGTGAGCAAAACAGTTTTGTTCTGTACAACAAAAAGAATCTTTTTTTTTCTGTGGGTGGCACAGTGGTGCAGAGGTTAGCGCTGTCGCCTCACAGTGAGAAGGTCATGGGTTCACGCATCAGATCCGACTGGGGCCCCTCTGTGTGCAGTCTGCTCGTTCTCCTTTGCGTGGGTTTCCTGCAGGTACTCTGGTTTCCTCCCACAGACTGAAAACATGCAAATTAGGTTAACCGACCACTCTAAAGTGTGAATGGGTGTTCATCTCTGTGTCATCCCTGTGATGGATTGGTGACCTCTTCAGGGTGGACGTGTCCAAAGTCAGCTGGGATTGGCTCCAGCGTCCCCGTGACCCAGATGGATAAGCGGGTATGGATAATGGATGGATGATACGTATGTTTAAACATAGCACACTCGTACTCGGTTTATATCTTTCGTAGTGGCAGAGTGCTGTAACTTAAGCGCACGCTGTTTGTTCCTGAAGTCATCAGTCTGCCAAACTACAAATTACCCGAGGACTCAATCTGGTCTTTAGTGTATTATACTGTTCCTAGTTGGATGTTAGCTTGCATCGATGTGCAGAAACACTGACTAAAACGAGTAAAATTTCGAGCGGTGCAACGTGACGTGATTGTAAAACTCTTCTGCTTCTCAGACTATTGACGCTAGCGAATCTTCCGACCAATTCTATGGTTTGGGTTGTTTTCCAAAGCGTTTACTTTATTTTCAACCAATGTGTTGCACCCATTCCAGTGCATTCGATGTGCAAACTATGGAAGAAAGGCCATGGGCTTGGAGTTCCCTGTTGTTTTATCTACAAAATGCATTTTGTAAAAGGTAACACATTTTACAGCAGATGGACGGATGGATGGATGCATGGATGGATGAACAGACTGATAGACAGCCTTTATTGATCCCCCAGAGGGAATTTAGCGACTGAAACGCAGAAGACACTGAATAAGATGCATTTCATACGAGAATAACAAACAAACAATCAAACATTTGTTGGTGTCACACACATACAAGAGGCAAACAGAAAGCAGCGTGAGCTACTTGTCACTTTCTAGTATGAACGCAGTGTTGTGTCAGTAGAACAGACACTCACCTTGCGTTTAATACATGCCGAGCGAAAAGGAAGATGCCGTCTAGACTTGAACAGTCTCTTCTTAAGTGCAAAGTAAAAAGCGAACAACAGGTTCATCCATGTTACACAGACTCAGTCAGAGTCGCTGCCATTTTGTAAAGGACACAAACATGATGCAACAGAGAAACAATCTGGAGGGGATTTAAAAAGAAAACATTCCTGGGAATTTAGTACTCACTTATTTTCACTGTCGGGTATTAGGTTCCATATGCATAGGCCTAGTCTGTACTATTATGCGCATCTAAATAGCTTCATATACAGTGCGGTTCAGAAGTCTGAGACCACAGTGAAAATTTTTTTCGATTTCAATTTGGAAATAAACGTAAGAAACGTTTCTGCACTATTTCTAGGTCCCTATTTAAAATGTATGCAAATTGAAGATACTGACCATGTTAACCGTTTTATGCAAAATGTCAGCTGGTCCTCATGTGTAAGCTCTTATCTACCGAAGCACGCGCTCAGACGCCGATGGATTTGATTAAAAATGGATCATACGATTTTGCAGAAACTTGTGAAGTCCGTGCCAGCTCGTGTGCACACTGTCGAAAAACACTACCTCTGACACGCAGGTGAATATTTCAAAGAGTCTTCTTTTCACTGAAATTATAGTTGGGGAATATAAGTTGTAATTAAATTGTGTTCAATTCGAAAAGATATAAACTCCAAACATTTTCACTAGCGCTCTCGGACTTTGGGAAAAAAATATTGTAAAAAACGTGTTTTCGCCTTGTTAATTGCGCGTCTCCGTGAGTCTTGCGATATCTTGTACCGGCATGGTCTTGGAACTTTACTCCCATCTGTTCTGTTACCTTTTCTGTCTAACATGTTCTAAAGTACATCCAGCATTTTTGGATTTGTCAATGTATCCAGTCTTTTTATTCTATTGTGCTGTATTCTATCTATATTTTCCCTTTAAAAGTACTACCCCCTTTTCAAGGCGACACGCTGCCATCGCTGCTTGCCCTGGCTCCACCTGCTCCTGCTGTATCTTAGCTAAATCTTCCAAATGGGGTCCCTCTGGATAAGCATGGATTGGCTTGATTGCCTTTGAACTGAGTCATTGGGTTGTGTGTAGATACCGCTCTCTGGCCAGGCACTTCTGTTTAAAGGAGCAGCTATTTTAAGAAGATTGACCATGATTGAAGAGGATTTGCGGGCCCTGCTAACACGAGAGATAGAGAGGCCTCAATCTGGGCCCTATTGGAGGGTGTGTGAGCTGTAGAAGTAAGATGATGGGATGAAGTGTAAAAGTAAAACGCTTCTCTCCTATGCGATTGCCCACATTTGAAGATCTTTCTCAAAGATCTGCCAGGGCTTTTTGGCTCAGCCCCATCGACTGCATTGAGCGACTCTATCAGATTAGCTTCAGATGGTCCCACTGTGCCTGAAGCAGCGTAGATTACAATCTCCTCCAGCACTTCCTTGGCATGGAGTGTGCCAATGAAATCAGCGTGCACAACTATTAGGATTTAACAGAGGGCGTAAAGCCCATTACCGGGGAGACCTTGGCATTTTCAGTCCTCAGCTAGTAGCCACCTGCTCACCTGTGGTGGTGCTCTTGGAGTGGTAATAACTTTGGACTCAGGGGGCTTCCTGTGATCCTCCAGCCAGAAGGGCAGCTTTTGAGATATGGCTCTGAAATAAGGGTTCACCTGCCAGGTCGTCTCTTGGACAGACCTCTCTGCTGTGTCCAGGGCATCTGGGAGGCTGCTGGTAACTGAGATTTCCCAAAGCCTTCCAGTAGAAAAGGCAGTATTTGACTGACAGCATCCTTTCAATCTGGCTCGCTCGTCAAAAAAAACCAACAGTTGTATTTGTGGCCTGCGATTCAAACCGCAGATTGTTGTGAACTTTTTTTTTGTTGTTGTTGTTGTTGTTGTTGTTGTTTTAACTTTAGAGCCTTCATCTTCCAAGACTCTCATGTCTCACCAGCTGAAGTGGTGGCTGCACAAACGAGCATGACTCAGTGTGAAAACAGTTAATATGAGTTGGGTAAAGGACAAAAAAAGATAAGAGGGAAAATTATAAGCATCTCCTGATTGTGCTAACAGCATGGGTACTGATTTTGTGGAGAGCTGCCTGTTCGTTAGCATACTGTCACATAATATGGTGCTAGGGTAACAAAAATTGACACAAAACAATATCCCGCTGGGATCTCTACCTCCTGCGCTCGAAATGTTTCTGAAACTCTTTGGTAATGGCCTTGTTTTTTTGTCTCCGCTTGCTTTGCGTGCTTAGTTGAAGGTAGGGCTTATGTTTTCTTGTTATTTTTTTTTTCCATCTGTGGCTTGATGTAAAGCTTTAATGAAGCCTCCAAGGTATTGAGCATCATATACAATTACTGTGCTTACATGGCGGAGAACGAGTGTGTAAGTCGCACTTACTGGAGCCCAGAGCGCCGCACGGGGAGCTCTAGTGGAAGACTGCCAGCGTACGAGAGACTAACACATCAGGAGGAGAAAAAAACATCACACACACATACTCACACGCACGCTCAATAATTAGACAGAATTCTCTATGAGACACAGCCTTACTGAAAGGGCATGTCCTTTTAAATGAGTGTCAACAATGGTGGGGTTCTGCCATGTCGGTTTGCTAGATGGAGGAGGAGAGATGGATAACTGGATGAGGCAGATCGGATAGATAAATGGATCCGCTGCATGCCGGCAGTGTGCGTGGAGTAGTGTTTGTGTGCGTGCGTGCGTGCTTGCGTGTGTGTGCCAGCAAGCTCTCTGTGAGCATTCTCGTTGTGTGAGTCAAGCACACAAGGAAACGTTGAAGGACTTGCCAAGATGCAGTCCTAATTAACTGAAATGCCAACGTTTACCCACTTTTTTCCCCACAACAAACTTTCAAATCATCTCTTGGGGGCTCGGCGGCCACCACTGATGAGACGTCGGCGTACCTGCCACAGAGGAATGCTTTCAGCTTCGGAATGCACAATAGGGAAGATGGGTTCATCCTCTAAAGAGATAGCTCCTGCAGTGTAGTCTAGCGAGAAGGCAAGGTCAACCAGCTCCTCATATCATGTTCCTATTCACAGTGGGCGTCTCAGACAGCAGGGATGCTATCCCCTCTTGTTGCTTGAATGATTAGAGAGGAGGAGGTGAGAAATAAAAGAAAGAACAATAGCTCGCTTTGGATGCTATTTATTTTTAAGGAGCGACATGAAACCCGAGAAGGCTTTCTACATCTTGGCATGAGGTATATGGTGCACCTCGTAAAGAACTATCTAACAATGCTTCTTCATATCATGCTGTTGGAAAAAACCTTGACAAAAGACAGCATATCTCCCGTCAGACTAATGATATATAACTGTTTATAAGGAACCGTATTGTGTATGACAGTTCAGGAAATGATACTTCCATAGTATCATAGCAGCTCAAGCTCTGAGCCAGAGCACACACTTGGTTGGCTCCATTCCCAGACAGCGGAGATCCTTGGAAAATTAAAAACATTCACGGTCCATTAAAATAAATACTATTTTGGGGACTGATTTATCCTTCCCAGAAGGTTCCGAACAAGAGCAACTTAGCCCTATAAACGTCACCTTGAACAGATTAAGAGAATGATGGACCGAACCTGTTTGGACTGATTGTGAGTCAACCTTAGATTTCTGGCCGTCCCGGTAAACATTATCAAGGCCGCAGAGAGGAACTGGAGACGTGAAATGCCTCGGTTGTCCCCTTGCAGGCTCAGAGGAAAAGACAGATTGTCAATTCGCTTGACGCCAGTGAAGAGCTGACCAATCCGTCTGAGCTGTAGCCTCGAGAGCACAATTCCACAATGAGGGAGTGAACGATGAACCTCGTTCAAAAGGAGCGGAACAAAGCGGACATGAGTTCTAATTTCCCTCCGCAGCAGGTGGTTGTCATCCGTCGTTCCAAACAGCTGGCTGGAGGCGGGTGAGAGAGGAGGCCGGGGCTTAGTGTCCCCATCAGCCGTCTTAATGACAGCATTCAACATTCTGTCCTCCAGACCGCACCATTACTCACAGATGTTCAGACCATTCCCCTGAAGTGCCGACCTCCATATCGGAGTCACCAAATTAAAAAAAAAGTAATTAGACACAATTGTTGTCAATGTATCGGGACTTAATATGCGATCTCTAACAGATTGATCCCACAGAGGTTGGATAGGTGCTGTTACTGTGGTGTGGAATGAAAGAAGGAACGCAAAGTGGGAAAGGTGTGATGCAACACCTTCTGTTTTAGAAACTTCCTCTACCTTCAATACCTTCACCAAGCCAGCTGTTTAAAAAAAACACACGTTTCCACTGGAATTAAGGCTGCACCGAGCTTTTTTTTTTCTTTCCAATTTTCTTTTCTTACAGCAGATATATGAAAGCTCAGAGTACACCGAAGTACACTTTTACTTCACTGCATATTCAAAAAAAAAAAAGAAAAAAGAAATGCCTACTTCAATTTGAATACTCTTGCACAGACATATTCATTACTTATTGTGATGGTAACATTTTCATGCTGCTGGTTGCCAGTGCTTGGGTGTCTAGTCATCAGAATGGCTCTTCAGATCCGCGTTTACTTTAAACATTCTACTCAAAGGACTGACTCGAAGATTGAAATGGGAGAGTGGATTCCAAGAGCTAACCCGTGAAGGACACATCACTGCGTTTTACCACATCAAACAAAGCTAGATGGATGGCTGGATCAACTGCTATATCGATCACTTTATTAATCCCAGAGGGAAATTCACAAAAGTAGAAATGCCTAATGTAATGTGTAATGTAAAGTGCCGTCAACACACCTTTAATCGATGGATAGGAAAGTTGCTAAAATTGTTATTACTATACAAATTAGTGAAAGAACCGTCTTTTTAACGTACACCAACGTGAGGAAGGCCGTTAGATTTCAACAGTTAACAGTTAGTTAGTTTCCCAGTGACATAGTTATCCTGTGGAGTTATGGGTGAAGAAATTTGTCTCGCACGTCCAGGGTCCCTTGTTCGATTTTGAGCTTGGGTTAAAGCCTGTATGGAGTTTCATATCATCTTGTCATGTCCATGTGGGTTTCCTTTGGGTTTTCCTGCCACCTCCAGAAACATGCTAGTAGATGAATTACTTACTCTGTTGCCCCCGGGTGTGAATGAGTGCTTGACTGTGTGTGCATGGTGCCCTGGGATGGACCCGTCTATCATTCATTCATTGTGATGATGCCGTTGGACTGCTGTTGACATGAGCGGTTCTGCTACAATGGCATAGGACTCGAATCGAATCGCCACGAACAGTCTTGCACTCTAAACCTGACCCCAGTATTAAAGGGTATTAGTTGTAATTGCACTATACAGTGTGGCCCAAATGAGGACGGGATCCCTTTTGAGTCAGGTTCCTGTCAAGGTTTCTTCCCCTTGCCATCTCAGGGAGTTTTTCCTTGCCGCCGTCGCCACAGGCTTGCTCATTAGGGGTATATATAGATAAATGTATAGATTCATAGGTTTATATTCAGAATCTATATACTTCTGTGAAGCTGCTTAGTGACAATGTCTGTTGTTAAAAGCGCTATACAAATAACATTGAATTAAATTCAGGGTGTATTCCTGACTCGTTCCTGGGATAGGCTCCGGATCTGCTGCAACCCCGACAAAGATAAATCTGTTACCGATGAAGAATAAAGACTGTAATATGTCTGCCATTGGAAAACAAAATCGACCGTTGTCCAGTACATTAAAACGCCTACAGTGTTTGCCAGCAACCTTTTGATTAAAACGTATAGAACATCGTGGAATGATTCCACAGCATTTACACATTTTTCGATGCGCAAGTACTCATGATAATTAAGTACAAATAAAATCAGATTAAAAAAAAAAAGTTAGTACTTTTTCTTGTGCGTCATTTTGAGTATGTTTGTACAACACTGTTAGTAACTGAAGCTGTTCATCACAAGCTTCAAGCTAGCTGAAAGGCAGTTCATGTGCTATATTCATCATGTACAAGTGAGGGTTTTTTCAGTCACCATCAAACACAGTATTAAAACATGTCATTTGATAGGATTTGAAAAGTACGTCGATATCCGATACGGTATTATTAGTATAGGGTCAGAGGATGCTGATCTGTGACTGTTCTCTGACCTGTGCCATATTTTGCAGTACTGTAACAGGGCGTCGTTGTTTGTGATCCATAATGATTTTTCTGAAATCAGAAAATATTAAGGCTGAGTGTTAATTCTGTGTTAAGAAAACAATAAAAAAAGGACAATCAGCAATAATAATTGGAGCACATCACAGGCGATGATGAAGTCTTTATATGATTGTGGTTTTTTTCCTGTTGTGCTTCTGCCAAGCGTAATTATGTGTGATGTCTCATCTTAGCTGCAGTATCCAACATCCTTAACAAATGAACAGAGCTTACCACTGGAAAAAGCCGGCCATGTGCAAGTGTGCAGTATTTTCTGAGCGAAGTGAAGTTCAGGCAGTGGCTTAATCACTCACAACAGGAAGCAGAGAGAGAGAATAGAATGGGCTGTGTAATTAACATTAGCATGCATGGCATAAGTCGCAAACGTGCTGGAGAAAACTGACGAAATAGCGACTTTTTGATCAGTGACTGTACCGTAATACCGACCACAGCATCGTGGCTGCGATGAAAGGAGCGTTTTTCACCGCCCTCCCAATCCCTCTGCATCCTGGCTACTTTCAAAGCAGGAGGTTGTATTGCGGTCGCATCTCTGTTAATTATTTGGCACTGCAGTCGTCGTGGATTTGGAAGTTGTGAGTGCTGAAGTTGGACAGAATGTGCAGATTGTTTTGTTTAAGCCTCGCAGATTCTAGGTCCAGGACTGACAGGCACTCCTCTCAGGTGGGTGCTAAGCTTCCCGTCACTGGCACAGGCTGCCAGTCCCACTGTTTATGTTTATGACGAGCAGAGCCATGTGCCAGTGGACACCCGCTGAGAGAGCGTGGGAAGAGATTTTAGTAGCTTTTATGCTCCAAATCTCATCTTGTTACTCACCAAGTGTAAATTACTGTGCACATGTTGTACCGTCTGCCTTTTTGTTAACGCATTATACTCCAATTTATATTAAATGCTTCTTTTCATTCCTGTTGGATCATTGTTACTGTTTTGTTAGTAATGTACAGGTGTAGACAAGACAAGCAGATTTCATGCCCAAACTATCCGTCTATGATTCGTAGTTGCTGGGCAAGTAGTAGAAACGGAGGAAGGAAATAAAAATGACTCCTTAGTAGCCTGGTTTCCATCGCAGTTTTACGCAAAATAGAAGCGATATTTTAAGAATTTCAACGAAACACAACTGCGTGTTTTTATCGAGCGATATTATGTAATTACAGCTGGGTTTTCTCCTCCCGCAATAGCTCTTACAGAGCGCTCTTTTTCCCCGAGAAGTAGTATTTCCATTTGCTCTTCATGACATGTCATGTGACTTAAATGCGTTTCCATTTCAATTTTGTGAAATATTGCTTTATTGTATAGCTTTTGCAAAAAAAAACCAAACCCAAAAAAAAAAAAAAAACCCCACCTTTCTTGTGACATTTGAGGGTTTTTTTTTCACATCTTTGCAATACTTGTTTCTTTGGTTCAAAATTTCAAATTGCACCTTAAGCAGGTTAATGGAAACAGCTACTGACTTTCACAAAAACTGAAATTTTCATTTGGCACATGGATATGTTTTAACATTACGCATTTCCACACATAAGGCTGTGACACACCTCGACGCCGTAATTATAGTGCCTACTTCTGACTCCCACCACCGGCTGCACGACACACGTCATCTGAAGCAGCAGCTGATTCATAGCAGGGGCATAAATTAACATGAAATCAGAAGCACCGATGAAACCAAGCAAAAAAAAGTTTTCACACTCCTAACATGACATGCAGTCACCTTCTGATAGTCCATCCATTATCTATAGCGCTTTATCCGTCTGGGTCGCGGGGAAGCTGGAGCCAATCCCAGCATCTTGGGGCGAG
>JAQQZR010000003.1:11086560-11111099 GCA_030068235.1 Notoglanidium macrostoma
CGCCCCAAGATGCTGGGATTGGCTCCAGCTTCCCCGCGACCCAGACGGATAAAGCGGTATAGATAATGGATGGATGGGAATAAATAGACGAACCCTTATAGGTCAACTATTGAGGATTTGAACGGATTTATTAGCAGAACTGGTATATAATATTCATAAGTAGGTTTTAGTGTATAAATACCTGTAACTATGAATCATTATCTTTTCATAAGCTAAAAAGGAAACCTTTATAAGGTGCAGGTCCACCTCTACGGAGCCGCCATGTTGCGTCACTACAGTAGCCCTGAACGGACAAACCTCTAGAGAGCGCTTCCCCCATTTCATGTTTTTTTATTGGAATCCAGATTTAGAATTTTATTCATTAATGTTTGTGGATTAATGTTCCTAGAAACAACATAAACGAAAATAAATAGTAAGATTCAAGGTTTGTTTTAAACAGGGTATGATGAATGCCAGAGGTTTTTTATTTATTTATTTATGTTTTCCTTATCATATTTTCCCCATAGTATAGATTTGTATTTGTATAGTATTAAGCATCGTGTTAGTATACATGTTAACCAATAGGTAGCTAGTTATTTGAGGTAACTAAATGAAGCCCTGTCCTTTATAAAGGTCTAGAATTAGATAAAGACCTGATGTTTTTTTTGTACCACATGTGTGTGACTGTATCTCTGTGGTTAATATGTACAGAAAGAAACACCAGTGGCAGGTTGCATGAGCATCAGTGTCATGATTTTCATTACTAAGTAGCACGATGGTTTGACACATCACTGTGAAAATAAGACATAAAACCTAAGTTTACGGTGCTCTGTACTTGACAACATAACAACATGTGCATACAATATTGTTTCAGACCTGAACTCGTTTGACTGTCATTAAAATGTTACGCAATACATTTTTGGACAATAGCCAAATAAATCAGAACATTTATTCAGACATTAGAAGACGTTAATGCTTTTTTATGACCAATGACCTGACCCAAGCAATAACATAAATACACACTGACACCGTAGCAAGTTCACGCATGTGACACATTGACGTGTAAATGCAAGTGTGATGCCAGTGATGAGAAACACTGTTATTATTTGGGCGATATCAAGAGAGATAATTCTTTTTAAGACATTTCATCAACAACTGTTCATTCTGGGTCTTGCGCATTAACCGCCAATATATAATAAAGAGGCATAACTGTACATTACGCCTCCATCTCGCGTTCTCTTGTCCCCATGGAAATAATCAGCAGCTCACTGTGTTCCTTAGTTAAACACAGCTTTCTGTTCAGACTTGCGAATGCGTCATCCCGTTTGTGAGCTGTAAATACGTTTATTGTTTAAGCCCTACAGTAATTCATACAAAAGTTGAGACTTTTTCAGTTTATTTGATTAGAAACTCCAAAGCTGCTCGAAAATCGTTTCTAAAACCCCTTTCTAACAAATGAGTTGTTTCGACTTCAGACCTGAGAGAAAATGCCACGTCACACACTGTATACGATTTTGAATTTGCGGTTTTTACAGGATGGCCGTTATAGATTCATCTTCTCGGATTTAAAAAGAAAATATGTATATGTGTGATTTACATTTCGTATTGTTTACGTCTTATGAAAAGAGACAAAGGCATGAAAGGGAGCTACTTAATGCAAGCATGAAAAGCGGAAAACAAAACGCCGGGCAGGAAAGCGAGGCAGCGGTGTGCTGTGTGCGTTTGGTGAGAGTGCTGGTATTTCCATCCTGTTAGTGACTGAATAATCGCATGTTGCCAGAGCGTGCCAGGCCTGAATGTGACCTTTCCGAGGCTTGGAATACATATACATGCTCTGTGGCGGACAGATTTCATTCTGCACATCTTTTATATTCTAATTTACTGGCAATTTATGCATGCCATGGGAGAGCACTGTCACTGAAGCCTCTCAGATTTGGCATTTGGAACATTAAACACAATGGCCTGCATAAAAGCCCGACTTGTTTAGAGAGACGGATTTGAGGGGGAGAGAAACAGAGGCATTTCTCTCTGAGAGAGTGTTTTCTCCTCAGTAATCTGGTTCTCATGGTTCAGAAGCTGAGCTTTAGCCTCCATCATCCCAGTGTCACCTGATTCAACTCAATGACCGAGTGTTTCTCCGTGTCTCCGCGTGTGACGCTTCTCACCTCCGTCTGCCCCTCCTGCCACTCCTGCTGCCCTCTGACACACTGCAGGAGCCTCCCGACTCTCAGAACTGCCTCCAAGCAGCACTTTTCTGTATGGAATGCGTTTGCATCAGCAGCCTGTTAAGCTCAGGAGAGCTGTGGTTGTGGTCGTCAGTCGGATGGAATTCAGTTCAGCTACAGATTCTAAATAAACTGTTTACTTTTATCTAAAACCTGTCTGTTAAATGCATTTGAACCTGAACGACTAATCTCAATAAAACAATCACAGTCCAAGGGAATTGTCCCTCGAATGTCCCCCAGGACGTGTCATTTTACTTTGAAGTTCCTTGGTTGTGCAGTTTGTTTGTTTTTTTGTTTTTTTTTAATCTTTTAAAATAAGTACATTAATTTTCATCCCTGTGTTAGTTAGCATGTGCTATGGAGTTAGTGTTATGGGGATGCAAAAAAAAAAACAAAACCCAGAGCACCATTATTCGCACTTATTTGCTGTGACCAGTGATCATAGACGACCCTACGGCTACCATTAGGGAGGATGAGGGCTAGCATATGTTTCCTCTAAGACACATGATGCCAGGATCACGTCCTGGAACTGCTGCCCTCTTCCGCATACAGAACCTCACAGAGGCCCATGACTGGCCGCTGTTGCTGTGATTGACAGGAGAGCGAGCGTGTCAACCCTTCCATCCACAATCAGTTGTGCTGGCACGAGCGCCAGCCTTGGACGGCTGTTGCATCGCCGGGGTTTGAACTCACGATCGCCTGATAAAAGGATGAAAGCTTTATTGCCGTGCCACTCGGGAGCCCCCTGAACTGCAGTTATTTTACATAGCAGAGTTTAGGCTACTGCAACACAAACGTCGCAGTAAGACAGTAATTCAAGCCGTCATCGACATTCACAGACATCTGCTAGGAAAATATACCTACCAGGGTTTTCCACAGGAATGTAAGTGTTTAATAAATATACATATAGTTCCGTAGAAAATAATTGAAAGAATCAGATTTCTAAGCCAAAAAACTTATTTCATCAAGTGCTGGGTGTACATTGCAGTGCAGGCGTAACGGATGTGGAAGTAATCTCTTTCAAATATCTTCATAGGAATTATTCTTTTATGGAACAGATTATCCACCTTATTCAATTGAATAAAAATTCAAATGGGTTTCATTTTGATTTGAGGATGTACAGTACGGTGTACACGTTTTTCAGAAATGATGACGTTTCAAAATTATATAACATAACGAGCAGTAAACAATTAAAATGGCTTAACCGTTCGTTGCATTTAGAACTGTTTTCTTCAGTACACTGTCCTATTCATCTTTGTGTCTCACATGCGTCTGTCTCTGCAGGTCCCAGACAGCCTGATGCTTTTATAAGTGCTCTGTTACTCAATTTCTATTTCTTTCAAAAGGACTGTATGGGAACCTAAAGTTTACTGGACCCAATTTCATATTAAATCATGCATTCAGTCAAAATTTAATTGCAACTTTCTTGGAAATAGTACAACACACTCAGGACGATGATTACACCAGCCTCCATTTTCTCATCCTGTGTCATCGTTAGAAGGTTACCTTTGCCCGATGCGGTCCTCCGAGTGTGGTGATACTATTGTGAAAGGGAAAAAAAGGATCCTTTTCTCTCCCCGAGGGCGTCTGAGGAAAACGAGTGCGTTCTCTCGGCAGTTAATAACCATTCACACCACCAGAATGCTTCATTACACACCTTGACCTCTGTGGCATTTTCTCTTCACTCGGGATTTTACGCCAACTTGGCAAAAATGGCCTGCGTGTGTGTGTGTGTGTGTGTGTGTGTGTGTGTGCGTGCGTGCGTGCGTGTGTGCGTGCGTGTGTGTGCGCGTGTGTGTGCGTGTGTGTGTGTGTGTATGAGAGAGAGAGAGAGAGAGAGAGACGTGGTCCAAAGATCCAGTCTAACTGTCAGGTGGAGTGTTTTGTAATTACTGCAGCTGCAGCTGTAGAGTTGAACAGTTCTGCCGGCTGGCTTTATTAGATTCTGTCAAACATCTCTCCCCACACACCCGCAGATGCACACTCACTCGCTCACACCCGCCCTCTCACACGTACACCCAGCCCTCCCTCTCTCTGTCCGCAACCATGCACTCGGCTGATAGTGCACCAAACCTGAGACACGTATACGTGTCTGCTTGTTCTCTGTTTATTTCAGTGGATGCATTTCTGTTCTATAAGGAAGCAAAGTTGCTGTCAAACGTCAATGTCAAGTCGCCTTACATTTATATTCGGTAGACGCACATACAAAAACTGGAAACAGCTGAAAGCGCAGTGATATGAAGTACTTGAGAAATGTGGGAAGGTTTATAACGTGTAAGACTAGAGGATGCTCAATTATACAGGCATTAGGAGCATTTATAGTGTAGCTGTACATTTTTTTGTATCTTTACATTCTTCTGCCTTTTCCAGCCAAATCAGTGGAATAAAAATCACCCGGCAAAAAAGCCGAGTCGCTAAAGGGGAAAGGACGCAGGACATGAAAGATGCACGTTTGCCTCCGCTTTAGCTTTATTTACTCATCCTGGTTGCTGTATGCTTGACCTTGTGAGCCAATAGAAAACAAGTGGGTGGGGATTTTGCATGCTGCTTATGATTATGTAGTAATCACAGCTGACTTTTGCCTTGCCTTTTTTCCTTCCTCTTGCTTGGTGCATGTGTCTTTCCAATGGTGGCACCTTTGAATTAAACCGGTCTAGTCGATAACTAAAAAGCGCTAATGTGTTAAAGAATAAAGTGCAGGAAGATACCAAGAAAGTCTTGCATGGAGATGACTCTTTAGCTGTTTGTGGAGTAGTTGAAATTCTTGAAGCACTGAAGCGAAATATCTGCTTGCTAGAATAGTTGCCGTGATACAAATAAAGCTTTTAAAGGATGTCTCGACTCCGGCCCGCTCTCTAGTGGATAGCTTTTAACTCCTGAGGTGCACAAACATATGGAAATGGAATGTGAACAGAGCTGTTTTGAATTAGGGCTGGGTGATATTGC
This sequence comes from Notoglanidium macrostoma, assembly GCA_030068235.1. Lineage (NCBI taxonomy): Eukaryota > Metazoa > Chordata > Actinopteri > Siluriformes > Auchenoglanididae > Notoglanidium > Notoglanidium macrostoma. The sequence goes on from JAQQZR010000003.1 coordinate 11,091,711, forward strand.
AAAAAGTAATCTCGATTTATTCAACTTTGTGAATGATTCTCAATTACAGTTTCGTTTTTTTTTTTCTTCTGTCCTATAGATAATGCGAGCATCTTTTTTTTATTTTATTTTATTTTATTTTTTTATAACAATGGACTTTGGAAAATGGAAAATGGAGCCATGCAAAAAATAGTAACAGCTATGGCAAATAGTGCCCCGGTTCTTTTAAATACAGCTCATTTAAAGAAAGGATATTAGAAAACAGCTCTGTTGCTGCAGACGGTGCTGTGTACAAACTTCTTACCTTTAAATGAGTTACAGTGTAAATACACAAGTGTACGCTTCAGATTAATCAACCTGTTTGTTCAATTTAAAACACCGACTATAGAGTTTGCCGATCAAGAAAGAAAATATTCAGAAGTTACGAACAAACAGGGGCGTCCAGTTTGCCTCTTCCTCTGTCGAACGTGCCGAGGTCGAAAATGACTTCCATGGGAAAATACTTCCAATGGGAATTAGGATGTGATGCAGCCTTATATTTAAATAAAGTGTTCATCTGACTTTTCAAACCTGTACCAAGTCCGTATCTCTGAAGTGATATTTGAACTTTTCTTTGCTACAAGCTCAGTTTATCTTTTCTTTTCTTTTTTATTTATTTATTTATTTTTTTATCTAAACGCATAGTGTTTGGGAGTAGCCCAGACTGTAGGTGGCATTTATCAGGTTAAGTAAGCTGTGTTTTTCCTTCCTACCGGTTTAGACTTTTAAATAGCACTTCTGGATGATTTAATCGAAATCGATATGTATATATATGTAAACATCTACAATCTCGATTAGAACATTTTGAAAAATGAACCAAATTAATCATGAAAATCGCCCGGCACTATATTGAATACACGCTGCACAGTTTAAAATTGAATGCCCCGAAATATCCCATTAACCCATACGCTGTAGGTTTTATAAATATTGTGTATGCCCAAGGACTGAGATTTATTTACTCACCCAGTCTGCATATAATTAGGCCACTTTTCCCAACATAGATGATAGCACTGAATATGGACGGGGGGTTTTTTTTTCTTCCCCTCTTACAGTTCGAGGATGGATCAGAGTGAGTATCGCTCACTTGTCAGATACCATTGCTCACGCTTAGCCCAGGTCATTATGCTGGTGTGTTTCTCCTGCCAGTGTTTTCCTGTTCCTGCTCACCATGGTAGGATGATGAATCACTATCACACAGGCACGTATATTTTTGCCACAACTCATCCAACCCGGTCTCCATGCACCAGCTCTGTTGTGCCATTCTGTCGACTCCCATGCGGAGATGTCCAAAAAGACAGGAAATCAGTTCATGACTCGCACTGCAAGAGAGCTGGCCAAAATCAGGTCAGATCAGAAACTCATCTGATTATCCGACATCTCAGTTGGGGATGGTTTGGGCAGTTGATCAGGCATTACAGCCCCACTCACACTGGATTTCAGAGACATGCCACGCAACATGAGCATGAAGCTCTGAGATGCTGTGTGGGCGTGCGGTTATGAACCAGGCTTTATTGATATGGAGCGAGTCACATTAGAGAAATTCAGGAGTTTATGAAGCAGCTGCTTGTTGTTTAACCATAAATTCACTTTACTGTTGCTCATGAAGCAGTCGCGGTGTCAGGAGCTTGTCTGCGTGCCATCTCCCCGGCTGGTGACTGAAGTCCCTCGCTAAATTACCAGCAGCATTCTGAGGGAAAGAGAAGCTCAGGCAGTATCAGTCATCTACTGAGGCAGTCACATCTGTGTGCAAAGCTCTCTGAGTCAGCAAGTACACAGCGACCTCGACAGCACACACTCACGCACTTTCCTCCGCTCCGTCGGACACACACACACTCTCTTTGTCCCTGTCACATGCTATCGCTCTCTCTCTCTTTTTCCTTCACACGTTCTCTCGCTTTCTTTTTGCTTTTTTTTCCCTCTAGCTGACGCTCTGGCAGCTGTTATTTACACCATGTGAAGCTGTTTCATTTGTATTTTTTATTTTATTTTTTTTAAATCTGTATGTCAAAGGCTTATAGCTTCTCATGAAGACCACTGCCAGTAAAGCACGGCTGGCCTTAGTGTGTCATGTGTTAGGCAGAATCAAGCCCCTTTTTTGTCACTCCTTCACACTTTATTGCCCTCTTCATGTGAGAATTAATCATTTAAACAGAATAAAAAAAAAAGGGTGGAGGGAGCCAAACGCACCCAGCTGGAGGTTGAACGTCAGGTGAAGTGTTATTTTGTCAAATGGATGATAAGCTTATTAATCCACTTCAGTGCCTCCAATCCAGAATGACACTCGTGACAGCTGTGGGTGGTGATACAATAATCTCAGCCACAGCTGAATCACTGTCGCTCTCGCCGTCTCTCTTGTTTTCATGACCTTTTTACATAGTGACTGCAAATGAGGTGAGAGCTGGTAAGGCTGGGACCGAGGGCTCATCGCGGTTTAGACCCGCTTGCTTCCTCACCTCTGACGTGGACTGGTTACAGGATTCCAGGGAAGGATGTGTTCTGGCTTTGAAGAAACTCTGGTTCGGTGTTTCAGACAGGATCAAACCGCTGTGGTAGGTCAGCGTGTAATTACGTACCAGAGGAAGCATTACTGCGGTAATTCCATGAGGCAGGAAGTCTTAAAGAAAACACTAGTGTGCTTTTTTTCCCCATCTAATTTCTGTCCTTTGCATTTGGAGTGCATGTGTGCGATTACTTATAATGAGAATTTTGCCAAGTTTCCCTGTGCTGAGAAAAGATCAGAAAATCAATTGACTCAAAACTCATTTACAATGGGAGCTTAAGGGCAGGTGATGAACGGCATCAATAAACCTTAGAAACATGTGCAGCCGAAACTACAACTTTCCGCTTTAGCAATTCAAGTCTCACCAGAGGTATTCTGATGCGTCTTTCGCCACCGGGTTTTACACGCTGGCATAAGCAATAAAACACTACCGGGCGTGCTGTTTACGGAAAATAATCAAAGGGTGGTGTGATGTGGCCTGTTGCAAGGCGGAGTTACCGTGTCCGAGCTGCTGTTCAATCCGTCATCAAAATTCATCAACACCTTCTTTCTCAACAGCTTCGAGAGTTCAGCAGTGGAGTGGTGTAATAAAGTATAATGGAGCTTGAGTTTGTGTTGTCCATGCGCAATTTATCCTGTTAGCGCCACAACTTCCCTCTGAAAAAGTAGCCTTTTCTGCGAAACGACAAATTATAGATTCAGAGCTCCATTTAATAACACCGTTGGAAAATTCTGCTAAGCATTCTGCAAAACAATGTGTTATGCCGAATGTGTTCATTTCGCAGTGAGTAGTAAAGACACATGAGGCAAATACAGATGAGGTGGAAAACTCTGGACTGTTCTTTAAAGGTGAGTGGACCGGAGGCTCCTCATGACAACCGCCACCTTCCTGCGTGGGAAGAAAGCCAAATCAAAGCAGACTCATTTGAATGCGTGGCTTCGTATTCGGATGGCATGGCTTTTCCGTAATGACCTCCAGGGGAGCGAGGGTCACATGTCAGACTGTGTTACTTAGCAGATTGTCCTGTGCAGGTCCGCTTCCTCAAATCTCGCCTCACACTAGCACTTATCCGCTGGCTATGAAGCTGACCTTCGTCTAGTAAACAAGTCCAAGCAAAAGGGACATTTAAATGTTTGCCAAAGTCCTATTACTAATCCTGGATGAACAGAGCAAGCAAAGGACTCTGTCTTACTTTTGCCGTGCTAGTTCAATCAGTCATTCCTCTGCGCTTTGCTAGCGCTACGGCAAACCCGATTTGCCACGTTATGAGGTGTCATATTGTCCTCATTGCTTCTGCCTGTTTGCTTTGAAAATCACTCTGAAATTCTCCAAGTTCCGTTGGCAGCATCTCAGATGGACAGTGTTACAGCAGTTTAACTGATCTCGGATCAGGAGAACAGGGGACCGCTGGATGGCCGGTGGGGTTTACGCAGGTCTGAGTCAGTCTAGCGCCAGAGTTGGTGTTTAACCTTGCTTTCCTCAGCTCTGTGTCCTCCTAAGCCTGGGGAGAGCACAAACTATTTACTCACAGGGCTGTCGCCCAAAAATAGAGGCACAGTAATCACAATTACACAGCTTGTGGAGGGCTGAAGTGTCATTTAGAAAAATAATCAAAAAGTCATCTCTCTGTGTTTATCCCTCTCTCTCTTTCTCTCTATGTGCCTCACTCTCTCTGACTCGCTCTGTACATTTGGCACGGTTTGAAGCAGGCTTGTAAAAAGCCATTAGCAGGGCAGACTAAAGAGCAAAGAAAAGCTTGATAAATGACAGAGAAAATGGACAGATTGTATAGGGTGATAGAAGAGTCGATTGCGCTTTCTAAGACTCCGAGTGTGGGTGGGGATTAAACACACTCCTCCCGCTAACAGAGCTCCATACTGATTACTGGGACGCATGCATCTGGCTTCTTCCTCGTGGAATACGTCTTGATAGACACCTTGATTGAATGCCGAATGCCGAGTTCAAGATTTTTTTTCCGTTTGTACAATGGCGTTTTTGCGTTCTCAAATCTGATTGGTCAGAATGGATTGTGTCATTTTCTATAACAGCAGTGAAATTATAACACGTAGAGAGTTATAACCAGCTACAGCACACCGATATTTGTCCTGTAATAGCACACTCTGTTGTGTTGTGTCTTAATAGGCGATAGTAGCGCAGTTTTAATAACTGATCACAATACTGGATATCGAGGCTCTGCCCCCTTCCAGATGACCAATTCGTTATTGTACAGTTTGTTGCTGAAGCCCCGTTACTGCCTTTTAAGTCTCGTAATCAATGCAATTAGCATCTTACTCCTTCCATAGATTGATAAAAATAAAAGCAGGCAACAATGGTCTAATTGTGCTTAAAGCTTGAATCAATCCCTACAAACCAAATGTAATCACACTGATGGTGTAAGTCTGATAGACTGAAGCAGTTTAATTTCTATTGCCTCTGACTCCAGGGTCACAGCAATTTACTGAGTGCTTATTCACTTAAAAAAAATGCTAATAAAGATTTATTGAAGGATTCAGTGGCCATTTGCAGATGACTGGGACCAGAGGCTGAAGTGGTTTTGCTGGAGGGGCTTCTAATGGGAGCGTATTTATGCTTTCTCTTGCCCTGTGTACGTTCCTGCCTCCGCTTTTTGCTCGTCATTGTTCAGTACGCCCTAATGTGCACTCAAGAGAATATAGAATCTAGTTAAACCTAATACTGTCTGAGGGCAGAGTTCAAGCTGTCTCAAAATATGAACATGTCAAAATCCACAAAAATGAGCGTCTGATGTTCCATGAGAGGCTCCATGAGCTGCGTGCTGGGTCCCAGGAAACTGCCGTCCTCGTGATGCGAAAACAAGATGCATCTCCCAGTGGACCTGCAGGCACCTGGGTTCTGCCTGCAGCTGCACAGAGCTTTAATACAATTAGCTGTCCCTGCTTATGAGTCATGCGTGGCTGAAGCCGGGCTTTGACACAGACACTTAGAGAGATGAGGCGGGAGAGGATCAACACAGCAAAGCTAGCTAGATACATCACAGGGCAAGAAAACCTTGTGCATGTATATGCGTCTGGCCTAACCACTAATGAGTTCCGCCTACGCGTGTAGCTGCGAGTAGGCTGCACTTCCCAGCAAGGAACATGGTTCAGCCTCTTGTGTTTTGAATCATGGTCTAAAGTGGACATAAATCAACAGCAGCAAAGCAGAGGGTGATTTACGGGAGGCTTGCGTAATGGTGTGTGCGCGTGCGTAAAAGTATGTCAGTGAACCGGGATGCCGAGGCAGTGGTGCATGCAAAGGTAGACGCAAATCAACTGCAACAATGTGGAGCCTGCAGCATTTTTTTTTATTTATTTTATTTATTTTTTCCCTCTGCGAGCTGTTGGTATTATTTGATTGCTGGTTTTTTGGCTGCACGAGCCACAACGCATCTGGGATGCCACTTTAATTTTAAGGCTTCCGATCCAGAGACAGTGACCCGACTCGGACCTGAACTTGACTCACTTGCGACTCGACTCCCGAAATTTTAAATCCCGAACAAAGCCTTAACTCAGGATGATCAAAATTACACAAGAAACTTGCAGATCTGTTCTTTTCTGACCTTACAGGTGTGCAGGTCCAGTCATTTATTACAGTGCTATTCAATTCAAGTGCAGCTCGCAGCGGATAAGAAAAACGGCAGCAAATTTGACGCACGGAGCAGTTGCGAGCGGCGCTACATTCATAGCGCATGTGACATCCCAAGAAAGCGATTCAGAAAACAGGTTCCAGAAGATAAGTTCACTTTCTAAGACCGTATCCAGAAAGCAGTACGCACTGAGTGCTTTTGTTCATCCTCACACATGCATTAGGAGGCTAATGTTAATGCAGCTACTGAAGCGTTAGTTATTATCACTCATTCACGTTCTGATAAGAACTAATTATTGATTATGTCTTCCTTGCCATGCACACACTATAAGTTGGAGCTGTTATTGTTCCCGAGACAGTGTGGGAAGCCTGCAAATGATAGAAATTATAAGCTATTAAGATTATTATCTTGAACCACAATAAATGTTGGGGGCTGTTGAAGACTTTTATGTGCTGCAGTGTTCATCTGTCAGTTATCGTGTGTAAAATTTGAGATAATTAAAGTTATTAGAAATCAACATTGTCCATTTTAAACAGCTTAAAGTAACAGCTTCATGCTCTAATGAATATTTTCGTTTAAAGAGAACCATTGTCCAAAATATATATTTTCATTAGGCAGGGTCAATGTTTTGATGATTAGGTTCGACCCCACTGTAATCTGTTCTTGCCCCAGGCTCGGGTTTAAGCGGAGGCTCAGGGGATCCATTAACATGCGGAATAGGCCTTTCTGATCGAACGGATTCATTTCAAACAGCTGAAAAAGGCTTGTTGTGGATGGTAAAATGCAAAAAGGACCACCTCACAAACTCTTCCATCCATCCAAACATTATCTATTCGACTTATCCTTTAAGGGTCGCACGGAAGCTGGAGCCCATCCCAGCTGACGTTGGGAGAGAGGCGGGGTACAGCATGGGCAGGTCACCGACGTATCGCAGAGCTAACATAGAGATGAACAATCATTCACACTCGCATTCACATTCACGCTTGTGGGCAATAATTGTAGCCAGTTGACCTAATCTGCATGTATTTGGGTTGTGCGAGGCAAAATGTAAACATGTAAACTCCACACAGAAAGGCCCCAGTCATCCAGTAGGTTCAAACGGAGAACCTGCTCGCTGTGAGGCGACAGCGCTAACCGCTGCACCACGTTGTGATGGATCTGAGTGAAGTGCGGTAAATACGTCACCAGTTTAATCAACATCAGTATGTTAACTTCTTATAAAACTTATATATTAAGACAAATTAAAACACATTGAGAAATGCTGGTCACTTTGGATTGCACCATCTAGCCTCATGTCTAGCAGATAGAAATAAATTATGATACGTTTAAGTTTCTGACATTGAGGAGAAGCAAGGCCGCATTCAGTGCTTTAACTAGAAATTGTAACGCAGCGTTTTACTTGCAGTGATAAAACACACAATTAAAGACGTGAGACTTCACTCCTGGATCTTCTCAGATCTGCTGTTCCTGCACTACGATTCACAGATATCTACTACAGGTTCTCGAAAATGTTCTGCAGAATGACTTTGTATTTATTATTTACTCTTATTGTCAGTTTAGTTTACTCTAACTTGCAGTTCTGATCAAGTTCATTTTCTGGGAAAGAAGCAGAAAGGATGTCCATGCTTTGGTGTTAAAGTATGACTCGGGCAAACAAGGACAGTTTGGTGCAGATGTGTTTGCGCTCTGAAGGACACCTGACTGTGCTAGAAGCTATTTGAATACCGGGAGCTTTTGGCTGGGCGTTTTAGTGCGGAGAAGGATCTTGGCATAAATGTCAGCTCCAGTTCACAGACCTGCCTTGATGCTGGAGGCTTTGGTTACATTTGGACTTATTTTTTTTTTTGTCCCTGTGTGATCTGGCAGCTGTTGAGGTTGTTTCCTCTTGAACCTGCTTATGCTTGATTAGAGAGAATTGAAGAAGACTTGGCATTGACTGGAGCTGTAACATGTTAGCTCGTACAGGAGCACTGAGAACGTCTCTTTTGGGGGCCTTTGTCATTATTAACCTTGGATCACTTTGTATTTTCGCTGATTTCTTTTAAGCTTTGTAGAAATGCCAGGGCTGCACAATTAATTGTAGTTTTATTGTTATGACAAACCATAACATCACGAACGGTTGTGAGAACAAAAAGCTTTATAGATCGGCTCCAGCTGCATTACTCATACAGTACCGGACTGAATTCTCTCACTCCGGCGACATCATCATAGTGGGATCACAGAGCAAACACAACATATGAATAATTAAACATAATATTGTTGCCTATTAGACTGGAGAGAATCGGTTCTGTTAGGGTAAGTGCGTAGGGGAAATGAGAAGTTGGACTGTAAGAGAGGAGGAATTAGTATAAAAAGTGGACACACATCTGTAATTTGTCAGTAAATTGGGTTTAAGGTTTACATACACAGCTTTTTAAAAACATTGTACTTTATTAGCGGGCTCTTACTTGGCATAAATGTACTTTCCTTACTGCTACATTTACTGTAGATGAATCTCAATTGGTGTGCACAACGCCATTCTGATTTACCCTAGGCAGAGCACATACGTATAAAATAAGAAGCCATTTGGGATTCAGCTTACTGTAACGTGCGGTTAGAGGCAGGACGCAAGTGTTTCATTCGGAGTAATCCGATAATCATGGTCAAAGTTTGTAGCAGGGTTCAGAGCACAGACGTTAAACTAGAGTAATCCATGATCAGAAAAAAGACGGGGGTTAAACCAGGACATAGAAATAGAACAAGGAACCTACAGGTGAAGGAAACACGTGGTAACTATTGATGAGACTTTGCAAAGAAGAGCGGAACCAACTCAGCAGTTGAACTGAACTTCCACTGTCCACTGGTAGAACACTGGAAGTCTGAGTTAACGTCCGTGCTTGGACCCCTAAGTATAAATTGAATAAAGTCGGTTGTGATTTCCACCACTAGAACAACAACAAAATAAAAAATCACAGGCCCCCTTGCCATGCCTCACAGATCCCCGGGGACCTCACTTTGTAAACCACATTAGTAACTGCATTAAGGGAACAAACCAATGACGAGACAGGAACAAAACAGAAACAAAAGCACATGCTAAATGTAAAGAAAACAAAATAAACTTCAAAATAAAATGACATGAAAGCTTGTAACCCCATTTGAACGTGCACCAGGAGGTTGGGGGGGGGGGGGGGTGTTGGGGGGGGGGGATTCATGACAAATATATGCGGCTTTATTAAAAAAAAATCTTTTGTGAAGAAAAGTTGAAAAAGACCTAATATCTGCAAAAGTAACATTTGCACAAAATCATATATATATTCAGATATAAGTCAGAGAACTGGGTGGTGTTTTTGTAACAGCCTTACAGTACAAAGCATTACATTTATCACTTTAGTTGCATCTTACATCATCATTACAATATTCAGAAGACCTAATAGAAGGACAGGGAATGTACTGAAAGACTAGTAAACTAATAAAGCATATTAGAATGGTAACCGTGTGATTTGGATTAAATTGTTGTGCAGTCCTTGTCTTCAGATTTGTCAGGACTAGGATCTGGGCTGCACATTTTCTAGAGTAGTCTAGGGACGTGAATGATGATAGAGGAGGGAAATTAAGACTGGGAAAGACAGAGCAAGAGGAGCTACGTGATTTCGCAAGCTGCCAGCACACACTGTTTCAAGGTTCCAAGGCATTTATTTATTTTTTTAATCACTTTTGTTTTATCATTAGAAATCCCTGGACATCCAGATGTATAACCTCTCAAAGTTCACAAGGCTAATTAAAACACAGCCAAGAATCTGGTCTGGTAAATGTCCAGAGCTAAGATGGAGAATATGAAATAGTGGGTTCTGTTTTTAGCACAGCTGAAAGAATTGACTCACCTCTGTTTTTACAGGCTGGTTTTTTTTTCATGTTCCGTGTTCTTTCTGGATGCCAAGAGAAGGAAAATATTCATGCTTATAATGTAGAGATTTGAGGCTCAGTCTTGGTTTGAATATATTGTGTAAGGCAAATGACTGGTGGACGGTGGAAACGGTCCTATGGGAATGCCATTTGTTGAACGATCTATGTCGTGATATAGTAAGTCAAGTAGTTAGCACTGTCCTTCATAAGTGATTAAACCATCATTACCATAACCATTCAGAATCCTGGATGTGGAACTGTTTTCTGACACCTGCCATTTGTTCATCTGGACCCCCTGCAGCCTCTTGTTCTCTTGCACCCCACAGCTGGATGACTTTTCTAAAGTCCCCTGTTTCTGTTTACACATGTTTCCCATGCTCTTTTGCACATCTCTCAGTGGCCCGTACTATATGTCACAGGCACGTCCTACTGGGCCAAAGCTGTGGAAGCACTGGCTAGGGGGTCTGCCAAACCCCGGCAGTGATAGGTTTGCCTGCAGGCGCAGCTCTCAGTGGAAGGTCCCTGAGGTGAAAGGGCCCTGTTCTAATCATGACACCATCTGTTGGAGAGAAGGTTACACCAGCACCACACTGATGTCACTCAGCTCCGCTCCATTCACTCTTGTCATTCTCTGTACGTCTCTCTCTCTCTCTCTCTCTCTCTCTCTCTCTCTCTCTCCGACTTTCACTCTCTCTCTCTGTCTTCGTTGGCTGCCAGAATGACAGGCAGCTGGTAGTCCTTTAAAGCAGCCAGAGGGCAGAGCTCTGCAGCTTCTTGCCCCCCGACTCTGTGCCATCTGGGCCCTGCTGGCTGGGAGAAGAGCACGACTCCTGGGATCTGGAGGAGAAGGTTGGATCTCCTGACGTGGAGGATGTAGCCACAGGTTTTGTGATAACCTTCTAAACAAGGATGCTTACTTGGACTCTGTTAGCAAAGCTCATTCATTAATTTACAAACCAGCAAAGCATATTTTATTATTGTGGTATTTTTACGCCTATCACACATACAGCTGGTGCTTTTGAAAGCAGAGGCGCCAGCGTCTACAGTGTAGTCATGGCATTTACAATTTTTACCTCTTGTTATGGTGAAATTAGGCTTTTTGACTTTTTCCAACTAAAGTCAGACCAAATGTGAGTACAATTCACCTGGCAGAAAGCCATTTCACTGAAGGGGAAATGATGTGGGATATGGGACTGCTTAACTTTATAGCATACAGTTATGGATGAGTAATGACTCATAATCACACTTTCCGGTGTCACCCATGTCATCTCAGAGGGTTCCTCCTTGTCACCGTTGCCTCTGGCTTGCTCATTAGTTATAAATCTGCATCTCTATCTAGATTGCTGTAAAGCTAGCTATGTATATTGTGACAGATGTCCATTATTAAAAGCGCTACATAAATAAAATTGAATTGAATTGAATTGAAAGATGTGCATTTGCTTCTGGTAGAGGTTACCTAGGTGAACTTTGATGCATAAATTCACAACCCTCTTGTCATATGAGCCAATAGAGACCAAGAGGATGAGACTATGGTCTCTTTGGTTGGAATGCTACCTAAGTGATTTCTTACTGTTGCGTTGGTGCAAATCTGTGAGAAAAAAATCTCAGCCATGCGACACCTGATAAGGTTTTTCTCATTCGCAATGTTGGCACCTCAGTGAAAGTTTGCGTGTGTTCAACTGTAATGTTAAAGTACAGCACACATTAGTCATTATTTTTATTTCATCTTGACTAATGATGAGTCTCCTTTGAGCCTTCCTTTTAGTTAAGGTTGGGTGAATTCAGGTAAAATGGGACATATTAAATAAGTTTTGTTTACTTCCTTGTCTTAAATACATACTTTTAATTTCTCCAGAGATGGTCATCAAGAAAATTCAAAATAAAAATAAAAATCTGGCCGATAGTCCCAGGTTTCACCTTATGCAAGTTTCAGACATTTTCCTTTGAATTTGTTTTGCCTAAGATGCAGAAGTAGGAACTAGGAAATGTACCATGAAAGGCAGCAGTCACTGAGCAATTATTTGGCCTATTTTTGGCGATTTTTGTGTTCGATATCCAAATCCGAATACCAAGCCAACCTTCTTTCCTTTTTTTGATTTTTCAGCATATTCTCCCCAATTTAGTCACTCTCCAGTGGTAAGTGTGAGGGCTAGCATGGTTAGCAGACACCAAAGATTGGCTAGTGTTGCTCTGACTGACAGAGGGTAATGCCAACCCTCCCAGCACAGCACAGTTCCTGGACACAGCTGGCATTATTGGGATTTTAACTCATGGTCTCCTGATGATAGGATGCACACGTTATTCCTAACAGAGGTCTCTTCAGAACCAGTCATATGACAGATTTGTATTTCACAATGGTCACCATGTCAGATTAGGCGATCATAGTGTGATAAATTCTTGCTGTGTCTTGGTCGGGAGACTGGCAACACTACAAGTTTGACCGTGACCAATCATCGTTCATATCCTTGAGTGTCATCGGGGAGGAGGGTCAAGAAATTGTCAATCTTGGCTACGGAAGGAACGTGAAAGAACACATTGTAGGAGTTGTCAAACTAGGTGTGAAAATAAACAATTCTGACACGCTAGATTTTTCATTGGGGTGTCGTGGAGCGTCCCAGATGCCACATCACTGTTCTTTGTTTACGTCACACTGCAAGGCAGGTTCGTCATTCCTGACATTCATATTCGGGCCTGACCCTGGAAATATGTTGCCCAAGACAAAACCGTGTCAGAATCTGGCTGTGTTCGTGTGCTCTGATCCTGGCATTAGGATGGCTTGTGTCTTGTGTTCTCTTAAGATTCTTAAGATTCTTGTTACTTATTAGTGAGTACTTGCTGATGTCACAATAGTTTTTTATAGAGACTATTGTGTTTTTAGTGGCCCTGTGCTGCACTTAAGAGTCCTCAGGAATGACTCAAGTAAGTCAGGTCATTGTGTTTTTAACATTGACAAAACAAAACAGCTTCAAGTCTTTGTGTGCTGTCTAGCTAGCATCTTTGGTTTTGGTTTGTGTGTGTTAAAACCCAAAGCAGTGGCACTGCGTACTAGTAGTAGAATTGCGATATATAACAGTGACACTTGCAATATCAAAATGTCCCTTTTTTTTTTTTGGAGTAGTCACATGACCATGTGCATCCTGGCAGTTGATATAACACATGTTCACACCATAAAATATATATGGATGAGATTGGAAAATATGTCGTATCCGAATCCTAATGTCAAATCGGATACGAATCCAGAATTCCAGGCCAGCTCTGACCAAAATACCAATCCTTTAGTGCTACTGTAACTGGTGGAGAAATATATCAGAATGTATATTTAATCTCTGTGGCTTGGAGCTGTCGTTTTCACGTAGTTCAGAGCTTCATTACTAGGTGCATTACTGAATACAGGAAACAGCCAAGAAATGTCGTATGCAGCGTTGATATTTATATCCACACAACATTAGTGATTCATATTTGCTATTAAAAGGACATTTACAGTAGAAACCACATGTTAAAATATGAGCTGATGCCTGTAACAGCGTGTTCCTAGATCAGTGGCTCTGCTGGACAGGATTTATTGATTTATTGGCTCCTTCAGTGAACCCAATAAGTTTGATTCGTTATAAACTGCTTCTGTCAAGGGTGTTCAGCTAGCACTTCTAACTTTCTCTACTTCAGCTAAATCACTCCTGCTCACGTCCACCTTCTGCGTCAACACGGGTTGTCAAGAAATATGTCTCTGAGGCTGTGGGACGCAGGAGGCTATTTAGCAAAGGGACAGGCTGTGGTATGACAGTTAAGGGCTACCTGCACATGAGACCAAGCAGGAGGAGAAAAGTTGGCACTTCCTGTCTGCAGCTAGGATGATCCCTGTGTCGGGACAGGCGTCCAACATATTAGACAGCTACTTGACCTTTTACTGGAGTGGAAGAGGGATTAGTCTCCTTCCTGCATCTCCTCCCCACTCAATGTGAGGTTAGAATCCAGCTCAGAAGAGATTAAGTTTCAATTATGTTTCAAATGCAGCTGGCTTGAAAAGGCATTCAGAATAGGTGTAAGGTAAAACAAGGAGACATGCCTACCTGTGTTATTTGTTCCTCGGGGAACTGTGAAAATCACACAGGTGTAGGGGAAAGATGGCACCTGGGCCAGTACTTATCTACCATGACATTTTAGGACTCTGGAAAGAATGGAGTCAGAAAGTATGGGCATAAAGGTCCTTGGGGTTTTAAGTACCAAATCAAGAAATATACATTTCCAAGATGAAAATAAGTCTTCCATTTAAATCGTGAATATCATGATATTTTTAAAAGTATGATTCAGTAATGCTGGGAATTCTGCCAAAGGCAAGCCCACTTTAACCCTGAAATCCGAACAGATGCAAAGCCACAGCACACAGACACCTGGGACTAAGAGACCACTCCCATTATTAGTGAATTAAACGTAATCCTGTGCTGGATTCTGGCTTTCATCTCCTCCATTGTCTCTCATTTAATCAGCACAAAGGGCCAGGCATCCAGGCTCCGTTCTGGCTCCGGCTGGCCGTGCTAAGCGTAGAGTTCTCCGGCCCTTTCATCCGTGCCTAAGCCCTCTTCCGGAACTGTCACGAGCCGAGGTGCTACAAGAGGTAACCATAGTGACAGGCAGTAATTGGCCTGAGTGCGAGCGTGTTGGCACAGCTGCCACAGCTTTTGAAGTATTTACTCTAAACGTCCAGGTCGTTCTGTGCAAAATGGAGGAAATCAAACATGACGCTACTTATCATGATTGAAAACATGCATAAATCAGGTGTCACATTCGGAGACGCTGTAGTGACTTCCTTTAAGCGCAAGTTGTTTCTTTGCACCTTAAAAAGAACAGCTTAAGTTGTTAGAAATGACTCTTTTGAAGGATGACAGGCAAACGTAGTACTTGCTGTGAATGCTGTTTCTGCAAAATGGAGAGAAAATAAATTGCTTAACTGCTAAGTGTTTCTCATTTTATCCCAACTGCAAGAACAGAATGTATTTCTTCCCATGAAGTGGATGTCACACTCCACCATGTTTGAATAAGTGTCTGGTTACTTGCTAGATCCCTTTGCATAAGCATGCGCTTAATGTATTTATAAAGCACTGTTTTTGTGAGCGATCAGGCAGACCATCATCTCTAGCAGGTAAAGTAAGATATGTCTTTATGATTGTAAAAGGTTTATAAGGTTGATAGTTCATGTAGCTGCATATGCAGCCAGAGCAAACCTGGAAACCCACACACACTCCTCTGAAGGTCTGGGTGAGATCTTTTAAGAAATATTTGTGGGCGTAATGAAAAGGATCTACAGAATGACCACTCTATTCATTCAAGATGGGAGCCAGGATCATTTATCCCCAAAGGCACACTGAACTTTACGTGTCTCAGTAGCGTATTCCGTAAGTTTCCATCCGTTTCCCCTTAATGGATGAGCGGCATAGATGATGGATGGCGTGACGGTAATGCTTCATGATCAACGGAATACATTTAGCTTGAGGGCTAGTAAGGTGTTATCACAGCCTCCGGAAACTCCAGTTCCCAGAATCCCATTCTGATCACCATGTCCCCCCCTTTCAACCAGGTCACAGCACCTGAAAACCAAAAGAAGGGGAAAAAGAAATTTCCCAAATTGCTAAGTCTTGTTTGCTATTCCGTTACAGATTGCGCAATCATGACGTAGCCGTAGACCTGAAATGAAGTGCACAGCACATGTGTGATTTCAGCGGTATTTATGGAGTTTACGCTTCACCCGCATGCAAGTGAAAGAAAACAGACGCGCCTCTGATGTGGCCCATGTGAATTGAAACGCTTGCTAAAAAGGAAGTGAATGAGGTCTTGCAGCACTGCGTCCGATGTAAATTGGCCCGGACAGAACCCTTGTGTTTTTCGTGTGTCGTCTGCTCACGCTTTGCATTTCTTCCCTACGTTTCTCACTGACTGGTGCGTCAATGGCTTCCCGGCTGCTATTCGACATTAGAGCCACACACGATTCAATTTGGTAATACAGGGATAAATAGGTCAGTGCTGCTGGATTGTTGTGAAGATTCTGCTCCTGACAATTTCCATTTCCGTCTGCCAGAGTCAGAGAGCTGGCAAGTGCTTTGTAAGCCCAGATGCCAGTAGCGACAATGCAGCCAACTTGGGGCTCTACTGGTGCCTCAGATTGTCAGGGAAAAAAAGCTTCTTTTTTTTTTTTTTTTTTTTTAACCAAGAACTGGACCTGTTTTTTTTTTTTTTTGTATTTTTTTACCTCAGATGGAACCCAGTATGTCTTTCTTTACCTCAGGGAAAGAGGACTGTCATGTGGATGATGTGATGATTGTTTGGAAAGATTTGTTACATGGATCACAGATTGACGATTGACGAATTTTTATACACCAGGGGCAAAACGAGTAACCCCTAACTGCTGTCTTGTGCCTCCTTTCCTGCTTTATTGGAGAGTGTCTGTGTCTGACAGTAATGAGTGAATTCCTTCAGGTGGTTTGGCTTGGATTTGTAGCTGACGTTACTACACGGGCTCAACGACCCAACAAACTGGCATCAACCCTCACTTAAGGGAGAAGATACAGAGCTGTCACTTCCTTTCCAAGCATGTAAACATATAACTGCATAGGCGTTGTTTGACACAACCACTTGGGCGTGGTGCTGTCAGTCATTCATCAGCATCAGAGTTTATTGTTACCAATTATTCCACTCCATTCCACTTCATTCGGTAGTGAAATTGTGTCAAAACTGGAGTGTTTTTCTCATGATCGCTCTGCTGTATTAGTCTCTTCTGACTGGCAGACTGATCTCTGATGGGTCACAGATTGGGTTTTTTTTTCTTACCCCCTCCCTCCCACTTTCATGCCAGCATGTTTGTTCTTTAGTATTCTGTTGTTGCTTATTCATGGGAACAGTGTGTGTGTGGGGGGGGCTACCTGTGTTGACAGTGTGCTGTGCATGGCTGCGGTCGTGGGTGTCATTAAAAGGCAGTTCCGAGCTGGGAGAAGCTGATGATCTAGATGAAGTGCTCTCAGCGCTGCCAACTTAATGTTGATTGAATGACAGCCTGGGTAGGATGAGCCACACTGAGACACGTGTGTGTGTGTGTGTGTGTGTGTGTGTGTGTGTGTGTGTTGCAATGAGACAAGCAGAAGGGGGTTATGGAAGCCCACAGGTAACTCACACTCTGTAATTATTTTCATCATGCAAGTTTGGAGTCATGCTAGATGCCTGGAGTTGGAAAAACAAACAGAAAATTGGAGAAATACACAACTTGCTCTTTGTGCGTAGATTAACGTGCTGTTTATGGCTGTACCGGGGAGCGATATGCAATTCAATCAGTCAGACCCCCCCCGTACCAAGGAACTAACCGTCGCTTAGTGAGTCATGTCTTAAACAGGACATGAGTGTATGTATTCAGGGCAAATTGCACATCTACACACTCACCACTGGTAAAAGAAACTAATCTTCTTACCACGCTATCATAAGCAACAATAAGGTAATGATATTGGGCAGCCATCGTCGAGTGCTAATTACACGGCTCGAAACAAGTGATTAGCCACGTTTGTGGGAAACTAAAATGTAATTGGCAGTTTATGCAAATGTAAATAATGTTTGCTACACAGTTTTGGCCTGAGGAAGCCTTGTAACTAATGTGAAGAAACATACCTATCTCAGTAGCTACATTCACATGCGGTCGTCCAACTGTTAGCTCGGTCAGGATGAAAAAGCCAAACGAGCTTGTTTGATCAGTCTTAGATTGTATAATTTGTGCTTAGGTACTGCAAATTTATGTACAGATTATATTGTAAGGTTTAAATCACTTTTTCGGCTGCACACATGAATGGCATGTTGCACGGGTTGGGATGTTGTTTCACGTTACTACCTTGAAAGAAATCAATCCAAAGACAGATAACGCCACCTATTCAATTACAAACTGAATGAAATTTGTAATGGGCAAATGAAACGTTACCCTATAACAGGAAGTTGGTGTGTGTCTATGACATGCTGCGTTGACCGAGCTGCTTTACTCGAAGATTTAGCACATACCATGCGTCAGAGGTGCTCTTTGTCCTTTTAGTCGTCATTTCACCATTTTCCGCTCTCTGTGAGCTTTGCCTTATAAGGAGTTTTGCGGGCGTCACTGGGATTTATCAACATGTGCACATGACTGTTACTGAAAATCTGATGGGATTTCTTTAGTCTGGTTTTGGGCCACGAAATCATTTACACACAACTTTAGTAAAATATCGCTAAATGAGGCCCAGTGGGTGAAGAGTTCACCAAAGTTCACTAAAATAATTGTGTGGTGAGGAAATGGTTTGGGGGGCAAACAACTGTTATTTCTAATGAGAATAATGAAGCAAATGAACGTTTCTTCTCGGTGTCTTATTAGAAGTTGGATTTGGTAAAAGAAACAGTGCATCTCTCAGCATTAGTCTGACAGGATTCAGAATCATTTCATTGTTATGGTAGTTTTGAAACTGACAGCTGGTAAACACTTGGCCGTTTCAGGATCATTTTTACGCACGGAATTATCCATTTAAAAAGGAAAAGGTGAGTGCATCCAGAAGACACTTAAATCGGATTTCAGTTTCACTCAAACCATTTTAGGAGGCATGAGATGCATTTTTATTTACGTTTGACAAGCGTAAAAGCATCTGTTTCTCCAAGCCATATCTGAAGACCAAAATCAATTATATATTAATAAATGACATGCTACTACAGCCATAACTACTAAGGCTGGTGCCGTTTATTAACACGTCTGTGGTTTTTTTTTGGCAAAAATTGAACCATTACAAATTGTGAAATGAGCTAAAATCAGTATCTTTATGAGGACACTCTGTGTCTGCCTCATGAAGCTGCTTGTGACTCTCACCATGCCACAATGCACAGAAGTGTCTTTCTTAAAGAATGAATCTGTTATGTTTATTCACACTGGTGCACGATTATTCACTCTCTTATACACGAACATGAACAGCCATATATTCTGATCTTAATAGTGAAGTATCTAAACATAAGGATATGTTTTGAGGGCAAACATGCGCACACACACACACACATTGGTTTTACCATCTTTCTGAGGACCGTCATGTGAGGACATAATGCTTAATGCAGCTATTTAATGCTACACCTGCACCTAAACTTAACCCTCGCCTTAACCTCAGTAATGAAAAGGAAACTTCTTGGCTATTTTCCTTTTTTTTTCTTTTTTCTTTTTTTTTTTTTTTACTTATTTTTGTTTACAAAACCTTGTGAGAACCATCCAAACTTGTCCTTACAAGGATAGTAAAATATGACATTTGGTCCTCACAAGGGTACAAAAACCCTTACACACACACACACACACACACACACACACACACACACACACACACACACACACACACACACACACACCCACACACA
>JAQQZR010000003.1:11113133-11147054 GCA_030068235.1 Notoglanidium macrostoma
CTCACTCTCTCTCTCTCTCTCTCTCTCTCTCTCTCTCTCTCTCTCTCTCGCTCGCTCTCTCGCTCTCTCTCTCGCTCGCTCTCTCTCTCTCTCTCTCTCTCGCTCGCTCTCTCTCTCGCTCTCTCTCTCTCGCGTGCTCTCTCTCTCTCTCTGAGTGAGTTGGAAGTGTACAGCCGATGCACATTATCATTAACATACCAGTTTGTTGTAGGATTTGATAACACATTGCAGAAATATGTGAAGTGGAGAAAATATTCCTTATAAAACCTTTCCTTACCAAGAAATCATATTTAATGTGGTTTAATATTGTTGATACCACAGCGCTGTACAATTCTCATTTCTGATTGGTTTGAAGATATCTATCTATTTTCTCTAACAGCAGCTGTGACAATAGTACCGGCTTCAGTAGTGCCAACAGTAGTACTCAATAGGATATGTTCTTGTTTCTATGGCAACAGCTAATTTACAGGGGCACATCACATAGATTCTTGGTACAATTGTTTATATGGTGATGTGTCCTGTAAGGAGCCATTTATTTAAGGAGCCGCTTCTGGAAGGAGTCTCCAGTGTCAGTGCTTTGAAACTGTCCGAGGTAAATCTGTTGCATCAAGTGTTTAGTGACAGGAAAGTCTTTAAGACAGAGGACTTTGCACTTCCTCGGTTACATGACAAGCTGCATTTTGTCTTATTAACTACAAGATAAAAACTTTGAGATAAAAAAGAGAGGCTGGTGAGGGAATTGCTGTCTATAGCTGCTATCACAAGTGATCAAACATATGTTTCTAGTGACAAAAAGTCTGATATGTTATTCTTTAATAAATAAACCTTTTTTTGTGTTGCAAGAGGAATACAACACCGGCACATGCTGAAAATAATCTGCTCCATTGTAGTAACAAATCGCCCCACCCCGTTGATGATTATTTTACTTTTTAAAGCACACCCCATCGTGTATTATTCCCTACTTAATTGAGTGCTTTAACAGGGGCCGTAATCTAACCCATGTGCACGCATGCGTGATGATGGAGTTAACATTAAGGGCAGGGGCATGTATTTGCTTACAAGTTCTAAAGGCACGTTAGGTATGATTAGTCTTTTTGTTTTCCAAGATTAGGTCTCTCATAGTTAATTAGCTTGGACATTTGAAGCTCTGCCCCAGAATCTGAGGTGGCCCATATAGAGTGTCTGTAAAATGATCCATCCAAAGTATTCTGGACCAGTTTTTCAAACATCATATATTTTTTTTTAAATGTAAATTATGTTCTACATATCTTCCAGGTTATTTGTACATGTAAGAAACAAAAACCAAACCCTCTACTGCCCCTGTAAAACTTGCACTAACTCACTGCCTGTATCGTTAATGTCTCGAAAAATCAAATGAGTTAAGACATGTCGAGGATTTTGCTCGCATTGAATAAACCCTCAGAGGCCCTGGTGTGTCTCCCGCAATAAGCCTTTCACCACAGAGGAACTCAATCTAGAGCACAACAGTAGTTCCCTATGAGGTCCAGGCCGGTAATAAAGATTAAGAGGCCATCAGAGTGCGAGTGTGTGATTGTACTCTGAGTCATGGCCTGAAATGCCTATACTTTCTTCTTTCTTTCCCATTAAATTCCTGCGCACATAATGACAGCAGAAAAAAAAGTGGAGAGAAAATGGCTGGGCATGCAGTGATGAGCAGAGCAGTCCTCTGAGAGATGGGCAGCGCTCGACTCCGGCTGCCTCAGGGCCCAATAAGACGCTGTCAAAGCACAAGTGCCTATATCTCTAGATGAGATTGTTGTATTAGTCAGACAACTGGTGGTACATCATTAGGTTTTTTTTCCTTTCCCTGAGTGATGCAATGCAAGTTAAATGCAGCGGCAGTAAAAGAACAGTGATGCCTGATGCACTTCACGTCCCATGATGCTCCCGACATGAAATGAACTGTTTTTACACCTTTCACATTCTTCCATTTGATCTCTACAGTCAGTCATTGCTTAGATGACAGTGCATTTCATGTGTAGTAGTCAAACACTGCGTTGCCGCTTTAATAGAGGGAGTGGGAGGGAGAGAACTGGAAGAAAGAGATGTAGAAGAGAGAGCGAGGGAGCGCACTGGGGTTCTGGGTGAGGGCTGATTTAAGGGAGAGCAGAGGGATCAGAGAGAGGCCTTGTTAGACGAGTGCTCCCCAGAGCTCAGAGGGGGTTTCTCTCTCTCTCGCTCTCGCTCTCTCTCTCACACACACACACACACACACACACACACACACACACACACTCTCCCCTTGGTCCTTTCATTGGAAGCGGCGCTAGTCAAATGGCAGATCAAAGCCGTGTTCAGTGTGTGTCAGAGCAGATCATTTGCACTTCCATAAAACGTACCATTGCCGACGACACAAAACCTCTGCATTCATTAATATCCAAATACAGCGAAGACAAAGCACGCGCCGAAATAGACATTGTCTTTCGTTTGAACCAAAAGCATGCCCCGTCTGCTCCCCTCCAGCTCCAATTTATTCCATTTAAATCTCATTCAGTGGATTTTTTTTTTCTCCCCCCACCCAGCTAGTGTGGAAGCTTTCAGTGCATTATTAAATGAGCAGTGAGGAGACATTAGCACCAGGCCTGCAGTGTTTTCATTAAAGGTACATTCTGCTGCTGAAAGCCCTGACTGATAAGCAAGTTTGCATGCTATATATATATATATATATATATATATATATATATATATATATATATCTCCAAACACAGCACTTGTGGTTTTTTATTTCTTCTTTAGTTTTTGTCTGAGTAGCATTGACAGAGCAAGTCAGATGCGCTAGGAAGGGAACTCCATGACACGTTATCCAAGTTCAAAGTTTTCTCTGCAGCTCTTTCAGCATACGTGTCAGATTTTCTTTCCCTCCTCAAACAGTGCTGCAGATAAGAAAGCACGATGTCTCTACACGTGTTCATTTCAGCACGGCAGATGCACTTGAATATTATATGTTGAGCGGTGATTCAGCAACAATTCCTGTCTCGTTTGTGGAGTCTTTTTCTGCATTCAGAAAACAGTTGTATTTAAAGAAAAACTCTCCGTGGGTGTGAATGGTGGTTCGTGTCTGTGTCAGCCCGGCGATAGGTTGGCAACCTGCCCAGGGTGTACACCATCTCGTCGTCATTGGCTCCAGCTTCCCCGTGACCCCGACAGATGAGTGGACAGATAATAGATGAATGGGAGCGTTTGTGTCGGGTGTCTTGTTTCAGGACCTCTTTGGATGGATTTCAGTGAGATCTCGAGGGAAATAATTTAGAACGCATTTTCCAGTGTTGTTGGATTTCATTATATTTCGTGTGAGAAGAAAAGTGCAGACATAGACCCCGCGCTTAAACAGACTGGCTCACCGGTGTTCCCAGAATTCTCTGCGCCAAGTAGCGAGTCGCCGTTTTCGAGCATTTTAGCCGAAATCAACCCGCAACGATCCGGCGACAGCCAAGATCTTAAATTGAAACATGGAATTGAAGATATTTTGTCAAAGTATTTCTATTTTAATTTCTTTCAAGTGATCCATTCTGTTTATGGTCATTCCGTGTGTAATTGACCCGAACTGGCTTCAACCGTCTGACAGACGGGGACAAAGGAACGAAAGGATAAGGCATATTTTGTTCAAAGTTTGACATGTAGATGAAGAAAACGTTTGAGAGCACTAACAGTGAATTTGTGGATTTGGCTGCACAGA
This sequence comes from Notoglanidium macrostoma, assembly GCA_030068235.1. NCBI lineage: Eukaryota > Metazoa > Chordata > Actinopteri > Siluriformes > Auchenoglanididae > Notoglanidium > Notoglanidium macrostoma. Next base: position 11,116,831 of record JAQQZR010000003.1, read on the forward strand.
GAGCTAACAGGTAGCGGTCACATGCCTTCAAAACAAAAACAACGCATCGGATTCTGGGAAGGGTGAGCCGGCCCGTTTAGCCACGAGCGGTACTTTCAGACTTGCGTACAGAGTTGTTTCCCCAGTGTAGGTGAATTTTATTAAAAGCCAAATAATCTTTTCTGTCTGTGTGCCTCTGATATATAGTCATTTTTTTCCTTGCCATCAGGAAAATCCTATTCTTCATCAAATCTCCCTGACAGAACTTCTCCCCGCCGTCATGACTGACATTTTGACGTTATTCCAGCTTGTCATTTCAGACAAGTGCCGTAATTGCCAGCTCATTTTTCTTTTCTTTTTTTTATTGTTTTACTTTTTAATGAGAGTTTGCTTTTGATTGGACTCGAGTGTGTCATGCTGGAATAATGAGCTCGAAAAACAAAAAAAGACACAGTTGTTAGAGAAAGCCTGCAGTTGTAAAACACTCAATTATGCTGGCGCGAAGTCTGGACACTGGCGGTGAAGTTCAAGGTCACTGCCGCGGCGCCCTGTAATTTTCTGTCTCTCCATTCGTGTCTACTTCGCTGCTTTTAGTCCTGTCTCTGTGTAGCAATCTCCTTATAAAAATTTTTGTGCGTTCCCTTAATCAGAGCTTTTCCCTGGAAAACACATTAACCTTTGCAAGGTGTTTCAATGACAGTGCATCGGAATTTAAGCTGTCATTTATAGAGTTAGTTATGACAAATTGACCATAATGCTGCTGTTAGATTGATTGATGTGAAATATTAAATCTATTAGGATTTCATCGCTTTAATAGATTTAATAGACGTAATTTTTCCTGCCTGCAGGTGTAACGTGTGCTGTTTTCCAATATGGCATGTTTCCTTAATAATATACCGAGCTCTGTCCTTTACAATTAGAAAATGAGACGACAACATGCGAAGGCTTTTTGTATTTGTCAGGAACACGGCTCGAGCGTTAGTGCCTCCAGCTGCGTGAAGCTGTCTTGCTGATTGTCTTTCTCTCCACAAAACACTGCAACATGGATCCTTACAAAAGCCCATCTTCTCTTCCTCTTTGAAACATACTGTAATTAAACGATCAACAGATGATTTGGAGAATGCTCAACCGCCTGCCAACCGATAGCGGGCAGGAGTGCCAAGCGCAGTCTCTCAAATCGCAATTCAGCAGGGAGCCTGGTGCTGTGTGTTGCTCCTCTCGGCTTGCCACTCTCCATATGGGCTCCTCAGAAAGAGGGCAAACGACTCCCGCGAAGCAACTGCTCACACAGCCGCGGCCAGGTGCGCCCGAAAAGATACGCCGAGCCAATCTTTTACTGAGACAACTTTATTAAAGCGCTCACTCTGCCCTTGTGACTGCCGATTCGGTCCAATTGTCTGCTTTTTGTGTGCTTTGGAGAAAAGCATGTCCTGTCATAACATATTTATGTAACATTAATTTTTGTCCTGAATGTCGCGTCGAAGTAAAAACGTCTCAGCATGGTCCTAGAGTTTGAATTCATAACAATCCACATGACTCAATTTACGTGAAAGCGTAAGTGGGATTTAACCGTTGTACTTTTTCTTGCAGTTTTACTTTTATGAACAAATTTTACACGTTCTCCCCAAGGCTGTATGGATTTTGTCCAGATTCTCCGGTTTCTTACTACTTCCCAAGAATATTCCGGTAGGCGGATTGGCTATGCTAACTCGCCCTTGGTGTGAATGTGTCTGTGCGTTATGCACTGTGAGTGTACCAGCTAGGGTGTGTTCCTGCCCCTGGGCCGGTGTTCTCTCAATCTGCTGTGGCCTTGAGCAGGATAAAACGGTTACTGGAGATGAATGAGGTTGCTTTCTCATGAGATCAGCTTCAGTGATCTGTACCATCGACTGTATAGGCAAAAAAATGGACAGCGCAGCTAAAAAGTGAAGCAAGCGCAGTTCTAGCGCCCCTGCTGGCTGGCTGCGGTACAGTTGTAGCCCCGCCCATCCCCATGTGTTTCAAAGACAGAACAGCCAATATTCGCTGTTACCTTTCTTGTCTAAACTGTCTTTCCATCTACAGTATCTAATTTGAACAGTTAGTGCCAAATGCAAACCGTTAGCCATTTCTATTAAAAATATTTGAAACATTGGGAATGTTTCATAGGAAAGGGCTAGTGTGATCGCGCTAGCTACATAGCCATATGACCCCCATGCAGCCATCTAGTGAAATGTACACAAAATCCATTTGCACATCAATGAACACACCCACACTACCAATAACATTATAATGGATTTTATGAGTAGTGTTTGGAATAGTCATTTATCGAGTAAATAATAAATAAAAACCCAAATTATGAGTTTTTAACTCACCTGGTAAGGGGCTCATTCCGTGTTCGACACACCCATCTGTCCAGTTCATGTGATAAATGTCCTTCCTAGGCACATCCGTATTAATAAAATATCTCCTCAATCTCTGGATAGATGTAACCAAGAGAATTTGAGAATGTGCCCATATTTGTCTGACCATTTCTACCGGAGAAAGGGGCGTGGCTAGCAAACGAGAAAACGTCGCTTCTCGTCTCAAACTACTCCTGCGCTGCAAATTTGAGTTTTTTTCTATGGAACGTGAGTAAAGGGGAGCATGCCGTCCGTTTTTTGTACAGTCATTGATAGGCAGGCAGGCGATAGGCAGCCTTCGCGTTGACGGCCAGTGTTTTTTGACGTACCCCCCATCAAGAGCATTGCGTTGAATTTCCTGACACACCGCACAGCTGACTGAGGAATCACAGCTTTCTGCAGCATTTAACATTCATATCTGTTAACATGCCCCTGATTCATTTCCTGGGATAATGGCATTACCTCAGGCAAAACAAAGATTAGAAGTAAACGATTCTCTTGCTAAATATAGAATAGAAGTTGTGAGCTGGTTTAATTCCCCACACTGTAGTAAAGTCAGTTGAATGTTCTCAGTGTTGCACTTGAACAGCTACAGGTTCCCACTGCTCACATCAGCGTGATCTCTGATCAGGGAGCTGCAATGTCCCTGCACAAGCTGCATAGGAAATAACTCTTGATGATGCCAAGCTGCTCGCTGTGGTCCTGCACTGCTTCCCTGAGGGAGATTAAGATTAATCCCTCCCTCTCTCGACTTTTTCAGAGCCATGGTCTGTTTACGGCCCGAGCAGGCTGATTGGCAGGATCTCTTTCGCAGGTCTGTGTTCCATTTCACCGGAGAAAGGATGAAAATAAAAGAGCAGAGGGATCTGAAAGGAGACAAATGAACATTAAAATGCCTTAAATAACAGTTGATGCACAATGCTAATGGAAAGAGGGTGGATATGTATTTTTTCAATTGGACAACATTACGAGAGCATGCCAGGGTCAGATTTCTGCTCTTCTCTGTGGATTTTCTAATGCAGTTCTGAAGCAAATGGAACTGAGGCTCAAAACGTATCAGTGCCATTTTTGTTATGAAGTGCTCTATATATGCAGAACGATAGACGAGCGCTTCATGATAGAGGTGTGCATCTTTGAAGATTTCCTTGCCTAAATTAATTACGCTTGTACTTGTAACACATCTTAAAACAGACATGAAATGGAAAGCATTACGCATTGTTCTTCCCTCATGTGATGTAATTCCGAGTGAAACAAAGCTCAGCGCTTTCGCTCGTTGGCCGCTGGAGCGATGGGAGGTGGAGGGTGTTCGTTTTTACATGTTATGTTATGTTATGCTCGCTGTACATGCATCTGGAAAATCAGATATTTACAGGTCAAAGATTAAAGATTATGGGAAAATCTCTCTCTCTTTTTTTTTTTTTTTCCCCGCTCTCAGAAATACACCATATTATGCAGGGAAAATGTATAACGATTTCTGTTTTCTTGATTGATTGATGCTGGCGTTTTGATTTCCGGTCGTCTTTAAAATGATTAAACATCATATAAAAAAAATGAAATTTGCATTTCATAAATAAACAGAATGTCATATATAACACTGTTGCTCTGAGTATTATTGCTCTAAACGTGGTGCCTTTGTTATTAAGTGTGACGTTTTACACCACTAATAGTGTACCACAGTAATGTACATTTGCTTGCTCTTTACTGACCTTGTGATTATTCTAATGTGATGTTCGGCCTTTTCGGCCTGGTTAACATCAACCTTATAAGGGTGTGACAGTGAATCCAAATTGGCCACAACCTGTCAACAGTTAGAGCTTGTTTTGGTAATGGCTTGTTAATTAATGTAGCAGATACCTTAGGGGGGGGAGAATTTCTGAACATTTACGCCTGTTTCTGTTTGCGGCGGCGGCTGTGCGAGTTGTTTAGTGGCTTGATGATTCAAAGCTCAGGGATTTTTCGAATGGATTTGCCCAATTAAAATGAAATTTGATACAAAGGCCTGAAGAGGGACGGAAGGAAAATGGAGCTGCTTAGGCTGTGTGTGGGAGCGGATTTAGGAGAAAAACCTCAGTGATACGCACGTAATGTGCTTCTGTTTGTTTACTCGGTACTATTATTGTTCGGTAGGACATAATATGTAAACAGGATATACTACGACTACAAATAATAGTAATGGTAACACAGGGCGACGTAGCGCGCAGTAATCAGCAATAAAGGTTCTGGGTTTGAACCTTCGACTGGAGCCTTGGTTTGCGGAGTTTCTTTGCACGTTCTCCCAGTGCCTACGTGGGTTTCTTCTGGGTTCTCCGGTTTCCTCCAACAGCACAAAGACATGCAGATTAGGTCAACTGGCTACTCTAAATTGCCCATAAGTGGGTATGATTGTTTGTCTCTGTTTTAGCCCTACGAGAGATTTACGACAGGGGTGTGCCCCGCCTCTCGCCCATATTCAGCTGGGATTGGCTCCAGTTTGCCCGCAACACTGACAGGTAAGCGGTATAGATAATGAATGGGTGGATAACAACATGTAGGAGCTGCTGTAAGTGATTTTTCATTTAGGAGTAATGCATGCCATTTTATAAAATGGGCGTGTTCATGGGTGTGTGTTTCAAGCACAGTCAGGGTCTGTTCTCTAAATATCAGAAGAGGATCAGTTCCTGCAAAACACACACACTCAAATACACATGCCTCCTTTTTGTGTTTGACTCTTTTCAGGTGTGTACGCGTGTGTGTACACTCTGACTTGTGATCTCAGAAAGCGGACAGAGTGCCAAATATTTGATGATAATTTCATCCTCACATTCTATCAACGGGGCATTTTTCTCTCTCTGATGATATTCTCATTGTCACAGTGGAGAGCGGAGCAGATGAAGGCTTCGTTATTGGCTCACTCCGCCGCTTCAATCACGGCCCTGCTGAACAGCTCGCCATCTTGCCATTACCATCGCGTATTTATTTTTGACTCAATTACACACACCGGTGCAGTGAGAGATGGCGTAACACACACAGACATGTGTGGGAAATAACTTTTTTAACCACGCCGACCTGCGAACAATCTTTAAGGTTCTCATTTGCATTGATTAGCCTGCATCAGGGTGACATAGGTTTTTCATTATATCCCAAAAGCACAATAGAAGCGTAGATTGAGTTCAGAGCTGAGGATTGTGGGGAGGGAGGCGAGGAGGGCGGGCGGCCGGCCGGGTGGCACGGTATATGTGTGAGAAATATATTAATTTGCGTCTTGTCATTTTTTGCTCGGGTAATTCTAATGTTGTCATGGTAATTTGGGCCTGGGAGGCTGCAGGTCACTTTCCAAACAGAGACCTTGCAGGGGAGGCTGAATCCTTGGGAAGGGCTGATAAGGCGTCGTGTGTAGCCTTCAGCCGCATGATGAATCACCCGCTTATCTGCTTCAGCCCAGAGAGGCACAAGACTGACAGAGAGAGAGGGGCAGAGCGAGAGACAGACAGACAGAGAGAGAGAGAGAGAGAGAGATCTGTCATTATTGGCGAATGAAGAAAAAAAACCCATCCCAACACACTGTAACAAAATCGCTTGTACAATAACAGGCGAGTTCCCTGTGTAAGCATTCATGAATCTATGAATGACAGCGCTGTCATCACTCACTCTGTCTGCCGGCTGGTTAAGAAAATACAAAACATACATTTTTTATTTCGCTGATGTTTACAAAGTAAATTTCTCAATGATACGATCACTAAAAATAAATGGCCAAGTGAAGGGTTTTTTTTTTGTTCCTGAAATGTCTTTTGGCAGTTACAAAAATAATAAAATCCTTGCTCAGCCTCACTTCCTCAAACAGCTGAAATTCTGGGGTAATATTGGGCTAAATATACTGGGCTCCTTCCCTTTTCTCAAACCACAGTCGCTTGAAGTGGATAGCAGGAAGGGGTTTGAGGTATTAAATGTGGTAGCTTACACACACACACACACACACAGACAGACACACACAGTGCACACATACCTCCCACTACTTGTCAGCTACATAGGGGGCTTATTGCTAAACGGATGCAGACTATGCTCACACAAGGTGCCTTTAGGCTGGATCACCACCTCATTCTCTCCCATCAGCACCCCTCCCTCTCTCCATCCCTCCATCCTTCTCGCTCGGTGTTGTGTGTCTGCTTTTAGCCTGTGGTGCAGGCCCGGTGCTAACAGCTGATGAGGTGTCTCAGGCTGTCTGTTGCTTCTCACACAGACCGCAAGTGATCTCATTATCAGCCGCTCCAGCCCTCGCTGTCCCAGAGAAATACCCAGGCTGACCTCGGTATCAAACATGCACATGTTCCAATGCGTAGTTATTGCCATTAAATCTATTATAATGTAAGGGTTAGTGATTCCTGTACCACAGTGCTGGTGAATGCTCGATTTTGATGCTGATTCATTTCAGCAGGTTTGTATCAATAGGGATTTGTAAACGAGATGCTTCAAATGAATGGCTGAAAAGAACTGTGCGGAACTGTTTGATATGGTGAAGCTTTTTTCGAAGGAGTCTCTAGTTTCAGTCAAAGAAAAAGCTTTTCACGGAAGTTTTAGAGTCTTCAGGACAGAGGACGTTAAGCTATGCGATTACTCGGTACAATGACACGCTTTATTCTTTTGCCTTATTAACTCCTGAGTTTGAACAGAGGCTGGTGACGGGACAAATGTTTCTGGTCATAGCTTATCAGGTAAAAAATGAATACTCGTGGTGTTAAAAATCTAGCCTTGAGGGTGTCATCGTGGTACAGTGGGAAAAAAAGTCCATTGTTTTTGAGAGTGTATCAACGAAATAAAAAGTAATATGTGCCATTCTTTAATTAATACAACATTGCAATCATTGACGCATTGCTGTGGTATAAAAATAAAACACTTCTGAAGGTAATCGACTTTAGGGCGATAAACGTAACTCCGCTCGCCACCCATTTATTTATTATTTTCCTGTATCGGCACTCTTTGTCATGCTTTATTCCTTACGTATTGTTATCATTGTTTTACCTCACTAAAAAGGCTTTTCAGTGTAGTATCTTCCCCGACTTGTCATTTTGTTCTGAACTCGGTTAAATCTGTGCCTGACAATTTGACAGTCTGTCCGCAGCAGTTGTAGCGCAGGATGTATCTCTTCAAGCGCTAATTAGAATTGCTGTATTTCATTTCTTTAACAGTTAGCGCACCGCTTGTTCTCTGTGCGCAAGCCTGTAGGCCGGGCCCTTTTGTACATGAAGAAAATGGGGGTAGAAGGCAAACGGAAGCGTAATAGATATTCATGAACTTCCGAGTCAATGCATATGCATGGCTTAATGAATGCATAATTCAGTTCAAACTTGCTGCCACTGATTCAGCACAACTCCGAGCAGCCTGACGGAGAGAGAAAGCGTGAGCGAGTGAGACAGAGTGAGAGAGAGAAAGCAGGATGAAAACTAAGTCTAATGAGCAGAGGCTTGTAAAAAGAAAGAAGGACTTTTAAAAGATGCCAATAAAAAAAAAATACGGGGGGCTTTGACACGCCATTGTTGAGAATATCGGGCCATTTCTTTTAGGACTTCTTGCGAATTGTAAATTCTTTTTTCCTCATCAGGTCACTCACAACAATGCGCTACTGTATGTCTTCACACAACTTTTCAAAGTAAAAAGTCTCTTTTCAAACTGGAGATTTCTGTATGGCTTTGGAATCCCATTTTGATGCATTCATTCATTATAACTCATTTCTGCCTCTGTGCTTCATCTGAAAGGAAGCTCTTTTGCCTGCTCAGTCCATTTCAGAAACATAATGGAAAACCGAGCAGAACAGCTGAGGTACACATTTGCACTCTCTCTGTCTCTCTCTCTCTCTCTCTCTCTCTCTCTCTCTCTCTCTCTCTCTCTCTCTCTCTCTCTCTCTCTCTCTGTCTCGATTCCTTTAGACCTTCGGCATTTACTTTGACCCAGATCTCCTCCTTACAGCCTTAAGTCAACACATTTCGACAGAAATAAAATGATTGTTATTTCCCCGAATGCTCCTCCAGTGCTGTGAAAAATTATTTGCTCTTTGCCTTCCTATATGTTCCATATGTATGCTTTTTATTTCGAATTTGAGCCGTTCTTATCGAGGTGAAAGTTATCAGTTTCTTATGAATTGTGTGTCAGTTTGAGGTTCTGCCAGAGGAGTTGCAATGTCTACCAAGAGCTGGCAGCAGTAACGATAGTAGCAGAACGATGATATTTATTGGATTTATACGGGAAATAACTTCTGTAGTTAGTGTCATTGGAGCCAATTACTTTATCTATGACCTTGAGTTTGGAATGCCTTCTCCAGTATTAATGTACAAATGTGTCAGGAAAGCAGACAGGTATGCAAATCCTTTGGCACTTTTGTCCTCTGGTCCAGCGCAAGCAACTATTTCAGTCATCTAGCGACGTGAAATAGTTTTGAGGATAACTAGACTGTTTCCTGTGTAATAAGACATTTCTCCTGTTCACCCCTAGGCTGTGTTTATATGTCGTGCAAGCAAGGGGGAAAAGCATTACGTTAAGAAATGACACATTTATATGCCTTTAACAACTCATTTAGTGCACTTACGTTTTTGGCTGTAATTGCTTTGGCCCAGTTCTGTCTGTCTACTTTATGGATCGCGATCCTGTATAGGCAGATGGGTATGGTTCGAGGTTATCGAGTGCGTTCTGCCAGAGCTCTGGTTGGTAGAAGCCTTCACTCCTAACAAGCACGGTAAAGAAGAGTGTGGAGCTGGCAGAGTTTAAGATCGTGGAGTGGATTTCCTCCATGAGGAACCAACCCATGTACAAAGCAACTCCTCTATTAAATTGCGTTTCTCATCAGTTCCGTCTTTTTTTTCCTCCTTTATTTAAAAACCTTTGGACACTGTAATGAGAAAAGAATAACTGCACTCTTTTGAAATCCAGTTGCTGTTTAAGAGCCTTCAGTGCAGCTTGCCATAACCTTCTTCAGTAACATTTTACACTCTGGTCCAGCTTTAATGCACTTCCTCACAAACTCTTGACAGACGTCTCCCCGTAGCCCTGGGCCTCTAGAGGCCCACTGACCTGCTCCAGATGTTGCAGCCTTTGCTCATCTGGGCTGCTGGGTGCACCGGTACAGTTGCCGAGCTCTGTTCAACCGGAGGCAAGTTTTCATGCATGTTCATGAGTGAACACACTGTCTGTCCAGTCTGGAGCTTTTATGTTGGTTGTGTAAATGCCTCAGGTTCAGTATGTTAAGAGGTTTCAGGAAAGAGTGGAAAGATTTAATGACAGCCAGGAGCAGAAGGTTTAAAGGCTTCCTTAGAAATACCACCATTATTCTATTTTATTACAGTTGCAAAAATGTGTCAATGCTTTTCTTCACAAAATATGAAAACTGTGGAATGTATGAGCTTCCTCGGTACAGAGTCAGTAAAATTAGCTACTTACAGGGACCTGCCTCCATTTATACAGTTTACTTTCGTATACTTTTATATCGGATTATTCCGTTATTTGGTTGCCAGATAAGCCGGGTGACGAATGAATCTGAAACGAAGGACAATCGAGTAAGCGTTTTGAACTCTCTAACATGGACCGGAACACGTGGATGCCCCGCCCCTTCCCCTCATCTCACGCCAGTAATCTTTTGTTCAACTTAGCTAACAGTAGACAAGTTCATCAGTTGACTACAATATATTAGAGATGCAATGAAATTTCTGCCACCAAACATTTTGGCCAAAAATGGCAAGAAAATCATCCAAAAGGTGAATGGAAAAAATATTTAGTGAATGGTAATAATAATTATTACGATATTAGAAATGCTGTTTGTTTGCTTTGCACCGCTACGCTGGTCAACGCAGACTTGTTCAAATGGTTTGTTGAACAGTGACAAGTGAAAATGATGCCCACGTGGAACCATTTTACCGTTTTCTACGAGGGGCATGAGACAAGTGATTTTATCAAAGAATATGTTTTATGTATTTTTACTGTTTTCTGAGTTCTTACTCACCCTCAATGCTGCTGAACTAAACATTTAACTAAACTCTTTGAGGTTGGCAGGTCTGTACTCATATATAAGACAAAGCCTAAGAACTCAAGGCCACGTGTTGCATAAAAGATAATAATTTAACAAATGTAGCGTATTCACAATGCGAAGGTAGAAGAGTAAAAGTGGCTCATCGTTCTGTTGTCAACATGGCTGATTGCTCGCTCGCTCGCTCCCTCGCTCTCTCTCTCCCTCTCGCTCTCTTGCGTGCGCTCACTTCTTTGTTTTAATTCACTTGCTATGCTACATGAAATAACCCAGCTTTCATCTCCAGTGCCTCTCACCTCGGCTTTACAATTCCACCTTTGTATTCACACTTCAAATAAACCGCTTTTGTTCTGCTTTATAACAGCGAGAAACCTACATCACTCAAGTATATTAACTGTAGACTATTACTGTCATGTGGAACTGCTCCCTGGGCCGTTGTAAAGACTCCCTTGACAAAACTCCCTGTCATGTTAATTCAAGCTTTAATAAATAGAGGGATGTATAACGGTATTCAAAATGTGCCCTGGTATTTCCTTGGCTCGGAAAAAAAAAATAGCAAGTTATCAGAAAACAGCAGAAATTACAGTGTTTTACATTACAGAGAAGTAGTGGATCGCAAAAAGAATCTTTCTTCTCTTTTTGTGGTGAATGTCATGGTATTGAATGTGCCTTATGAAGGCTTTAGCGGCTGCACTAAATAAAGAACTGCAGGGGGTGAAGGCTTGGCAGGAGCTGTAATTGAAATGAACACTCTGATATAACCCCTAATGCGTTTTATCAGCTTTGTACATCTGCAGCCACTATAATAGGATGCACATCAAACCTGCCATGCTTTTGGAAGATTGATATTATGTTTATTGAAATCCAGGTGTTTTAGTTTATTCTCCATATCCATCGCTCTGTGGCATATTCATCTATCAGTTACTGTGCTATCAGCTGCTCGCCTCCTCTATGACAGATTTAATAACTTTCTAGAGTACTGAAATGTAAACAGGAGCATCAGCGGGCTTTTTTTTTTGCAGTGATTCCCTCCTCAGTGTGTGACTGAGAGTGTCCTCTAGTGTGTCTCTGAGGGTGATGTCGGCTTGTCAGATAAGAAAAACAGGAGCAAAGGTGAGCTCTCGACTGCTCTCACGTCACCCGTTCTAAAGAATGAGCAAAAAAAAAAAAAGCGCTAAAAATGACATCGCTTTTCTCCAGGAAAGACTTGGATTCGTGCACTCTTGTTCCACAGCTGCTGCAGTTTTCCCAGCAGTCTGAGTGGAGAAGTGAGAAGGGCAGAGAGAAAGGGAGCAAGCTCGCTAGCCCTGAGCTTTTCTGAGGCTTTGCCACAGTAAACTGCCCCGCTTGATCCCACCCCAGTTCATTTGGCATGGAACAACCTTCACACTGCTGTTATTTCCGGAGCGGAACACTTCATCGCCTGCCCATCACATGCACCTTAATGAAAACTGACAGATTCAAATTTATTTGTAAATTTGTGCATTTGGACAGCAGCCTTGCCAATGTTCCAGAATTCCTCTTTTCAATTCAGTTAGCCGGCTTGATTACAAAATTTCAAGCTCTTAATATCTCTAATCTATGTATTTACAGGGAGAACAAACATTACTCAGCGGTATTGCAGATCTGAACCGTGTGAATAATTTATCATTCATGCTTACATTAATACCGAGTTAATGGCCATGGAGTTTTTAAAAGTATTTTTATGTAAGTGATGGGGCGTGCTTTCGTTTTTTGTGAACGACTTCTATTGTATTAGTAAATTGTGCTATGTAAATATATGCACGAGCCATTTATCTACATATTTAACATTTGAAATGTTTTACTTCTAGTTATCACAGCCCATTTCCCGAACATGTTGGCTAACGCTGATGAGCAACCTAACAGTTTATTGAATGAACAAAAACAGGAGGTAATGCTTGTTCATGTCATTAATGGATACTGGTCTGCCAACAACTAAAGACTTTTCAAACAACTAGCTAGCTTTAGCAGGAGTTAGCTAGCACTGTTTACCAGTCGCCCTTAGCCACAAAACAATACCAGTTTTTCCAAATAAAGGAAACTCGTAAGTGTCTGACTTCTCAACAAAAAAAAAAATCTCATATAAACCAACAATACAACGGATATAAAGTGGATAAGTGATTTTTGCTGGTTTTATACAGTTCTAGTCAGGTTCTACTGCTTCATAATCTCTCTCCGTCACATGCAGCCAGTGTAAGGGGTGTGCAGACTTTTGCCCTTCAGATATTATCAGCCATTGAGCATCACTGAAGAAGAAGCAGCCTTAATTTGTCGCATATCTATTACTGCACAGTGAATTTATTTCCTTGCATATACTAGCATGCTAGGAAGCTGGGGTCAGAGTGCAGGGTCAGCCATGATACTGTGCCCCTGGAGCAGAGAGGGGTACGGGCCTTGCTCAAGGACCCAACAGTGGCAGGTTGGTGGTGCAGGAGGATTGAATCCCTGACCCCACAACCACCAGAGCCTTAACCACTGAGCCACCAGTGCCGGTTGTTTTTATGATTTTAGCTAGTATACTGCGTACACTGACAGCGCAGAGAAAAATGTCACTATGCTTCACATGCTTCCCAGTCTAGTAAGTGCAAAGCCAGTTCCCATTCTGGTGCCAGGTCCCCTGTATGATTTCTGAACATGGACCCGAGAGTTAGTTTCCAAATCCTTTAATCTTGGAATCCTCCTATGGGCTTCGAAGTTCCCCTGTCTCCCCGATTGCTATTTTAGCTTGAAAACATTGCCATGTGGCTCGATCGGTTGGCCCTGCTAGAGGGACATAATGTGCCCCTCACATGCTCCCAGCTGTAATATATACTGAGGCGAAGAATGGTTGCTTGGCCAAAGTGGCGAATAGGCGGTTCAGCCTGGCATGTTAAAGCCCCATAAATAAAATCCTGCTGTAATCCATTGCTCCCGAACAGCTTGCAAACAGAAATAGTTGGGAATTCATCACCAGACCCTCTGGTCAAGACGGCACAATTCAGAGAGTGTGGATAAATCTTGCATGGAAGGCTTGTCACGCCGCCATGACAGCGTTCCAGCGTTGTGCTTCGAGCTGAGTTTGGGTAATGAGTGGCCGTGGTGTCACCTGGTGCCCTCTCTCCAGGCCAGCCTCCACTAATGTGGCCTATCTCATACCACGGCCTTCTGGGCCAGATCACACAATCGTTCTGGGCCACTGTGGGCTTTTGTGGATGAGTCTTGCCAAGAGATGGTGCAGCCCAGTGAAAGGCCACCATGGGATTGACTTGGAATGGAGTGGCCTCATACATGCCATGATCTTTATGAATGCTCAGACAGAGAATATGTCTTCTGGATGAATTTCGGTGCTGTTATTGTTTATTTAATGACTGGTTTACTTAAAGGTTAGCTCCACTTTTGAGAAGAGGTTTTTTTTTTGGACACTTAACAGTTCTAGCTTTCTATATAGAACATTTTCTTGAATGAAACTGTCTGTAGCATTCTGATCTGTGCTATAAATATTAATGAATGCAGAATTCTGTAAAATCTCAAAGGCATCTGACAGTCCAGTAATCCTTTGACGCAGCCCTACATCACCAGCTGCTATTGCTGAATTAGCAGCGTAGCTAGTAAGTCAGTTAACTCAGGAAGCTAGCTGGTTTAGTGTTGTCAGCAGATGTAGCAGTGTTTGGCTTGGCTTCTTGGATAAGCAGCATAATGGTTATATCAAAAACACCAACAGCAGGAAATGATGCTTGCTCATATCAGCTGCCATTTAGGGATACAGGTCTGAGCAACAACTAGCTAGCTTTAGCAGCAGTTAGCTAGCATTCTACATACAACTGACAAGGTCCTGCTTTAAGAAAATCAAGAAAAGTGTTAATCAGTGTATGCAGGTGTGAATCGGATGAATTACAATACTGGTGGAAGACGTGAAATGTAAATTTATCGTTTACATGCGGTAAAGATGTTTTGTTTTAACAGCATATCTTAAATACATCTATTAAATTGTACATATACACCGAGAAGGTGCTACGTTTAGGGATAGAAAAACCAGTCTTCATATATTAATGAATTTTCTTATTGCTGACATCCTTATCAAGTGTGAAACAGCAGCAGCTGTAACTCACCACCTGTTGTATTGTGCATACGATCTGTTTCGGTTGGTGTTTAAGCCAAACGGCTTCTTTACTCCCATGGCTAAACAAAGGGAAGCTTTTTTGTTTGCTGATTAGCTTTTGTTAATGTGTGTTAAGGAGAATGAACCATAACAGCTTTCACTGACAACTTGAACAGCATTATATAAACTCACTACCAATATTGAAGCTAATAATGAATGATCTACATGCTTTGATGATTACACGAGGGTGTGTGTTACTGAACTTTCTTGAATTGACATTATTTGTCAGTGTGTTTTTCATGCCAATGAGAAGTGCATAGATAAATGCATTATTATTCTTGACATGATTGTTATAGAATGTGCTACTTATAGACAAGCGGTTCTATAATGCTTATTTGGATGTGAATCTGAGTCGACCTTTTTAGGAGCTGGTGCAACATTCGGTGAGAATGATGCATTATCATGAACACATCAGTTCTGATTCTCCTTAAGCTAACACTTCATCATTAGAGGCATGTCGACTTGCTGTCTTTCTCCACACAATAATTAATGTCTTCAGAGCAAATGAAATCTGATTAATGCCTCTGCTTTCCTCGCAGAAACTGACAGACAGTACGATATGCCTGGATTTAGACAGGATTTCTGTCCAAATCCCTGAATGCAGTGCTGGAGTGATATGGTTCTGCTAATTAAACGTTTAGGGGGCATAAATGGGTTTATCGGGGGCCTGCCTGCCTGCAAAAAAAGGAAAAGAAAAAGATCGTCAATACCTAATCTCATCTGTTTCCCATCTTTAGGCTGTCACTTAAGTGAGCAGATTTGCATACATTTCCACCTTGCCTCATCAGGGTGATGGTGGTGGAGTGACAGTGGCTTGATAATGCGCAAGGAGTAAATCCTATATTACAGGATTCCTGAAAGCCTGGTCCTGGAGGTTGGAATTTGACTCTCTCTCTCTCTCTCTCTCTCTCTCTCTCTCTCTCTCTCTCTCTCTCTCTCTGAGCCAGAACTCCAGAATTTTTCAAAACCTGCGCAGCCAAAAGTATGTGGACATCAGACCATAACCGCCTGATGTGTTTGTTGGCATTCCAAAACCAATGAGCATTAATATAAAATCAGTCCACCATTCGCTGTCAACCTCCACTCTTCCGGGAAGACTTTGAACTAGATTTTGGAGCGTTTCTGTGGGGATTTGTGTTCATTCAAGGGCAAGAGCGTTAGTGAGGTCAGTAACCGATGTTGGACGAGAAGCTCTGGCGCACAGTCGGTGTTCTAATTCATCCCAGAGGTGTTCAGTGGGGTTGAGGTCAGGGCTCTGTACAGGTCACTCAAGTTCTTCCACTCCTACTTTGTTATAGCTTGTCTTCATGGACTAGGGGCAATGTCATTCTGGACCAGGCTCGGGCTAGGTCTGTTTCAGTGAAGGGAAATCTTAATGCTACAGCATACAGAGACATTCTAGACAACTGTGTGCTTCCGGCTTTGTGGTGATAGTTTGAGGAAGGAACACATATGGGTGTGATGTTGTTTACTGGATCGTGGCATCATTTGTGTTTTTCAGTATGTTAAATATTCTGCCCGGGTGGGTGGATGAAATGTTGAAATGGAGGGAAATGACATATACATGCATGATTTACAGTGTTCCGAATGCTTGGTTTATAAATATATGTATGCGCAAAGAAAGGTTACATTACAATATTAAAATAGAGACAGTGTTCAAAATGTAATGTTTGTAAATCTGTGCTGCAGAGATGATATATGATTTTGTCTTTGATCCATATGTACTGCTTTATCATGATCAGGCTATCTATGGATCTGTAGTCTGAGGTGCAAAAGCTGGAACACACCTTAGATGACATGCCAGTCCGATTCAGGGCAGACGCAGACACACACACACACACACACACCCACACACACACAGACTCTCACTCTCACACACCCTCATACGGTAGGCAATCCAGTTTCCCTCCTAGCTGTTCATGCATTTGTCCGAGATTCTCATTAGTGTGATATGTCAAGAACGAGTGGTTGAACATCTGTAGGATTTCTATGAACTCATCATTTTAAGCAAGAGTTGAACCGATTTTGGAATTGATCCAATAACAGTCAAGGTCACATTAAGGTCAAACGTCTGAAATTGTTCAATCCGCTTCCTTTCTGTTTGATGTATATTTTAAAACGTACATATCAGAAGGACCGGACGTGTCGGCAGAGGAGACGGCCCCGCTGGTGCTGTCGGTTTCGAGTCCTGTTTGTTTTATCCCTGAGAGCTGAACATCTTGATGTGGAACATCGCTGCCACCATTGAACTTACTTCACTTTCAATCTTTAGCCTCTCCAGGAGAGATTCGCTCTCGCCAAAACAGGAGACCACGTCACCAGCAACACGAGGAAAAGACCAAGTTGCTTAGCATTGATTTTATTTTTTTTTTTTCAGAAAAAGAATGAAGAATGAGGAAGAGAAAGGGGGAAAGGGTCATGGGCTGCAGGGTGTGTGTGGGAGGTGCGGCAGCGGATTGTGTGCCAGCAGTCGCTTCCAATTCTCTTATGCAAATAAATATCTCCCCTCGTCCACCCGGCCCCACAGCCAACTGAGGCCTGCCTTTGAATATCCATTTCCACCTCAGTGCTGTTTGGGTTTGATCGGTGTGTTTATTTGCACTGACACACACAAATATATATGATGAATGTTGGACATGTGCTTCAACTATTCTCTCATTGCTTATCAAGCCACTGAGCCATTGAGTGCTTCATTCAAACACAAAAGAGCTGTGTACGCTCATTCTGTAGCTCCCTCTTTACTTTGTCCTTTGCTTAGACGTGCGTTTGTGTGTGTGTGTGGACATGTTTTTAGATCATGGCAGGGACCAGATTTCCCCACCAGAATATTAATCTCTTTGACAAGGTTTTTCTTTATTATTTAACAAACTAAAAAGAGCCAAAATGTTTCCTTTTGGCTCAGGTTAAGGTTTGATTCAGCATTAATTAGCTGCATTAACAATCACCTCACTAGAAGATCCTCATAAGGATAATAAGACGAACATGGTTGTGTGTATGCGAGTGTGTGGGGGGTTGTTCACTATTATGGCCATTCTTAGTATTTTATCCTTCAATGCTCATGTTTTGTACATACGTCTTCAATTAAAAGCCTTTCCTTGTTTCCGGTATGTTCTGCAAAACATCTTCTCCGTATATTAGTATCCAATCTCGCCTGGCCCTTATGTAGCACATAAGTGATTAGAGTGCTGTTAAACTGCTGTCACTCTGCATAAATTCATGGGATAAATCAGAAGCATGCTCTTTTACTCCCTCAAAGTGCTTCCAGTCTTAGAGCATATGGTTGTGTTTGTCCCATGATAAATAATTCAAAAAGTCTGATTAAAATTTTGCGCTCGCATGTTTTGAGGAGTCCTGGCTCCTGCCCTACGTCCGTCTGCGTTTGTCTGACGTGGGAAAGAGGAGGAAAGGCTGTCCGCTTGTTTTCCTCTGCACTCCGAGGGAGATTTAGCGTGTACGCGGGTGGCAGGAGGTGGCTTTCTCTCTCTCCCGTGGTCGTGCGAATTTAAGGCTTGGATTGTCTTTTGTGTTTATCGGCGTTGTGCGTATACACGTTTTCGGTGCTGGCTGTGGCGGGTATTCCCTCCCGTCCCCTGCTGATACATGTGGCAGTTAATAAAAAAAGTGGTCCAGCTGAATTTCCAATTATATTGCTTACTCAAAGGAGATCAGGCTGCAGATACAGTAAAGGTGCCAAGGCGGTGGCGAGGAAGCGGACAGAACAGGATGCAGACATGAGTGACGCGCGACTCTGGCTCTCTGTTTAGCTCTCTGTTATACCGATCGTTTTCCCAGCTTTCTGTAGTAGGACTAAGTCAGGCACAAGGTTTTCATCATTTTGGCAGCTATAGTGCTGAAGGTCACAGTTTCCGTCTAAATACTTTGAGTATTTGTTATTGTTTTATATTTTATATGTTCTTGGTTCTCACTTTGCCTGGGCTGAGTTTTACCTCATAACGGTCCAGCGCTAAGAGCCCATAAAGGCCAGTGTCTCCGAGGGGGAAACGCTTGGCCCCCTGCTAATAAGAGACATAAATTTCAGTCTGAGAGAAACCTCAGTTTCACAAACTACATTTAAAGGCGGTTTTATCGCTGCTCTGGCAGGCCTGCCATGTCTTTGTCTACCATAAAAGAGGCATTACGATGGGGCTTAGCCACGGTGCCCCCGTCATATGCTACGTATTAGACAACAGCCAAGGTGCCGCCTGTTCGGTCAATTAATGGTAATTGGGTTTAATGGTGAAGTAGCTTGACCACCATAGGCGCTTGTAATGGTGTTGAGTATGGAGTGTGTGAGCAGTCGGCCTCCTGTATCGTGGCCTGCTACCTCTCCCGGCCTCTCCGTTGCTTTCTCTCTCCATCCACAAACCTCTGCTAATTAATTCTTCACCACATCTCTGCACTGTATGGGAGCTCAGCACGACGGCTGGTGCAAATGCTGACTAAAGCGGTGTTCCGCATCGATCGGCATGCAGCAGGTCCGGACTCTGACCCCCTCTGAGCTGTGAGCAACGGCACAAGAGCTAACAAGTAAAGGTCAGGGCCATTTCCAATGCGACGCCAACATCTCTCTGCTAGCTGCATTAGCATCAGGCAAACACCAAAACGGCCTTTTCCCTGAATTACTGGGTAACAGACGAGCTCTCCGAGAATGTCCGATCTCTGCCTTTTTCTTCCTGTCTTCTCAGTATACAGAAAGCTCTTATCTGTTAGAAGCGCTCAGCCTCCTTACATACAGAGGAGACGCTCTTTATCCTTTAGGCCCTTCTCTTATACAGGGCAGAGATTAGACGCTGCATAAGCTTTGTGCTGAGCGTGTGTGTCTATATGTGTGTGCGTGCGTGTGTGTGTGTGTGAGAGAGAGAGCTTTTATCCTACAATCTACTGGATGCTGGAAGGCAGAGTCCATCTCAAATGAATGGCTCATTGGCAATCCAAAGGCAGCAGCAGAGGAAGAGACGTGTGTGATATGTTCTTTTCTGTGTATGTAAAGCTATTGTGTATGACTAATCATGTGCCTGGGAATCGGAAGGAATAGAAAGATCAGTACTCTGTAATATATTCTGATTGTAATTGCCTAATTTTGAATCCAATTGTGTCGCTTTGAGTAGGAGAAGGGATTTGAATAAATGCATGTCATTTGTCATTGTATTTCCACATTATTTTATGTATCAATTATCTAAGAAAATAAAATAAGTGACAGCGCCGATGTAGTGTAGTAGACGGCGTTGACCTCACGGCTCAAGGATTTTGAGCTTTAGTTACTGCGTGTACACGTTCTCCCGTGTCCTCCGGGTTCTCCGGTTTTCTCCCACCTTCCAAAACCCTCTGAGAAAAAAGGAAACTGGCTAAGCTAAATTGCCTCTGGTGTGAGTGTGTGTGTGTGTGTGTGTAGTGCCGTATGATAGACATTTCATCCAGTGTGTATTGTGGGGATAGGCCCTGGATCCAGTGCAGAAGATGAATTGATGTAATAAATCAACAAATTGTCCTAAAAGTAATATCACGTGTACATCGTGACCATTTTCCAACAGGCTTTGCAGTGTGTGTAAATCAGAAATAGTGTTCTACTTATTAGATACACTGGTTGGACACTAGTTCTAGCTCTACTAAGCCATTATCTTTGTAGTAATCTTTGTTCTCTTTGCACAAAACATAGTGATGGGAAGCCATTAGAGATATAGCCTGACTTTGGAGTCTTAAAATATTTGAAGATAAATGTCAGAAGAAATGTCAAATTGAGCTAAACGCTTTTGCGTCTGAACAAAACCGACCTATGTCAGCCGTATATCTTAGAGTTTATAATGTAATGTGCATGTAACCTCCACGCGATGTTCTTTGCTTAAGAAATCGCATTAATATTTAAATGAATTTGTGTACTACGCCTTGTTTGAATGAATCTTTACGAATCCTGTTTTGTTATTAAAATGGAATCGCGTTTTGTAATGGATTTGACAACCCTGCTTCACCCGTGTCATCATAGCTTATGTAACTGCTGCACGTCTATAAAAACTGAAAGGTATTTCTGAAAGATTAAACTTGTGCAGGAGTACGTGTGTTGTGCTGTATGACAGCATGTCGCAGCAGGTAAACACACACAGGAGAAGGAAATCCACAATGCTTGCTGTAATATTTGTTTGCACTGATATTGTGACAGTGACAGGTGATACAGTGTTCCTCTGAACCTGAACCAGAGAGAGAGAGAGAGAGAGAGAGTTAGAGCGAGAGACACTGTGCACGTTGCAGAGACAGACACTTCTGGTTCTGTCTCTCCCCATCTCACATTAGTGCACCCCCAGTCACGGGTATCTTCTCTCACTTTGCACAAACCAGGACACGGCTTGCTCTAGGTCCGTTACCTAGCGACTGTCACCGAGGGCAGCATGCCGAGGGAGCGTACACCCTCGCGTCATGGCATTTCTCTAAAGGTGGACCTGCTGGGCTGTGGGAGTCGTAAGATCCAAGCAGGGAGTCTGTCTGTTCTTAGGCCTAGTTTGTCATCCAACAAAAACAGTGTAGAAGTGAAAAGTCTTGTTTCTGAGTCGTTTCCAACTCATATGAGGTCTGTAGCGCAGGTTTACTGTGGTAGACTAGCATAAATATGCGTTAGTGCAGTAGCCGTACTCGTCTTCTGCAGTGGAGGATAACAGTTCCCATCAGTCTGAGTGTGTGTGCCAGTCAGAGTGACTCTTATTGGGGATGATTGAGGCTGATGAGGCGCATTAAGCCTGGCGGCTTCGCTCTTTGTCATGCCGCTGATTGACGGCTCTGCGAGCAGGTGTTTGCTCCTGCATCCTCTGCTTTAGGGTTACTCTGCTCACAAGGGTGCAGACGGGACCTCAGCATCCATTTCCATGTGGGCATTGTTGTGTGATGGTCCCGATGTGTGGCGTGGTGTGGTGTGTCCTGTTGGTCCTTCAATCAGGCTCCTGTCGGGCTCAGGCCATAGCTGTTTAGTCACGCATGTGTGAGAGCGTGTGAGTGAGTGTATACAGGAAAGAGTGTGTTTTACACGTGACTGAATACATTTCACTGATCAGGTCGGAATCGCATTTCCATATTTACACATTGAATGGCAAGACATTTGTGACTGATTCTCAAATGCTAATATAAAAGCAGTGAATTACAGGCTAAAACATCATTATGCAACACCCTATGTAGTAAACATATACACGTACTGGCCACTTTGCTCATTCCTGTAATACCCATGTGGCAGCAGCACAGTGCATAAAGTCATGCAGATACAGTTAAAGAGCTTCAGCTAATGTTCACAGTTTATTGGAAAAAAAGCCATGCTGCATTTTCATTCTTCCATTCTTCGACAGTCCAGTTTTGGTGAGCCAGTGCCCACTGTAACCTCCGAACCTTGTACTTGGCTGATAGAAGTGGATCCCGAAGTGATCTTTTTTTTAGCCCATCGGCTCAAGGTTAAACATGATGTGCATTGTAACATGCTTTTCTGTTCACCATAGTTGCAAAGAGCGATTATTTGTCTTAGCCTTCCTGCTAGCTCAAAGCAGTCTGCCCATTTTCCTCTGAGCTCTCTCATCAACAAGGCGTTTCTGTACTCAGAGCTGCCGCTCACTGGAGGTTTTTTTATTTTTCCCATCTATTTGCGTAAACTCGAAAGACTCAAAACAGCTCATCTGGCACCCACAGCCATGCCACGGTCAAAGTCACTGAGGTTACATTATTTTTGTGCTTGATGTGTATCTGCATTATTTTATGCATTGCTCTGCTGCCACGTGATCGACCGATCGACTCAATAGCTGTATGAATGAGCAAATGTTCCTAATAAAGTGGCCAGTGAGAGTATGTTGAATAGAAAGCCATTGGAATTTGGCATGTGTTTTTGGCATAGTTCCTGTATAGCCTAAGAAGTTATTAAAATGAATCGGACGCATTGAAGTTTATGACCATAGTATTGCCTTTGTCTGATTTTCAGAATTCACTTTCTGTGGTTTATGTGATCTGTATAATAATGCTGCTAATGTTTGTTCTGTCAGTGGCAGCATAAAATTATAGGGACATTAATATTTATATTCATGTTTAATATTCAAATGCATACATACATATATACATATATACATATATATATGCCGAATTTGACAGCCACAGTTTGTGTACAGAGTGTGTCATATCTTGATGTTTAGATTTCCCACACTAATCCTTTCTCTCTTCTCTTTCAGGTAGAGGACGCCATGCTTATGTTTGATAAAACTACAAATAGGCATAGAGGTAAGTGTGTCTGTGTGTGTGTGTGTGTGTGTGTGTGTGTGTCTGTGCGTGTGTGCGCGCAGGCAGTACCAGTCAAATCGGATATCGGTAGAAATGTATTGAATTTCTCACAGTAAAGGCATTTTGATGTAAAGGTTTATGAAGAAAAATATAAATACTGAACTTGATGCCTATGTGTGAATTTATTTCAGAACAGATATGTTTCCTTCATTAAACAAGGAAAACTGTGAACTAGTTGCTTAGTATATGTGAGGAATACAAGACCGTAGTAAAAAGCAAATGGCTCCTCCTGAGTGTGATCGAGCAAATGCCAACAGTAAGTCTATAGGTTTCCAGACTTTTTATCGGTTCATAATTCCATGTACAGTAGGTGTGTTTTCAGTGATACTTTAAAAATATGGAAAAGAAAACCTTTTCACGTCTAGGCAGCTTTTGACCGGGACTGTAAGTGTGTATGTGTTTTCTGCCTGCCCTCACTGTGTCCTGTGTCCTTGCGTTTTGCTTAGATTGTAACTCATGGTTCTATTTTACAGAGACGGAAGCTAGTTTTTTCCCCTAAGAATACTTTGCACAGTATGCTACATTATAGCATTACATCTTCAAGGACATGTGGCCCTCAAGGTCAAAGCTAATGTGGCCCAATAAAAGCTTAGTGTGCTCACTGTACCCAATCAGTCGCCTCTATTTGATTATCTCGACATTTACCTGCACACGTACAACAAGGAATGTTTCCCTGACCTGGTACACTCATGCCTACAGGTCTCTGAGTAATATCCACTCCCTCCTCTTATGTCTCCACTTTAGCTTATTGGCCACCCATGCTATATATCTGTATTTCCTCCAGAGGAATGAACGGGCCGGAGATTGCGTGTCGGTATGACTGTTAAGTAGTTTGAAGTACTTTGTGCTTTTGGAGTGGCCAAAGGACAGCGTGTCTTCCTGCTGTTTTTCTCCACAATTTAACAGTAGTTAAGGAGGAGGCTGACTTCAGAGTTACAGATGTCGCAGTGTGCAACAAGTCTGAATACATGAGCAAGTAGAATGATTTTAGTTCTTTATTGATAGTTTATCGGTAACTAAATAGTTATTTATATATACACACGGATCAGACGTAACATTAAAGCCACCAACGTAACATTGTGTTGGTCCCCCTATGCAAGACCTCTGAAGGTGTGCTGTGGTATCTGGCACCAAGACCTTAGCAGCAGATCCTTTAAGCCCTGTAAGTTGCAAGGTGTGGCCTCCATGGGTTGGACTGGTTCATCCAGTACATCCCACAGATGCTCGATCGAATTGGGATTAGGGGAATTTAGAGGCCAGGTCAACACCCTGACATCTTTTGTCATGTTCCTCAAACCATTCCTGAACAATTTTTGCAGTGTGGCAGGGAGCGTTATCCTGCTGAAGGAGGCCACTGCCATTAGGGAATACCGTTGCCTTGAAGGGGTGTACTTGGTCCGAAACACTATTTAGGTAGGTTGTATGTGTCGAAATAACCTCCACATGAATGCCAGGACCCGATATTTGCCAGCAGAACATTGCCCAGAGCATCACTCTACCAGCTTGCCTCTGCCCTCTTTCCCATAGTCAATCCTGGTGCCATCTCTTCCGCAGGTTAGCGATGCACACGCACCCAACCATCCACCTGATGTAAAATAAAACATGATTCATCAAACAAGGCTGCCTTCTTCCATTGCGCCATCGTCCATTTCTGATCCAGTTCTCACATGCCCGTTGTAGGTGCTTTCGGCAGTGGACTGGGGTCACCATGGGTACTCTGAACGTTCTGCAGCCACGCAGTCCCTTACACTGCAAGCTGCAATGTACTGTGTGTTCTGACATCTTTCTATCATAGCCAGCATTGACTTTGTCAGCAGTTTGTGCTACAGTAGCTCTTCTGTGGGATCAGATGTAGACTTTGCTCCTCATGCGCATCAGTGAGCCTTGGGTGCCCAGGACCTTGTCTCCGGTTCACAGGTTGTCCTTCCTTGGATCATGTTTGGTAGGTACTAGCCACTTGAACACCCTACAAGACCTGCTGTTTTGGGGATGTCTCAGTTGTCTAGCCATCACAATTTGGCCTTTGTCAAAGTCACGCAGGTCCTTATGCTTGCCCATTTTTCCTGCTTCCAACACAACTTTAAGAGCTGACTGTTCACTTCCTGTCTGGTGTAACGCACCCCTTGACAGGTGCCATTGCAAGGAGATAATCAATGTTATTCACTTCACCTGTCAGTGGTTTTAACGTTATGTCCGATCGGTATATAAAGCTCTGGAAAAAATTAAGAGACCACTTCATTTTTTTTTTTCTTAAATCAGCAGCTCTATGTATGGCAACCATTTCATTCAAGTGTCTGTGGTGAAATTCCAACACTAGCACACCTCATTTCACTTAATGAGGTACTGATTAGGTGATCACCTGAACCAAATCTTATTTAATGAGGAAAAGTATAAAAACCACTGCTGTGGTCATCATTCTTCTCTTGCAACAGGACCAGTTTGATGGTGAAAACAGTGCTAGTAGTTCCTTAAATTTAATTGAAATACAAAAATATCTATTCATCATACCGAAAGTGTTAAAAAGAAAGGTTTTAAGTGAGGAAAAAAAGGGTTCAGTTCTGGCTTTACTGGCAGGGAGACACAGTGAGTGTCAGCTTACTTCCATCCTCAAAATCTCAAAGACGGCAGTTCATAAGCACAAGGTCAAGCAGCAGACACTGGGGACAACAACGTTACAGACTGGCCAATTTCCAGCTTTTCCCGTCAGGTGCTTGTCTAACGGTTAGATGGAAGCAAGGCGAGGTCTACAAGCCACAGTCTCCTCCCCCCACTGTGAAATTTGGTGGCGAATCAATGGTGATCTGGTGGTGCTTCAGCAAGATTTTTGCTTGTGAAGGAAGGATGAACCAAGCCATGTACATGTACAGGATATCCTGGAAGAAAGCTTGCTTCCTTCTGCTCTGACAATTTTCCCTAACTCTGAGGATTGGGTTTTCCAGCAGGACAATGCTCCATGCCACACAGCCAAGAAGCATGAAAGCTGTGATTTAAATGTCAGGGTTATTCCACCAAATACTGATTTCTGGACTCTTAGTAAGTTCAAGCATTTAGTATTATGTTTAACATTGAATATGATCTTGATTTCTATGCATTATTCACGGACTGAAAACACTGCATCTTTTTTTTTTTTTTTTTTTTTCTTTTTCTTTTGACCAGTTCATTTTTGGTGATTAAATGCTCTAAGTAACAATATTTTTATGTGGAATTTGGGGGAAATACTGTCAGTACTTCATGGAATAAAACAAAAAATGTTCATGTTCCACAAACTTATACCTATAAAGAGTAAAACCAGAAAAAGTGATAATTTTGCAGTGGTCTCTTAATTTTCCAGAGCTGTATATATTTACAATTTTTTTGAAAGTGTTTTACTAATCATTCACATACAGTATGAACAAATGTATGTGGACACCTGAACATCACACCTTTTTATGTAGGCCTTCACTAAACTGTCGCCACAGAATTGCCCTATACACAATTGTGCAGGATGTTGTTGTATGCTTTACCATTAAGATATTAAGATTTCTTTTCACTGAATCTTAAAGCCCCAAACATGTTCCAGCATAACCCCTGTGCACAAATGGAGGTCATTAAAGACATGGTTCGGATGTGATTGTCCACATACTTTTAGCCATATAATGTACTAACCACACTCGCACACAGGCCCTGATTTACTAAAATCCCAAATAACAAGCAGTAATTTGTATGACCGTAGTCTTTAGGACAGTTGACCCCTGTTAGAATAAACCTTTATAAATGCACACATACTGTAGGTTTATGTCAGTTGTCATACAGAGCTTATGTAGGTGGTATATAGCCTTATGACCACTGCCCTTAAGTAGCATGTTTCTATATAGTGTATATCATGTTTATAGAGATAACAGTTCTTCGTGGTAGAAGTTGGCTCCTAATGTGTGTCTGTGTAATATTAATATAGTGTCTTCAGAAAAGCCTGTTCAGGAAAGTGGAAAATCCAAGCTCTGAATATCTGAGCTTTACTTAAAAATGAGATGTGGGTGTTTAATCACAAAAGGATGGGTTTTTTTTTTCCACTGAACATTTGTTAGTAAAAAAAAAAACCCCAGCACTCTTGTAAATGTCAAGTTCAAGTTCATCTTGTAACACAGTGTGAACAAAGCAAAGCTCTGCTGCATCTTTATGACTTTTGTCTGTTATTTAATGCAGATCAGAGTGTCATATGAGAAGTGAGATTTACAGAGTGCTGTACAAACACTTTTGCCTGCTCTCCATCCAAGGCGGAAAACCCCCAGCGGCTCTCCGTCTTCGTCTGCGTGCCTGCTCTACCCTTATAAATACTCCCGTTGGGGCTGGTGTGCATGTGTATGGGAACAGCAGGCAGAGCTGGTGAGTAAGAGGGGACGACTCGGTCACAGCGAGGTTGAAGGCCCTGTTTAACTGTGGCTACTGATCGAAACGTGAGCTGAAAAAAGTGACTATTCTTTGCTTATCCTTGAGCAGAGAAGCAGAAATGAGACTCCTCGCAATTAAACATGTACCTGGTAAACATCAAGTGCAGACAATGCAGGAGGAGATGAGCTATTTCCATTACAGACCTTCGTGTGCCACATCGCCGCCTGCGGATATGGTTTCACTTTTTATACTTGGCATTTGGAATATGTGCGATTGTCTCTTTGTTTTAGCTGTGTCGCCCTCGTTAAATTCCCCCTCCGTTAACGCTGGCAGCTAAACGAGGTTCTGTAAGGTCACCATTTTTAATAGGCTCTCAGCAATTACTGCATGTGGCTGGAGCCTCCAGTGAATTAACTGGCCAACTGGACTGTAGTGGTGGTTGGGGGTGCTGAGAGCCAATAAAACTAGTGTTTGAAGATAACGCTTGAATGGATGTTTAATTTTTTTCCCCTGAAGGTAAACAGAGCATTGATGAGGGAAAGAGAATAATAGGAAGCAAAAATTAGGAACGAATTATATTCTTGCATTCTTGGGCCGTTGCTCTTTTTAGTTCTGACTCTTGAAGTGCGAGAGAGATGTAAGTGAGAGAAGAGCTAACCCCTCTCTAATCCTCAGCAGTCTCGCTGTCAGCTCCAGAGCTATTCAGCACCGTCCTTCAGGTCCGAGGTTACAGACAAGCCAACCGCTAAAAGGCTGTTTCTCCATGTGCCCTCTCGGTTTCCTCTCGGTTTCCTCCTGTGAAAGAACATTGAACCGAGCCAAGGTCTCACACAGCGCGTGAGAGTGAGAATGACAGGGTCTGGTATGAAGCCAGGCGCTTCATTTCGCAGGGTGTTTTATACCGTCTCCTGACTGGTGGATAAAGTCTGCGGTAGATGTACACCCACGCCCAGTGCGAGACTCCTGCTGAGTTTTGCTGAGCCATCTACAGCCTTGCTGTTAATTTTAAATGTAAATGTGTTTGGCCCACTCTTTCCTTTTATCCTTGCTCTCACATATTTGTCTTGCTGGTTCATCTTCTTGCTTTGAGCATGATTATGCTTACATCTGTGCTTCATTAAATAGATCTGATGTACCCTGAACTAATTCTTAAACACATTAACAGGACTTGAGTCTGATCATCACTGATATATTCGTCAGATTTTACAGAAACAAGCCGAATCTCGAAGGGCTGTGCAAGTATGTGCATGAGAGCATACCTCAAAGTATTCTTCAGAATAAACTTGCTACTTGAAAGATGTTACTTTATAGATGATAATTTATTTATAAGTGTGCTATTTGGACAGCCAGTTTAGTCCAAAATGAGTGTAGAAATGAATAGCATGTATAGTAGCATAGACGATTTTTCACAAATATAATCATCATTTTTATTTGCTTTGTATTATTTATGTTTATAAATAATAAAAACATGATGGTTAGCACGGTCATCTCACAGCAAAATAGTTCCGGGTCTGATGCCCGGGTCCAGCGAGGGCCTTTCTGTGCCGTTTGCATTTTTGTCCTTGTGACTGCTTGAGTTTTCTCTGGGTTCTCCGATTTCCTCCTACAGTCCAAAGACATGCGGCTTAGGTCACCTGGCTACTCCACATTATCCGGAGGTGTGAACGTGAGTGTGAATGGTTTCCTGTCTCTGTGTTAGACTTGGATGGACCAATGGATGTTTGTAATTATTACTTAAATAGTACACAGTGAGGTAAGTTTGAAGAGGATTATTGTTACTGAGGAAGCTCAGTGTATGGGGAAATACATACAGTTATTTGCTCAGGAATTCTTCTTCTTCTTCTGGCTAAATGTAATCCAAATGTGGACAGGATTTAACAGATAACAAATAGAACATTTTATAATTTACAAATTTGTTTTTTATAATGCTTATTTACTGACGAAATAGTTTAAACAAGCAAAGTGTATGGTGTTAAAATGGACAAGGTTTAGGATGTCATTTTGAACTTCATACTACATCAAGAATCAAATCATACTAAACGCGGATTATTGTTTTCTGTTAGAGCCACTAATTCACTCGTGTTTTGGATCGTTGCCACGTGGCATGGTCTAACCTTTGTTTATGTATAATAGATAAAATGTGGTTTATTTATTATTGTAACTGGAAGACTAGGTCACATTTTAGAAGCCAATCATGTAGAAATCCAGATAATATGAGGTTTTTCTGGCAAGCTAATGGAATAATGTGTGTGTGTGTGTGTGTGTGTGTGTGTGTGTGTGTGTGTTTGTGTGCGCGCGCACTCATGTGATTACTCTACATAATTTGACATCCTGCACAACCCATGAATGGATTTCCACACCTGTAAATATTTCAGCATCAGCTAATAATGAATGATGTGTTGAAATCCACTGAAAGTGTGCCGTCTGTTTCCAAGGAGGGGAGGAGAATGAGAGAGATATAATTGTAGAGTGTGGAATTTGAAAATCAATTAAAATAATGTTCCAGATAAATGCGACTTAAGAAAGTATCGAAGAGTACGGATAATATGTATTTTATTATGGATAGTACTTTTTTTAGATGAAGCCAATGAAACATATCGGAATCTTGAAATGGAATCATATTAAATAAACAGTAAAACAGTGTTTTAAGTATGTAATAGGCCGCCAACTCATATTAGGATGAAGCTGTTCTAAAGAATAAAGGTTTAAATGTAGGTTTTGATCTGCATGAATATCTAAAGCTTATGAATTAGTATCTTACAGCCAAACACAGGATCTATTCACGAAATAAAAGTCAGGTTGTTGCTTTTGGACATTAGGATGTTTTCTGTAGGTGCAGGAAAGCTTTTTTATTCACAGTAGGATGTTTCCTGTAGGGCTGGAGGTTTTTTTAAACTGTAGGATGTTTCCTTTAAGTGCAGCAGGTTGTTATTTGACTGTAGGTTGTTTTCTGTAGGTGCAGCACGTTGTTTTTTTCCCTGTAGGTTGTTTTCTGTAGGTGCAGCAGGTTGTTATTTGAGTGTAGGTTGTTTTCTGTAGGTGCAGCAGGTTGTTA
>JAQQZR010000003.1:11158728-11181625 GCA_030068235.1 Notoglanidium macrostoma
TGTTTACTGTATTTTTATCATTTACTATTTACTGTTGCTCTCAAATGCATTAAGAAGGAAAGAAATTCCATTAATAACCTTTTATGTCAACAACCGCTCAACTAAGTAAAGAGAAACAACTCTACACTGTATAGTACACTGTACTATATATATATATATATATATATTACTATACTAATACTAATATGATAAATATTATATATAAATAATTTAAATGCGCGCCACAGCCCTCAGCTCAGACCGAGAGCCTCTAATTTCTTCTTCCCTAAGAACACTGACACAACAAGCTCGCAGCTGTTGCAAGGCTTAGATTACTTTTTTTGTTTTGCCAATGGATAATCACCATATCTGCACATATGAAATAGTTTTCATAGTGTTTACTAGGCCTTTATTTCTCACCACGTCACTTTCAATAAATAGAAGAATATAGCACAGGCGTCGCCGTTCCCCCCCCACGTTCAGCCGTCCCCCTTTGTTCATAATGATGAGAATCCAGGTGCTGCGGTGCCAGGGTTGAGTGAGATTAATGGCGATAGGAGGGACGGAGGTGATGGCCCTTGCCGAGCATGATTAACAATGACACATTCATGAATTTTGGCTCTGTTTGGATATCTCACAATGGTAATGGTTTGTATTGGTTGTGAAAGTGCAATGAAAACCAAAAGCACAATGTTATGAATAAGACAAAGTGAAAACATCACCGGGACGTCACAGTGAAAAATACATCATCGCTTGTGTGCTACAAGAACGTGCAAGGTGAAAATATTAATATCTGAATTCATTTTTGTGCATGGCACCCTGTCCCTGCTCTGAAAATGTCGCACCCCAAAGTAATATGTAAATCTCCATGTACGGCGTCTCAGTGGCGCAGCAGGGAGTGTTGGTGCATCACAGATTCAGTTGCTGCGTATTTTTCGCATGGGTTTCCTCCCAAAAAACATGCTGGTGACGCAGTGGTGGCTCAGTTTTAATGACTCTGGAATACTGAATGCTTGTGAGATCCTGGTACCAACAAACGCTAAGTGCTGCACCCTTAAACAAGACCCTTAACCCTCAATTAGGAGTCTCTTTGGATGAAAGCATCTGCCAAAATGAGTAAACGTAAATGCAAATGTGAATCAGTGGATGAGTGTATATGATACCCTGCAACAGACTTCCATCCCATCCAGCTTATTCCTGTTTCCTGGAGTAAGGTTTGGCGCTTTACTGGTTCCGCTGCTGATAAATGAATGAAATGTCCACGAAGAAGAACATATATTTGGAAAACTTTCTGACTTGAACCCCCTGCTGGAAGGGGAAAACACACATCAGTTTCATACAGATATAGACATCCCGGCTTGTGTGGCAACGCTGCATTGTAGCCATGGCGACGGTGGTGAATTGCAGCAAGCAGCACTAATGGAGGGCCACGTTAACAGGCACAGAGATAAGAGCTCCTCTAGCTTTGAAACAATCACCAACACACGGAGAGAGAGCCCCTGATAACGCTTGTCTTAGCTGAATGGAACAAAGAGAGATTTGTTTTCGCACTTTTGTTTACTGATTTATCGTGCAGCGTCATGATGTATACATTTTTGAGAACTCCGTGGATCGTCTAACTTGAAGAATAGTATAGACGTCATTACTGTATTAAGTGACCTAATTGTGTAATAGCAGTGTCCTCTTGGATGTACCAAGCTAGGGTTCAGCTGAAATTCCTAGAAAGCAAGTATGTAAGAAAATTCTCTAGAAAGTAACAGTTATAGCAGTCTGTGTAGCACTCCAAATCTGAGGATTGCAATGTAGCCCCCTCATCAAAAACATCCTCTTTCTCAGTGCATCCGCCTTCAGGACCTGCTGCTTTGTTCTCAAAAGCTTAGATGCCTGGACTTTGTAAAGAATCAGAGAGCTCTAAACAAGGAAAAATTCATCCTGGAGCTGAGAGAGAGGGCTTCCTTTTACTGAAGAGAATACAGAAGATCCAATACCTGAGTACTTTTCAGTAGTCCCAGGAGGAAAGTAGCTCACTCTCGGGATCAGAATCAGATAGGTGTAAAGAAAACAAAGCTAAAAATGATTTCCCATTTGGCTGTGGGTTTGCCAGATGAATGCTAGAAATGGCATCAGCAATGTAGAAGAGCAATGCAGGATATTTCATGATCCCTGGCACAATTTTAGCAGTTATTAGTGTTTTAACTAGTGACGAATATACTCTCTTGCTTGTTGCTGGGCTGGAACCCTCAAGAATATGAGAATTTATAGATAAAAGAATTTATCTTTTAATATCTAAAGGGGATGTAGTGTATCTTCAGAGTGTCATTCATTCGTCTTCAGTAGGTGCTTTATCCTAGTCAGGCTCATGATGTATCCCGGGAACACTGAGCTTGAGGATGGGACACTGGTCCTTTTTGCAGGACACCATACACTCATTCCCATCTAGAGCGATTTAGAATATTCAGCATAATTTTGAGAGGTGGGAGGAAACCAGATGGCCTTGTGGAAACCCTCATGGATGCACAGAAACTCCACATTGCTCAGGATCGAACAATCGGACCCTGGTGCTTTGAACACCACCCAATCTTCCACCTTGCCACACCCATCAAAACCTTACTAGATCTTAATGGCTGCAAAAGTATGCTTCGTCATTTTTTCCCTGTTGAATAATAAATGCATCAAACATGTACCCTTGAGGTTCTCACCCCAGTGATAAACAATGGTACATTTTAGTTGCTTGTTTTCTTGAAAGTGGCTCTCCATTACCTATACTAATTAATGTCCCATTTTCACCGTAGTTACATTAGCATTTGCAATTGCAGAGCGGTGAACTTGGCTTTATGTTTTAGAAGCAGTGTATGAATCCAGCTCAGTGACATCAGGCTTTAAAACTTCAGAGGAAACAGAGATTTCTCTTTAAGTAATCAGCGGGTAGTCTGACTGCATGCATGTCTCATTTTTAAACACGCTTCTCCCAAGCATCATTCAAAAGCAGTCTCCATCAGCTCTGCTAAAGAATCCCTACATTTCCTGGAGAAAAGGTCAATAAAAGAAATATATACACGTGGTGACATGAAAATTGCAGTAAGAGGAAATTGGGAGAATAAGCGTTTGACTTCAAAGTGGTAACGTATGTATGGTAGGAGGAGAAAGGGGGTGGGGAGCTGGCGATATCATTAAAATTCCATTTCCTTCCCTCTTGTACTTCGAAGGGGTTATTAAAGGAAATTGTAGGGAGAATATGTGCAACGATCTGTTGTACAATGATCCTGGATGGCTTTTTGACTCTGGCAGCCTGCGAGGCATAAGTAGATTTCTGACAACGTATAAATCAAATTATAAAAATGACAGCGAGTGACATTTTGCAGTGAGCAATCCCCTTATGCATGAGACGAGAAGGAAAGAGAGAGGAAAGGGTGAAAGAGAGAGAGAGGGGGCATTGCATTGAAGAGTGCCTTTTAAACTGTGTTTGTGAAGGCCTATTGCTTTATCTTGCCCACGCTGATCGGTAGGGGAGACAAAGAAAAGGCTGGCTGTTCAGACGTCCATTGGCTCAGCACTATTGTGTGGGGAGTCTCTGAGGAGAACGGACAGCTGGAGGTTGACCACTACCTCAGGCTCTGGTGAAGGTCAGGGGAGTCTGGCAGATTTAGATTTGCTCAGATTTGCTCTTTAAATTAAACTGAAGCGATAAAACACACACCGACACACACATGCACACTCACATACGCATACAGAGAGACTAACACAACTGAATTGTACTTGCAAGAAAAAGAGATTTTCTTTGTATGGTTTCATCCCACATACACACAAACAAATTGACCACTATTGCATCATCTTACTCTGGGAATCTCCAGTTAGCTAAAATCCCACACTCACACCCATACATACACCACACAAAACCACAAGAAGGACAAAGCCCAGTGTGAAAATAACAGCAGTCGGAAAAGAACAGAGTCTCACCCAGGCATTCATAGAGCTTTGACACCACCTGTGTCAAGTGACAGATTTTTAGTGACATAATGTTTACCAGGAATCGGACCCACACTGTTATCCACAAAAGAGGAGAATGGTGAAGGAGGGGCAAAAGAGACCAAGAATCGCAGTTGTACAATTGCAGAGATTTAATTGTTATCAAGTTTCAGAATCCACCGTTAAACATGATTCTCATTACAACAAACAGTTTGGAAGCATTGCAAGAAGCATTGCCCTTCTCACAAACTCAATGTTTTGCAGGGACTGGCCCTGAAATCCTGTGATTTGATTTGGCGAGGGAATTCTACATACACCAACCTAAGTATATAAAGGAGGGGCAAATGAAGAGTGGAACAAGATATCTCTCTTCAAGTGTCTCCAAATTTGTTACGCCTTCGCAGAAAGACTGAGAGACTGGGCATCACGAAAAATTCTTAGTGTGCAGCGGATTTTTAAAACAGTATTTTGTAGAAAAATTCAGTTGTCACGGTGTTGTAACAGAAGTCATACGGCATTCAACAAAAACCTGTCGCTTGACTATTATGTCAACGTGAAAACCGATGAAAGTAGTTTTTATGACCACTAAGGACTGTTGAAATTAAGTGTTTGTTTTGGTCTGCCGGTTATCTGGAAGTGCTTCCATATTGTAGGTGTTGAAGAACTCTATGAAAACCACTTTCAAGTGAAGTGCTACCAATACAACACTGCTTAAATAATTCACCTAAAGAGTATAAGGTTCTTTAAGGACTTGTAATGGTGCTCTGGAAGCCATCATTCACATTCTAGACACAAAAATACGAGAAAGATTCCTCTGTTTCATAGATTCAGTATTGGGGTTCAGATCATATCAACAATTGTACTTTTCTTGGCTTACTGAGCGTATCTGCCATTGCATCACATCTAATTTCCTGTAGAACCATTGGTTCTTGTAAGGATACCAAAAAGGGTTTCCAGTATTTACCTGACTAGGAACTCCAAGATTCTTTTGTTCCAACTTGGAATACAGATGCTGGCTTCCAAGTCCCAACAAACCTACAACAAGCAGTCAAGACCCCTCAATACCTGGTATATATGTGTTGGGAGCTGGAAGAGAGCAAAAATATGGACTATCTCTGCGTTCCGGAGGGATAGTTTGGGGAAAATGTCTTAAAGAGGTCCCATAATTGGGGTGTACCCTGATCATATATCCATCTATTTATCCATGGGCGCTGCTCAAATCCACTGTAGGCTGAGATCTGTTTTGTGTGGGCGGCAAAATCGCTAGCCAAAAATGGTCCAAATACACAGTCCACAGCCAGAGAGCAAGGGGGTGTAAATAAAATAGCTATGTATGTTGGGACGTGGGCTCTCGGGTATCATCAGCCTCCACTCTACTAGCTGTATCTCCAGCCAGGCAATTTTTTCGCCCGAACCACTCTGAATTACAGCCGAGCTCCCTGATTATGTACAAGGGATCCTCTATTACAGCCAGCGCCCCTGCTATCTTTGATAGATTATTAAGCATCAGCTTTCAGCTACATTAAGCCTTGTTAAGAGCAGTGTCGTAGTCAAGGATTACAAGGACATGATAACAGGGAGGGCACGCCAGATTACGAAGAGGGCTATCTGTTAATGAAGGTGTAATTTGCTCCTTGTGCTCTCCAGACCTTTGCCTGGACATGGTGTTGAAGGGTGAGAAAGAAAAGTGTGCCTGAGAGAGAGAGAAAGTGAAAAAGATTGAGAGACAGAGAGACAGAATATGAATAGGAATGTGTGTGGGAAGAGGCTCTTTGAAAGCTAGTCTCTCAGGGTCCAGCTGAAGTGGCTCTTTGGCCCTCATAAATGCCCCAGGATGTTGCTAATGCTGGCCCACTTGCATGCCATCAAATTGTGAAGGATGCTACTTTCTCAGACTCTCAGACTCGTCGTCTTTCTTGACATAACAGCCCTCATTTCTCTTGAGGTTCTGAGCTTCTGATGTCTTTCTTCCAGCAGAGTGCATCTGTCATTTCTTCACTATATTCCATAATAATTTGCAGTATATGTTGTAGCACTCGCTGCATTATTCAAGATCCTACGATCGTATGCTATGTCGGTGTGCTCTTGTTTGCAATTAGCAAGAAATCCTCGTAGAAGTATGAGTTGGTCCCGTTGAGAAATGCCGCAGCTTTTATTTGTAAAACTATAGCAGTGGAACATTTCCTCTTGAATATCGAGGTTTGGATTACATGCGGCATTATCGAGCCAATTATAATATCAGTCAAATTTGGTAATACATAATGCAAGATTGCCTATGTGAATGAGTATACTGACCTCCACTAAGCTCCTCAGTCCAGATATCACAGTCCAGGATTTTTTTTATTTTTTATTATTATTTGTTTGTTTGGTTGGTTTTTTGCCTTATCGTTTGCCTTCGCCACATTGGCTGGTGCTAGCCCTGCAGAAACTCCCGTCCATCTCATTGCCTCCTTAATAAGCCCTGAGCAAGGCCATCTCAAAAGAAGAAAGACTGCAGGAAAAAAGGCAGTTCCGTGGCCATCTACTGCCCGGTCTATCTGAATAACCTTTAGATGAATTAGACGCATGTGGGCCAACTGTGAGACCCCCTCAGTGTGCATCTTCAAAGGATGGCTAATAGTAGCACACAGCTGGAATTCAGGCCATCAGATTGATCAGGCCTATCTCAAATGGCAATTAAAGAGGGATAAAACACCTCAAGCTAAAATGTGGTTTTAAAAAGCTAGTCGTTAGCCTTTTCCTTTCCCTCCTGTTCAGAGCATCTCAAAATATTGATCAAGGGCTGAATTAACGGCCTTAAGCTAATAGCTGTGTGGGCTTTGATAATTTTTCCTTGCCTGTTTTTACTAGCTGTAGCATTTTTGCGAATGTTTAATGGTAATCGTTTATCTTCGAGGCAGTAATGGATTAGTTTGTATAAAACTGATTGTATAAAACATTGAGCACAAATAGCAATTTCACTGTAATTTACGCATGTAACCCCTAAGTGTTCATCGAACCACATGACAACCAACCTACATTAAAATGTATTTTTATATGTATAAAAACCTATTCCAACATTTCCCTTTTTCAGTTATAACTGAGCTACAAAGGGGTCAGAAATCTGTTAAAAGTTAAAAAAAAAAAAAAAAAATGTTTTACTTAATAATCAAAACTGATAAATAGTCTTTGTTTGAATTTCCACAGCTTTACAGTATAGATGTTTATGTCCATTTGTCAGTGAAGGCTAATGTAATGGCTGTGTAGCGACATAAACAGTGCCCTTAAGTCTGACGTATACCAGTATACGATGGGGAATACGCCTAGTGCAAAAGGTACAACACTGTGAGACAGGGCTGGAGACTGTTTTCTTTAAAAAAAAAAATACATTGTGCAGCTCAATGTAACAATTGCATCATACATTCAGGTCATGAATTATTGGCACCCTTGGTAAAACAATTATTTGTGGTTAATTGGCTTAACAGAACATTGAAAACCAAACCTTTCATTTGAAGAAAAGGATTCTATCGAAATATTAAAATTTAAATAAAAAAATTAACAACAACAAAAACATCTGTCATAATTATTGGCACACCTCTGTTTAATACTGTGCATTTTGTAACCTCCCTTTGCAAACATAACAGCACCGAGTCTTCTGTAATACTGAGCAAGGAATCGGAGACGACTGCAGGGTCCTGTCTTGTAGACCATCTTCTTCAGCTCACCCCAAACATTCTGTGGAAAAGACTATGTCAAAAGCTTGATTCTAGGTTCAAGGAGGAGAGTGATCCAAAATATTTCTTTTAAAATGTCCTGGTGATTCATGCGGGCTATAATGGTTCCCAGGTCACATCACAGGTCCTTCATCATACTTAACAGTGGGGATAATATTTGTAATCCAGTGAAAGAGGTCATGGATGACTGGTTAAAAAAAACACACACACTCACATACAAGTGGGAACTGGCTTCAGTTGTTTTGTTCATAAGAATGTTTAGGGTCCAATAAGTGCCGCATATGGTTTTGTTTAAACTATATTTATGCTAAGTGTTTTTATTTTATTTCCTGTACTAAATTTACTTCCTTTAAAGTTTGTATTTCTGTCATATTTACAGTGCAAGATTAAGCCAATTAACCACAAGTCATTTAAAAAATAAATAATTAAAAATGCAGGCAGCAGATGACAAAAATTTGTGCATTTTTCCAAAATCATGACCCATGAAAAGTATCGCTTTTGGTATTGCTTTTGTCATATTTTTCATCCTTTTCCTAGTTGGGAATACTGTTTTTTAATGATGTACACCTCTTTCATGCCACATTTGTATTTTATTCCCCAAAGTAAAGCTCTCACTCTATTTGTTTACCGTTATAGATGCCGACAGCACTGCTGGAGTGGTTAAACTCCATTTTTATTTCTCTTTTGGTCATTTCTTACCCCTCCCGCATTGTCTCTGCACTGAAATACTATCTCTGGTTTGATCATTCTCCGAATATTCCTGAAAGGCAGCACGTCTCCTCTCCCGCCTCTGCCTAATGCTGCCTCCTGGCTGCAGTCGTCCGTTAGTCACAGTGCTCTTAAATCTTGATGTGCTCTTAAATATTCTCCTTGGCATAAATGAAGAGAAACCAGCAGGTCGAATGAGGTGCAGAAAGACTGCAGGAAGCAGACGGCGCACCAGAGCTTTTAATTTCTGCTAATTCACCTTGGCGCCGTCCCAGGCCTAGTGATTAAAAGAGCGGAGATGTGCTGGAATGGCTCTGTAATGTACATTTCCACATTTGATTATACAAGCAATTATGTTGCACTTAATAAAATTTCAAATTGTGCTAAGGAGGCCGTGCACGGGGCGCGATGCATAGGCAGCATATGCCGATGGGAAAGTCCATCGCCTGCTAGCGTTTAGGCTCTCAGTGTACTGACTATGCTTTTGGCATCCTTTCCTTGCGCTATAGTAGAGTATGGTGAGAACGAATGCTTTTCCGGTTATGCTACAACCTGATGTCAGGGGGCAAAAATAACGCAGTATATAAGGAGAGTTCTAATAATTCTAATTAAAAGAAAATTAGAGCAGAGAGAAAAAAAATATATTTCTTCAAATGAGGCTGACAGTTGTTTATAAGCTGCATGATAAATCCAGGGAATCTTTCTTCCACATGTTTTTTTTTTTTGCACCGGAGATGTTTTACTGCTTGATTTATTGCTTGTGGATCTGCATTTTGCCTTATTTATTTTGATGAAGGTATGCATAAGTCCAAACATATGTCGGGTCTGCAAGTGGATGCAGGAGGCGGTGTGCGTTGAGGAAACTGTGTGCATGTGTGTGTTGTTAATTAGGCAAGAGTTAATCGTTGATCTCTTTGAATGTACCATATGTGCTGAAACATTAAAAGTCTGGGCAGAGTCATAGCGAGTGGTTCAATTACATTCTATTAGTGTTATTCCTCTCTGAAAGACATTGTTATGATCTCTCTCTCTCACTCTCTCTCTCTCTCTCTCTCTCTCTCTCTCTCTGCCGCTCCTTCCCGTCACTGTCTCAGTGTGTAAACACGTTTGATTGTTAGATTTGAATCTGTCATGCTCTTTCAGTCATGTGTGAATTTTATGCGCTTAATGTGGTGTATGATTACCCACAAGGAGACTACAATGCAAATGTAAAAGTGAACTTGAAAGCTTCATGCAAACTTGTTGCCTTGATCGACTCATTCAACATAATGGGTTCGCATTTGCATTATTTATTTATTTTTTTTAAAATTTGCTTGATTTTTTTTTTTTTTTTTTTTTAAACTAATTATTAGTTGTATGATGTCAATTACAGGTTTCATCCAATTATATTGTCTTTGATCGGCGTATTCCGGTTTTAGTGCGTTTTAGTCATACTGTCATTTCGTAATCCTCCATTTAATCGGCTGCTGACGGAGTGCTGTAATTTGGTGTGATATTAGAATGTGTGCGTTTACATTAGCACTCAGTTCCTCTCCGTTAAACGAGAAGGTGAAGGTCATTATTTCTGTATATTAATAAGGAGTAAACAGCAAAATGAACCGAGAATAAGTGTGACACTTTTTGAGCTTAGTCCCATTTCTCTGCTCGATTTGTCGCCAGCGTGGCGCCGTGCAGGATTGTACTCTCGTTAGTTCTTTTAAAAATCTTCCTATATAAATAGACTATATCGGTTTTACCAGATGCATTCTTATTTTGTGACTCACATTGTGAGGAACAGATTAACTGAAACAAAACTTGCTAAGGGCAGGGCAGATGGATTTAGTCTTTTAAGGGACTTTTCCATTGAAAAGATCAGAGCTCGGATTCTTTTTTTCTTTTTTATATATATATATATATTAGTGTGAACGCTCTAAATTGGATTTGTCTATGCACAGCCTTCCTTATCGCAAGAACTCAGCTCCACTACCATGGATTATTAGGTTGTTGCTTTATTTATTTATTTATTTTGCTTTTGCTTTTTTGAATCATGTTTCTACTGTGCACCAATTTCTCAACCCACAGGATGAAATATTGGGTATATGGAGGGAAGCTGTGGTGAAGGGGTTTCTCTCGGTGCTTTGAGTGAAAAATTCCCACTTTTTCAAGTGCACAGTGTGTGTCTGTTTAAGTAGGACAGTGAAATTGATGGCCCAGTGCTGCTAGGTGACCTACATACTCAAGCCTGGACAGAATAGATCCCTGAACACACACAAGTGGGGATGTAGGTGTGAGCAGAGCCGCTCTGCCCACGTGCTGCTGATGTTTTCAGAATGACACTTACCAGAGCGCGGGGTACATTTTGTTTCTTACCCAGCAATCTTGAACTCCTAATCCTTAAGAGATTCTTATTCTATAATGCTATACTACTACCAGGAACATGAATTCATTCTGAAGCGTAAGATTATTCTTGTTGTTTTAATATGCTTATTTTGTGTGTGTAATATTGTGGTAGAGATTCAAGCAAGATTATTCATCTCTAGTCCAGCTGCATACAGCTCATAGCTTACAGAGATCCAGATAACATGACTGAATGGTGACAAGTTATCGTTCATGGCTATAAATAAGACACAGCAATTTAATGTGATGTTTTGTTTCAGACTGGCGCTTCATTTTTACCACTTTTCACGTAGCCACAGGCTCTGAACAGACGAGACACCTGTTTTGAATTTGACACAGAAACAAAAAACGCAAACTTCTTCATCCAGTTCTTTTTTTAAGCATCATGTTTTTGGCATCTACTTATTATTTTTTTTTTCGTCCAGACCAGAGAGGGTAAATAAAATGAAAACAAATCTATGAAAGTACATTAAAATGATTTCCGTTCTCGATCAGCTGCCTTCAGGTAAATCGTTTACACAAATTTAATAGGAAGCTCTGCTACAGAAAGCGTAATGGTTCGTGTTTTTTCTATGATGCTTTTTTTTTTTTTTTTTTTTAGTTTCATGAGCCCTCAGTTTGATCTGCTGAAATAATCCATGGTAAACATCCGCTGGATTCTTTAGCTATGTAGAAATATAGTTCTGTAACATTGACCTATTTGCTTTCATTTAGAAGTCCACATGTATACAGATGTATGTTCCTGAACATGACAGAGACCCTACAGGCTTCAGCAACCTTGTTACAGTGACTTTCGGTCGTTCTCAGCGCTCATGTGCACCTCAAGGACAACTACTTTCCAACATTACAATTCCAAAGTCATAAAAGCCTAACAAATGAGGAGTTCGCTAATGAGATCTATTGGTTTAGCTGTTGAGAAGTTGACTGCTGGGAGTTTGGAATGGCTAATTAGACCTAATGATTGAGGTCTTGTGGCCCCGTGTGAGGCCTTAAAGTGATGGGGTGCGAAAAGATCTGGATGCATTATTCAGCAGCAGATTAAAGTGAAACTCTGTCTCTTTATGGTCATTTACACTGCCGGGGATTAGTTAAGGAAGAAAAGGGGTTCCACTAACGGAGAACGTATCAGCATTAAGAGTGAACTTTAAGTCTTCC
This sequence comes from Notoglanidium macrostoma, assembly GCA_030068235.1. Taxonomy (NCBI): domain Eukaryota; kingdom Metazoa; phylum Chordata; class Actinopteri; order Siluriformes; family Auchenoglanididae; genus Notoglanidium; species Notoglanidium macrostoma. The sequence goes on from JAQQZR010000003.1 coordinate 11,170,626, forward strand.
CCCGGGCTGAAGATTTGCCTCATATTTCTTTGGCTGTTCTCTGACAAGAACCTGAAAATAAGAGCTGAATAATTAGTGAAGAGTAAATGATCCAGATTTCTTTTTTTTTTTTTCCTTCATAAGAATGATAAACACCAGAACCGGAGGTTGCGTCGCCTGAGCCTCTGCTGCCAGCAACAGCATTTATGCATCAAACATCATGTTATAAAAAAAAAAAAAAAAAAAAAAAAAGAAGAAGAAGACTTTTTTTTTTCCCACCCTCTCTTAATTTGTCATGCCAATTGCTTCCTTTGAGAAATTCCTATCATGGCTCTCGCCTTGATGTGTCTTCTGTAATTAAGGCCCAAATTGTTTTGATGCTGGTGTAATCACATTAGCCTTTGCAGAGGAGAAGGGTGAAATTGGACTTGTTGCTCCAGCGCCTGTGAGAAGGCAGCAGCCTGCGTGGAGTTTATGGATTATGAAACAAAGAACTGTCAGAATGCATCGTGCTCAAAGCTCCCTCCCATATGGCGCTCCATTACCGGGCCTGTCAGAGCTGAATGCACGGCCACAGACACAATCAGCCCGTCTTTCATATAGTTAAAGACAAGAATGAGATAAATGCTGGGGAATGATATGGAAATATGGCTCAATTTTATTTGAAATGTTTTGTGTTTATTTTGGTTGATCTTCTCTTTCTGCTGATTTCTTCATTACCGCAGTTATTGAATTAGTTTATAAACGTAATCATCCAGTATTATAAAAATTGACGGAATTAGTGGACATTGAATTATATTAAGCTCATTTTGTAATGCGGACCGACTCACTAAGCTGAATAAGAAGCCTGGCTGGTGTTTTATTCACCCTGAGGTTTGAACGCACCCGTTAAAGCACAGTTTCTTCTAGTAAAGTTGCGTACACTTTCTTTCGGTCCTGTTATCAAGTCCCGGGATAGTAGAAAAACTCTATGAATGTATGTTATTATGTATATTTTGTCATGTCAAGTGGAGTCCAAAAATCTGTAAATAAGAGTTAGAATTTTGAACAATTTAAAACAAAGAAAGAAACTGATTGTTCAGTATTGAAGATTCTGCAATTGTTTCTCGGTCACTATTTAAATGTAAGCAAAATTGAGATATTTACTCCTTTGTATAAAAGCTCAGATTCTCCTTGAGTCTTATCCCATCCATTAAAGCATGTATTTACACAACGCTATGTGGCTCTAACATGGATCGTCAGAGTTTACCCAAACTTGTTAAATCAGTGCCAGCTTGAGGGCAAGAAAAAGGAAAGGGAGGAGGGGGGGGGGGGGTATGATGATGATAATGATGATGATAATATGTATTTGAATATGTAGAATGTGTATAATAATAATATGTATTTGAAAGATTTTGTATTTTTTAGGAGAAGAAAAATCCATTTTAACTAGTGGAAACTACTCACGTGTCCTTGTGCTAAAAATATTTTAAACCATTTTCTGAAAAAAAATATATATGCGAATATATTTTAATCAGGATTCCTGCCTTATACCAAATAATACCAAATATCAAATAATAATACGAAATATCAACGTACGTATTGATTGTTGATTTAAGTCATGAAAAGAAATGCATAAGCACAATTTTTGAAAAAGGATAAAAAGATTCAAAAGTATAATCCCTTCTGTGGTAGACATTTTGAAGTGTATATTGGTATATTAGAGCCAAGACCTGAGGGATTCCCTTATCTGTGTGCTCAGGGTTCTTCAATCTTAACCTTGTAGCTGCACTTTTTTTCTGCAGATGGACATTGCTGACTGTGCACACTTAGCACCTTTCTCATCATCCATCTTCTTTAATGAGGGAGGATGGAGTTAGATGATTAGTCATTAGGAACGAATGGCTTCCTCTGAAATGCTTGGTAGTTGGGGGATTTTAGGTGGCTTTTGTGCCATCTAATGTTACTATAAATCTTACCCCACTGCGCGAGAGGCGAAGGACACTGTCATGTCACTACTATTATTTTTATTAAAATTTGTGTCCTCATACAGAACTTGTGTCCACCTCTGTTTCCAGTCGTAGCGTTTAACCGCCTGTGAGTTCAAGGTTTTAAAGCTGAATAGCAGCCCAGATGATAGGAGTAATGGAGCTCTCCTTGTGAGGTGTGATTTATGGCTAGTGAACTTCATCCATGGTATTAACGGTGTGATGGGTATGTTTCTGGTTCTGCAGTTGCCTCTTAAACCACCTTTCAGAAACTAAAACTCTGCAGAGGCCCGAGCAAACACGGCATTCAGTAAAGCATGGCGATTGATCAGTGGAGGAAGTGTATATGCTTCCTGGAGTTTAAAGCTCTTTGAGTCATCGCTGCAGATTCGATAAAAGGCTTAGTGAAGATTCTGTCCTGCTTGGAAACAGTCAGTGAAGAATTCAAAACAGCTTTGATTTTTTACCTCTTAGTACAAACTTTTACTTATAAAAGAAGCATTTTATTGTTCCGGAAACTCAAATGGTTTTATAATACACACCTGAAAAGCTATTCGGATTCGTATTTGTGCTTCAGTATTTTCCCCTCTGTTTCTCTCGCTCTCTCTCTGTCACAAACACACACACACACACACACACACACACACACACACACACACACACAAAACAGAAGATTTATAGAGTGCCTGTCGGCGACTATATTTCTTACCCGAAACTTTTACATATTCTCTTTTACACCGCTGTTTCTGGCTTGTTCCTGTTCAAGGCGCCTCTCATCCAAGTCATTATAATGTAGCGGGATGGCTGCTACTACAATCGATTACGCTGTCTACTCTCATTTACTTTACAAGAGTTCCTAGTTCCAAAGAGCTTACAGAGAGGCTATTTTTCTCTCCTCCCATCTCCTTTTTGATTAAGAGGATGTGTAAATAAGGCCACAAACTCCCATCAATGCATGCCAATCTATTTATTGACACTCAAGGATCATTCTCTGTGTTCCTTGAAGACTTCTCGGTGCTAAACAATAGAGCCTCGCCCATCACACACTCGTACAAGAGAGCCCTCGTCGAGATATGTGGGAGGGTGAAAAATCGAGGTGCATTGACAGATTTTTTTGTGCTACTTTTTTGCACTCATTATTAACGGACGATACTATGGACTCATTTATCCGAGTGAGGAGAGATTAATCAACAATAGCTTTTTGATTTTACCGTGGCACCTGAGGTTTTGTCTTCAGATTGGTGACAAATTTTGACAAATTAAAGGAGAAAACAATGGATCTGTCATGATGTGAGGGCGTTTTGCTAGCTTGGTGTGCGTCCACTTCCACTTCCTCCCCAAGAAGCAAGAGCCGCTGCGAATCAAAGAAAAGTCGTTCTGACTTGTACATTTCCGTCCTGATGTGAGTGGACTCTTCCAGGATGACTCCACAACACACTGAATGGTTTGAAAATTATGTAAATCTTATGCCACGACCTTCATGGGTAACAGATCTCAACTCAAATGGGAGATTTTGGAGCGACATATTGGACAGAACTCTTATCCTCCACCATATTGAGGGAATATCTTTCCAAAGAATGGTGTTCGTTTCTCCAGTACAAATCCAGAGACTTGTAGAATCTATACTGAGATGCACCGTTCTGGTGGCTTGTGGTAGCCTACCACTTTACTGTTACGCGTTAAGTTGGTTTTTTTTCCTTTAATTTGTCACGTGTGTATATGTAGGTAGTGAAAAATTTCACCCGGACTGCTGTTTTGATCTAAATAATAGAAAAATGAAAAAATAATAATAGCAAGTCGTGTTGGTGGATGAAGGTTTGCATAGTAAATATGGTTCTAATAATGATAGTATCTCGCATTGTGGATTGTGTGGATGTGGTTTGTGCACCTGAAAGTGTGAGTGTGTGCGCTTTTCAGAAAGACTGCCGGCAGTCATCCGGAAAGCGCAGCTTTTTCCTTGTTTAATATGCAACATGCAATCTATGTCCCATCTCTCCTCTGGGAAGGATATGCCGCATTGGTAATAATATCTGATTTGGTTGTGTACCTCTTCCCTTCAAATACATCGAACTGCTCCGGGCACCCTCAGCTGTTTAAGCAAAGGTCAGTGGAAGACTCATTGATTTAGCATTTTAATTTTATTTGTGCTGGGCTCCGAGGGGGACTGGCATTAAGCGTGGCGGAGGCTCTTTGTTTTGTAAGAGGCTGTGAATGTCTGCGTGTCTACGGAGAACCGGCCTGCCTCGCTCTCTGCTTAATAAGTGTGAGATGCGGCCCAGACACCTCTGTAATAGCCACTAACACTTATTATCCTGCCCGAGATTGGAAATCCACATGTTGTCATTGAGAGATCTGGGGGGAAAAAAAGTTTAAGAAGGGAAAATAGAGTACAGAAATAAACACCCCCTGCCTGTAAATGCCTAGACTTTTCATATGATGTTTCACCAGTACCCTGTCTCTTTGGGTGAGTACAACAGAAATGGTTTCAGATGCCTGCAAACAGCTTGCTCGGTTCACATGGATGGCTAAATGAATGGAATGATCCTTTTGGGGGTTACAGACAGAAAACCCAAAGATCTCCATGCTGCTGACACACAGAAGCAGATGTTGTTTTGTTCTTTTGTGCCCTCTCCTTCGTCTGACTTTGCCGGGGCTGCGGAGAGGCTTCAGCATATCGCATTCTTCATTAAGAGATTCTGTTAGCCACTGCGCTAGTCAGCCTTGTCATTAAGCAGCCTGGAGCGCTTTTGATTGGCTGCCAACTCCAGTGCCGGGCTGGGAGCTCACTCTGCCGATACTGCCCTGAACTCTGACACAGATGGCCAGAGAGATCGTTACCTGATCCCTCACACAAGGTTTTATACAATCTGAGTGCACTAATTAAGACAGAACATGAAGGGAATTGTTCTGAGTAGCTTGAGCTATGATGGTTCAGTGCCTTTTCTTTTTAAAGCATACAGCAGTGCTGTAATTATCAAGGGTGTATCTCATACTGTCATGTGCATATTAGTGCCAAACAACAGTGCATGTGATTTTGCTTCCATTATATGATCTCTATATAGATTACTCTTTATGATTAATTTTTATTCCAAGGGACACAAATGGTTCTCGTTTGGTTCGTGAGGTGTGTAATTTTGGTTGTGTTTGTGCTGTGTGAGAGGCATCTAGCATAGGGTACAGCAGGTACAACAGCTCCCAGCAGCCCCCACCACCCTGCTCCTGCTGCCTCCCTCCCGTTTGCTGAGAAATTGCTCCTGACAGCTGATTTGTTGGTTGTCAGAAGTGGTCGTTGGGCGACTGATAAGGGTGCGGAGGCCCAAGATGGAAAACTAACTGCTTCTCATGATTTCAAAGGTAGCCCCATCAAGGCACGGGCTGCAGACACATGTAAATGTCTCCCAGCAGAAGAGGGACATTTTCCCCAGACTGGTTTTACTCTTTAAGAGACAGCCCTAGTATGAGTAAAACTCATACATTTCCTGAAGAAAAAAATAAAATAAAACTTAGGACGTATTCTATCATTAAATTGTTTTTGAACTTGTTATTCATTCTCACTTTTTTTTAACATATGGTTATTGCCATTCCAGCAATATGCAGGCATATTGTAACAAAGAACAAAGGAAGAAGAATGGATCGTAAAGTGGGATAATCAGGCCCCGAGAGAGTGTGACCGGAGCCACAGATAGGAAACTGTGACATCTTTTCTGATTAGCTGACGCAGCAGGCCGGCTCTGCAGTGTTTAAAGGTATAAAAGCAGTGGATGTGGAAATGGCCCCAGGGTGGCCGGGTTGAGACAGGCGGATCTGTCAAACAGAGTGGACGCGTCAGGTATAGAGAGAGAGACAGTGAGAGAGATTGAGGCATCAGAGAGCTAGCATCTCAGGTCCATATGCCTGTCACCCAAGGGCTTACCAGGAAAGGTGAGAAGGAATAAGAGAACAGGACATATCGAGGGTTATACATCAGAGCCAGGGGTGCAGAGTGGGACATGGTCCAGCCAAGCATCAGCCTGAGGCAACAAGAGGATGCCCTAATGGGCTCATACAGGAAGCCATTGTCAGAGGAGAGGTCACAGTAATTGGCTGCAAATTGCACTCCAATATCCGCCCATGAGAACCCGAGCCAGCGGCTCCCATAACTCACGTCATTTCAGAGATGACAGCCGGAGACACTGCCGCACCCTGGCAGGAAAAGGAAAGGAGCTTCCTCTTATCCAGAGGAGGAATTTGCACAAGTGACATTAGGGCAATAACCATAAATCACCTTCTAGTCTGTACATACAGAAATGACCGCAGTTAACCTTTACCGCATTCCAACGCAAAGGGCTTGTATATTTACACTCTGACTCATGCCACGGATATTAGTACGCCACCCAGTGACCTCCTGGTACTCCACCAGTGTGCAGTCCATCTTTGACAAATTTCCGTTCTTACCCCAGAGGAGGAGAAAAAGTCTGATGGTTAGGAAGTCAAAGAGCACATACAGTGGTAAATGTTGTCCTCCCCAAACAAAAAGAACTGTACTTATAATCACTCAGGGGTCACGCTGAGTCAGAGCGGAGCCCGGAGGATTGTTTATCTGCTGCCCTCTTATCAACCCTCCTGCTTTTTTATCTGCTTTTATCACAGTAGGCATGAAGAGGGCTCCGCGGCTTCCTGTTTTAGGTCCTCTCTCAACCACGTTGACCCGCTGACCCTCAAGCTTATCTCGCACTTTCCCAAAAAGCCAGACGTTGCGTCTAAATTCAGCAGGGTGCCACAAGCTTTTCTTTCCCCGCCCCCTTCCCTCTTACTTTGTCTCTGGTTGTTGAAGGGAGGTTCTGAGCTACTACGGATGGGTGTGTGGGTGTGTTTCTGTCTGTGTTTGTGTGGGTACGAATGCTTCAATGGCCTGTATATAAGTGTTATTTCCCAATTTGGGCAATTTAAAAAAAAAATGACTGGTTCACTCTCCAGAGGTTTGAATGCTCTTTTGTTATTCGCTTGATCATTGAAACAGTAGCATTTTGAGACAGGATTTCTCGTATGGTTCAGAAAGCTCTTAGCCGAGACGTTTAGCTATATGGAAAATAGTGTGTCATGCATTGAAACCCCAGCAAAGAAACACCAAATATTTAGTAATGGGATTCAGATGCAGGGTTGGCTCTATGAATCTCATTAAACAGGCTTTGAGCTTCCTGCCTCTCCGAGGAACACATTCAGAGCTATTTTAATAATGCCCAGGTCTTCATCTCTTTACCAGCAAAAGAGCCCCTGCGTTGTACTGGATACATAATTTGCACATCATTAGGAGCCAATAAAGTGTAGATTGCTGCATGACTCAATGACTCATTTATGTCTGCACCATGCAATATTAGCAATCAACAGATATTTGTTGCTTTTCCTGTTCATTTAACGGCTTCTGAAATAGTTCACTTCAATCATGTGCTTTATTTTCTTTTTCTCTCCACTCTTCTTTTCCCATCTTTCCCTCTCTCCTTCTCTCCTCCCTGTCTTCCTCCTTCCCTCTTCTGCAGGATTTGGCTTTGTAACTTTCGAGAATGAGGATGTGGTGGAGAAAGTCTGTGAGATTCATTTTCATGAAATCAATAATAAAATGGTAAGTCAGTTTCACCTCAATTTTTCAGACCGGGCCGGGATTAATATTTGATAGCAGAAGCTGAGTCGGTTGTTATAACAGCTGCTATGCTGGGAGACCGGCTGGGTGGCCTAGAATCAGGGAAGCAGGGAGTCTTCCCTATTCCCTGCCATCCTGGGTCTGGGCTATGGCGTGATATTGATGTGCACTGGCCACAAAGCATGAAATTGTGTCTTGGTGCCCTGTCCACCAGACTGGGAGAGGCAACCTGTCTATTCCTTTAGCTGCAATTCCTTCAGCCAATGAGAGCTGGAAGAAGAGCTGGCATCCATTTAAGGGCCTTGTTAAAAGTGTATGGGGGAAAGATTGTGGGGAGATTTAAAATCATAGCCTTGGCAGCGTGAGCAGTGTGGTACTTGACACCCTGCTTACTGTTTTATAGTTTCTGCTGAATTTTTTATTCGATTTCTCAGCTGCCTGGGGTTTTCGAATGAATGGTGCATGAGGGACAGGGTTGTGACCCTGAGGCTAAGACGGTAAGGACACCATTTTGACTAGCAAAGCATTCCTTTGACATGCACTATGTAGCATTAAATTCAGTGCAAGTGTGAGGGCTTCTCTCATTCCACTTTATCGCCAAGCTGCAGCATCGCTAATGAAGGCCAGAATGGATTTCCTTAGAAGTAAAATAAAAAAAAAGGCACTTACGGGCCTCACACATCTAACTTGTCAGACTTGTCATAGCAACTGACTTGCAGAGGTAAAAGCTGTACCTGAAGCTGCTAGTACCTTTGTTAAGCAGCGAGTCCCCGTTTTTCTGACGAAACACGGCGACACATGGAGGCTGGGATGCCACCTACAAAACCCGCATGCACACTACAAGCACATTATTGATTTTTCTATAATATTGCATCAAATTCTCTCATTGTTCGGGGAACGCTGAGCAAATTTATCCTCGTTTTTTCTTCAGTCGATCCCTCAGTGCAAGAGACTGGCTATCCATCGACTGGCAGCATTAAATTGGACCATAGGGGGATTGCATGCATCGTTAGTACCAGTTGGGGAGTTTAAGGAAAAAAGGAATATGATTGGGTGGAGGTAGGGAGGAAGATTCATCTGCTACATCCATTATTGGCTTCCATCCATCTCAAAATGACAACTCTGTTAGGGTTTTACTGGTCAACTTGGACAATATGTTGAATATTAGGCAGTAAAAGCAAGGAATGGATTGAAGGAGAGCACACTGGAAAGCAGTTCTGAAGCAAATCCCACTGTTTCTCTTTGTTTGCTTTTTCCCGGTGATATCAAATGCTGTCGTCAAGTTGCTTTTGCCAGAAAGATCAAAGTGGTCTCTGAAGCATCGTTCGCTCGCGAGCTCTGTGTGAATATTTGACTTGCTAATTCATCCGTGGTAATATTGTTATTATGATGAATATTTTGCAAAATGGCAGTAATGATCTCCCCCTGCTAGCGGAGGTCCAGCTCAGTACGTACACTACTTGGTTGGTTTGCAGCCATCTCCAGAAGCACCATCTGTGACCCACTAGCCCTTAGCTTTGGGTGAGTGGAGGAGCTCTTTTTAGAGAGGCTCTGATGACCCAGAGAGGCCACTCAAAAGCTGCCAGGGCTCTGGAGGGCCTTAAGTGGCTCTGAATGGTTCCAAGCACAGCAAAAAAAAATGGAGCATCCCAGACCGCAGGCTTGCCGATCAGTTCTGGCGTGGCCGTACAAGCCACCGTTAAAAATTCAAGAGGCTGGAGAAATAGAGCCCTTGACCTGATCTAGTCTGGCGTAGAGCAGAATCAAAATGTATTTTAAGGTAACCGTCATGACTGTCGGTAGTCCTGTTTAAGCTTAAACCTAATTATTTTAATAGATGTTTAGATTTTGATAGCTTCATTATTCCTATTTATGTTATATAACATTCCTGTCTTCTAATCCTATTATTTTGTTTCCACTTCTGGATGTTCTTTGATCCAAATATGTGGGGCAGTCTGGGAAAACTCATCGGCTTTGTCTGCTTATAACAACCTTTAACATCTCCACCTTTGCGGAGAACCTATTTCAGTTCGGGAACGTATGTAGTTCTCAGAGCATCATATAGTAGAACATGTCAATTTCACCATGGGAAGGGGTTAGCCCAGGCTGCCATATGTATGGTTAAACTGAACAGATTGCCTCATGTAAAAAAAGAAATTTCTTTGTTTGTTTTCTTGGGAAAAGGCATTCTTGTGTTTGAGCTCCTGCACCTAGGGTCAGTTATATTTAAATGATGAATATATCTACAGGGGTGGCTTAAACTTGTCCTTTTACAGAATACTTTTCATTTTATCTGTAGCTCATATTCACATATATTTAACTCGATCATGGTGTTGCATGACACCTGTGTAAATACATAAATATTTATAAAAGGTTTATTCCATCATGTGTCAGTTGATGTACCGATTGCTGCCATAAGATTCTCATGTAAGTCTGACACCATGGAAGGTCAGCAGTATATATGCCAGTCAACATGGTGTTACATCAAACTAATTTTCAACTTGACGAAAGCTGTCGGCTTGCACCTATTGGAATAACCCTTGGAGTAAAGGTTTATGTAGGTTTATATCAATCGTTAGGTGTGATGTTGCCCTGCGAACACTGCCCTGTCTTCTTCTTAGGACCCTCAACATGTTGTGGCCCTGGGTCACCTGTAGTACTCCAGTGTCCCTGGTTCCAGTTAACCAATCAAACATTTTCTACTCTGTACAAAACACAGAAATAGAAAGAAAAAGACCATGATTTCCATGCATTGTGTGAATACTCATAAAACCACTCTGAGACTACTTCACCAACCTAAGTTACACAGTGGAACTCGAAAGCAAATAGAATACAGAGGTGGATGCTGAAATAGTCACCTTATTTCTTTCTCATTATCTCTTCATAATATCTCTTGCTTTGCACCTTGTGCTGAAGTTGCACACTTACACACCATGGCTCTTTTCTTCCATTGTCCTTCTCCACTCTCCTGCGTTAGAGGAGGTCAGGAGGTTAACACTGAACAGGCTTGATGAGAGCTTCAGTGCACCTGCTCCTTTTCAGACAGCTGTGGAACATCTGGACAGCCAGGATACCGTCTCTGTGTTCTGTCTATTGGAAAATGGCCAGATTGAGGGTTCATGGGCAGTTAAATGACCTCAGACCACTTTGTGTGTGTGTGTGTGTGTGTGTGTGTGTGTCTGTGGAGGGGTGTTCAATACTAGGCTAATTTTAGTTTGAGTGAAAAGCCAGAAAGTGTTATTTATAGTGTGAGGGCTGTTTGACACCATGGAAGAAGTGACTGCATCCTGATGTGGAATAAACTCTCTGGGAGTCCTCATTGACACGTTATACATAGAGAGTGTTCTCTGTCTCTTTCTGTCTCTCTCTCTCTCGCTCTCTGACTCTCTTTACACACCCCTGTTAAAATTGCAGGTTTTTGTGATGTAACAATTTAA
>JAQQZR010000003.1:11181725-11221400 GCA_030068235.1 Notoglanidium macrostoma
ATGATTCCCGCTATTGTGAGTAGAGCCCCAGTCCCAGCCGAGGAGAAGCAGTCCTATAGCATGATGCTGCCACCACCATGCTTCACCATGGGAGATACTATGCCCCAAAAGTTCTACACACGGTTTTGGCAAATTTTAGGCATGCTTGGATGTTTTTTTCCCTTGAGAAAGGGCTTCCATTTACCAACCCTACCCCGTAGCCAAGTTATGTTACGTATACAAGAGATCGTTGTCACATACAGGGAGTAACCAGTACATGCCCGATATTCTTGCAGCTTTAATGATGTTGAAGGTCTCTTGGAAGCTTCTCTGATAAGTTAGTTTTCTTATTATTTTATCAATATTAGAGGGACCTCTATTTTTGGTAATGTCACTGTGGTACCTCCGTTGTTGATGATAATCTTCACTGTTCCATGCTAATGTTTTAGTAATTCATTTGAACCCCTTTCCTGATCAATACCTTTCAACAATGACATCCCGTACATGCTTCATAAGCTCCTTATGGACTGCGGCTTCAGCAATCAGATGAAACCAAGACGATATAAAGAAAAGCCTACAAAAAGCAGATGATTTATTTGGGGTTAATCAGAATAACTTGGTTGATTTATGATAAGTACTTTTGAGCATGAGCTTGAACGTGATTGGTCGACTCTGTGAGCAGCCAGATGCGCCACTATGAAAGGGTGTGCGCATTTATGCAAAGAGGCTGTTGTAAGCTTTTCTATTTTTTTCTTCTCTAAAAACCTTTCTGTTTGTTTTTCATTTGTATTCTGTCAGTTGTTATATCACATTAAAAGTGGATAAAGGTCTGACATGACGTGTTTTTGTTTGATTATTTACATCACAAAAACCTGACATTTTAATTGGCGTGTGTAAGCCTTGTTCTATCCACCGTATAGTTACTCGTGTATACGTTTACATCATTCCTCTTTTAATCTTTGTCATATATTGACCTTTGGCCATAGCATTGACCATCATAGACTTTTTTCAGATATTTTTTTATTTTTCATAACTGGGCTTTACTGAGTAATTTTCTGCCCAGTCACTCCCACCCAGTGTGTGTGAAGAACGACGCTGTGCCGTGGTGTTCCGTGCCTGTGCCAGTCTGATGTGAATTCTTTCCTCGCGTCCTCCACACCGAAGTCCTTACCTCCTGCGGGCAGTGTGGAGATTACCACTCTCATTTCCTCCAGAGCTTCCTCCACCTTCCTCTCAGCTTGCTCTGGATGCCCAGCTAGCCCACTGCCTGCCTGCTGTGACTCGGCCCATTAGCATGTATGATAAGTGACGAGAGTGTCGGCTGGCCAATTTGGTGTCTACCTCGCCACGCTGAGGGACTGGCCTGCAATATCATAGGAAGATAATCTACCGCTGTGAGGAGAGTGGAAAAGAAGTAGCAGTTTAGTATGAGAGAAAAATTCTCAATTTCTCGTTCTTCTTCTTTCCTTGAAACCCCGTCTTTGAGGCCGAGTCAGTCGCCGACAAGCCTGAAACCAGCCTTCTGTTTATGTACAAAAAGGATGTTAAATGCTATTTAGAAACGGATCAGTTGATTTGTGCCCTGTAATTTGTCCAAATCCTTTTATCTCCTTTTTTTTCTCTAAATCTAATCCACTGTTTATTACCACTGCCATCTCTGGTGACTGTAGGTGTGTTTACACTCATGCAGTAGTGTCTTAACAGTTATTTGAGGTAATAGAGGGGGATTGTGATATTTGAAAGGATCACAGTAATTTAGCTGGTTGTAATGGAACATGGTATTTCTGCAGTACTCGCTGAGATCAGGAAATGTCAAAACAGAGAAAAGAGGACATTTCAGTGCCTTTCTCCACTTAAATTACAGGGAATAAGGAAGGGAGATAAAGAGAGAGAAAAGACAGTGCGCAGGGGAAATGTTCTCTTTGTACCTGACCTTGCTGAAACAACACATTGATAAAGAATGATATCATAGTGATCACTGAGCGTTTAAAGCTAATATCGCATATGAAATAGAAGCTCTGAGGATCATTCGTTTGGTTGTGTGAGTATAGCCTGCAGTTTCGTGTTTCGTGGACGTGGTTTTCTTCGTAATGTTCAAGTTGTAACGGACATTCTATTTGTGGGGCATAAAGAAACCTTTTTCAGGCTTTACTTTTTGTTGGCAAATATAGATTTCCGTGTCAGAAGGAAGAGCTGTAAGTGTATCAATAATGTACGGGAGCCCCAAGTCTCCGATGTAATTTCATTCAAGTTGCGATGAATTATGTCTCGGTGTTAAGCCGCCTCTGGGCAAAAAGAGCACAGGCTTCATCCTTTTTTCCTCCTGTATCATATCTGTTTTATGTGTGTGAGCCATCCCACCTCCCAAAAAAAACATAAAGAGTGAAGCATGTTACATTTGACCCCTGTGAAAGCAATGTCAGATCTGTTTAGTTCAGTTAGCTCTAATGATGACGAGGGAAGCATTTATGATTGTAGAGGCTGTATGAGCCAGAGATTAATATTAACAGTAGGAATATCCATTTCAGCCTGAGCTACTGTCTGCAGATGGTCCTTTCGGGTCTTAATGTGTGGTGTTTATTATGCCTTCTAGTTTGTAATCTCATCAGTTGTGTCATACAACTATATTACAATATAAGAGGTGTTGATACACACATAAATAGTTGACAGGGATCAGCTGGATGGCATGAGGTAATGTAATGTTCCTAATTCTCTCGTTTCTTCACTGGTACATGATGATGGCACCCGTTATGTAGTAGTTCTTCTGCACAGTCAGTTGAGCTGGCAATATGGATGTTATTTTAACTACAGGACATATTGCATCCAACACCAATTCCTCATTTTATTTTCATTTTCACCAAAAACACATCTACCAGGTTAATATAATGGATATACTATGGATAGATTATGGGTTTTGCCTGTATGTCTGCGTGTAGAAAAGCTCATTTTTCCAGTGGAAATGAGACTGATTTCTCTGCCGGCTCTTGACGATACGTGAGCCGCTGCCGGGAATCCTAACGTCGTCATTTTGACAGGGCTGCTGAAGGTGTCCTTCATCCAAGGGCCTGCTTGTCTGGGAGGCGTGTTTATTTATGGCATTTGGTTAAGTGCCTTTCATGTCGGACATTATTTGGCCACCAGTTCTCAGGAGGGAGGCAGGCAGCTGGTGTTGTGCAGCGCTGCAATTCTGCAAGTAGAAAAAAAAAGTCCGAAGGAGCGAATCAGGCCTCTGAAGTGCTTCTTGTTGCTCTGTGAGAGGGAATATTTTTTTTTCCCCTCTTACTTGCTGAAGGAGAAGTGAATGTGCTTGATAGGGCAAAATGTAGATACTTTCTGCTTAGCTGATTAAGACTTTTTTTTTATTCATTTAATGTGTTATTAAATTTGAACTCCATTTGAGTTCGAATCGCATTTTTATTTCATGTACATTTAGATTCAGGGAGCCGGGTTGAGGCAGAGTGGATGTGCCGTCGAGTGGGAAGATTTTTGAAAAGATCCTTCGCCATTTCTTCTCACCTTCTAGTCAGATAGCAGTTTCACTGCAAGTGCCATCACTTGTCAGAAGGTCGTTTCATTGGTGGCAGCAGATTAGCAGACTGGATCCGTTCTGTATCTAACCAGGCAGCTAATAAGATGACCGATCTCCTGCCGCCCTGTCTCGCACCTCAGCCTGTTCACTTCAACCCGCCACTAAGAACACAGACTCTAATGGCCCTCTTTGTTCCATTACAGCACGGCTGCACTTGCACCCTTCATTTTCTGATAATTAGTCCGCCTACTGAACTCTCTTTCTTTAGCTATTATCCTGTCTGTGGTCAACTGTAGATATTTAGCTCCACATTCTCCTGCTCATTTCTTTCTTGCCATAGGTTAAGAGATGGGTGAAAGGCCAGGCAGTTAATGTTAAACATGGACACCCTGCCAGCAGGTAGATATGAGGATATGCGCAAGAGAGCGATCGTAAAAAAGCTACTTTAGAAATAAATACTGGGTAATAGGTTCGTCTTAAAGAAGATATGAAATACTGGGAGTGCATTTGAAATAATCCTGTTTTTATAATAGATTACTATTTATATGGAATTATAAAGCACATATAATAAAGGTAAATAATGGTACAACAACTCATAATAATACCCGTTTTAAACGAAAAAATTGTAGACAGTGTGTCCTTTTTAATTAGCATCCATGGTGTTCAAATGAATAAAGTACACTCATTCCTTTGTTCGGTTATGCACATATCCAATCAGGAATCATGTGGCAGAAAGCACAATGCATACAGTTCTGCAGATACAGGTCAAGAGCTGCAGCTAATATTCATATCAAACATCAGAATGAAGGAAAAAAAATCTGATCTCAGTGACTTTGATCATGGCATGGTTGTTGGTGCCAGAGGGGCTGGTTTGAGTATTTCCGAAACTGCTGATCTCCTGGGATTTTCGCCCACAATAGACAATAGAGCTTACACAGAATGGTGCGAAAAACAGAAAAGCATCCGGTGAGCTGCAGTTCTGCGGTTTGAAATGCCTTGTCGTTGAGAGAGGTCGGGGGAGAACGGCCAGACTGCCGCAAGCTGACAGGAAGGCTTCAGGAACTCAAATAATCACTCTTTACAACCGTGGTGTGCAGAAAATCATCCCAGAGTACGCAGTAAAGTTCCTAAGAAGTAGCCAGTGATTGCTTATTGCAATATAATGTTGTTTCTTACAGTTATAAAGTCATCTGAGTAAAATGTTACGCATGTCACCATAATTACATCCACACAATTCTAGAGTCCCTGGGTATTATGTATGTTACATAACATGTTATAAATGCAGTTTAAATACAATTGAAGTAAATACCGCATTCCATTACAGATTGTATTACAGATCCTATAAAACCCGTTCTAAATTCTTTTAAAATGTTCCATGAAAACACATTATTGCAGTTTACATAAAAAAAAAATAATAAAAGTTTGCAATACCGTATGCAGCGACGTTCTTAAAAATTTTACGTTAAACGTAAAGAAGCTGAATTGTATGCAAATCTACAGTCAGATCGCTCTAAATAATGTATTTTCTATTATCATAAAGCATCTAAATGCGAACAGAAAAGAGGCAAAAAGCTGAACATATTTCTCTTCATCTGCCCATCTCTTTGCATTTCTTCAGTATAGCATAACTTTATATGAACAGATGCTAAACCACTTGCAGATTCAAGCTGCAGATGGTTAGAAATGCTCAGCTCGTGCTTTTTAGACTTTAGACTGCTGAAGGAAATGTCATTTAAACAAGTCCAAAATCAAGTTTTGTTTCAAATTAGCATCAAGCTAAATAAAACACCGGTGTCTGAAAGTTAATTTATAGAGTTATGTGAACCGTCTCCAGCGCTTCTGTGACCTTGTGTGAGCCTGCATAAACAATCTAAGTTGCATTTAAGATGAATTCCACCTCCACTTTCCGTCGTCTCTACCCCCTCATCTTTGCCACCCCCATCCTCCCACCACCCACCTCTGGAGAGTTTGCAGCCCAGCCCTGTACTTTCACATCATTAACCATGAGGTTCATATTTCCATTAACGAGTGAAGGAGCTCATCAGTGGCCTACCTCAACCAGTTGGCTAATTAGTTATGTAATAATGTGGAACAGCAGTCATGGCTCTTAACGGTCCATTGATGGCAGGCAGATCAGAAGCAAGTCCTTTCTGCGCCCATTAGCAGCACACCAAGTGTATGAGGCTTTGTCGCGGAAACCACACACTGATATAATTACCCACGTCACACACCTCTCACGCGTGTGCTTCCATACTCTACTCAGATCCATTGTTTAATTAAGGCATGTTGTGTTGATGAAACTGAGGAGCACTTTATATGTTTCTTGGCACTTAAAATACTTGTACTGGAATTGAATTAGGTCTGGCATTTGTAATTTTTATTATTATTATTTCTTCTCGCACACAAACGGCTGTATTAGCTATTAAGGCCATTCAGGAGTCCATTTCAAGCCTAATGTGAAGTTCTGGTTAAACACAGCAAGAAAGTCCCACTAGTATAGTAAGTGTATTCATGGTAGGTGTCTGAAGGTAGATTCTGAAGGTTTTACTTGAATGTGGGTTTGAAAACTTGAAAACAGTGTCTTTTGTAATTTGAGAAACGGCACGGTCGGTGCCAGCAGAGCATGGAGAACAAATTGTGATGTCGTAGTTACAGTAAGTTGGAGGAAGTGAGACAGGGTGAGACAGCTCTAGATGCGGACGCGTGTCTATAATGTGTGGACGCCTGTAATGTGGTGGACATGCCCTGATCGTGATGCCTGCTCTGCCAAGCAGAGCCCTGTAGGAGGACGGGCAGCTGAGATCTCAATTGCCACTTTCAGCTATTCAGTCATACGGCAAAAACTCTCAAAGCAAGTGAAGGGGAATATCCTGTCAGTCTCTTTACTCCATCATCCTGTCATTTTCATCGCCTGTTGGCTTAAATAAGGGCCCATCTTTTACTCCCAAATGGATAAACTCTGTTACAGAGCAGAGGATATGTTTGCTGGTACTGGAGATGTAACTGAATACGAATACATTACTTGGAATGAATAGATAACGTGTTCTAAACAAATACAAATTCGGGTATGAATATGAGGCACACTAATCTTCTTTGCCAGAAATGTCTACAGGGTGTCTAGGTGAGACTAGAGGTGTGAATCACGACTAGTTTGTTTATATTTTGGAGAATATAACCAAATATTTTTTTAGTTAATATTGCAGGCATGTGCAAACAAAAGTGATAATTGCATGAGCGGGAGTTTAAAAAATAGTCCCTGTAGTTGAGGCCAGTTATGAACTCGCGAACTATCAGGGCCAGAATTCACAGACCACATGTCCATACTTAATATTCCAGTTTAAGCCACAGCCACTTTGGATTTAAATCCGGATTTGGTACGGCGTTGCGTTACACGCTGGACACTGGACTCAGGAGCTACGTAAACATGGCAGCTTCGTTCCAACCAGCATCCATGCCAGCAAGGTGCTTCATCCCAATGCCTCTGATGTTTGTGTCACGCCCGACTCTTATTGTGTTTCGTAGTCTTTTGGATCTCAGACACTTAACCGTGCATTGAGAAGTAGGGCGAAATGTCAATCGGCACAGCATGGAAAGAAGCGTGAGATGGTGGCAGGCTCAGGCTGAGGGAAGGGGCGGTGGCGGAGGAGAAAACGCCCTGGGTGGAATTGGTCCAATGATGAGGACCAGACGAGAGCAGCGAGACGGAGCGAGAGATGGGAACATTTCTGTGCAAAAAACCGGGGAAGAAAATCGAACTTTTTGCCTGGAGACACTGCATGGCATGCTTCACCAGACAGACACACATATAACTCACTGTTAGCATTGTGGAGCCAGTGGGGCTCTGGAGGAACGTCTGGGGAATATAAATATTGCAATCTCATACACACAAGCAGTTTGATTTCTTTTGTTGTACTCTCAGTTCTTTAACAGCTGGAACACTCGTCATTTACTGTGACACTGGGTTGAGAGGTCAAATATAAAACGTATCTGTTCATTTGTGTTGTGTGTCACCCTCGCAGTAGAAGAGCTGAGGCCTGACGTTTGCTGTGCTGTGTGTCCACAGGTAGAATGTAAGAAGGCTCAACCCAAGGAGGTGATGTTTCCCCCAGGGACACGAGGGCGAGCCAGGGGTCTACCCTACACCATGGATGCCTTCATGCTAGGAATGGGAATGCTGAGTAAGAACACACTTTCGCAAAAATACTACCAATCGTAATGCAGTGTTTTGCCGCACTTCCTTTCCATTTCCCATTTCCACACAACAAGGGCTGGAAGATAAGCTGATATTGCAGTGATATTGTGATCAATTACTTCACTATATGCTTTTCTTTTTGAGGTATCATGGCTATTATGACCCCACCGGCTTCACCCTGTATTTGTGTAACACCGTAATGACCCATCATTTCACGTCATAGCTTTAATTTACGCGGATTATTTATTTTTATTTATTTAGCCTTTACGTGCTAAGTAAGTCAAGGGAGGTTAAAATCTCCTTTGCGAAGAATCTGGCAAGGACCAGATGAAACCCAGTCTTGGCAATAAAATACTGAACAGCAAACACATTTAGACAGCAGATAGAGTTATCAGTACAAACACACTGGCAGCGTAGTAAATAATCTTAAAAATCTGTGCAGGTATCTGACAGATTGGCATTCAGAAGTAATTTAAATTCAGTCCGAGATACAGGGTGGTTCAGCGATATTTTCCATGAGTAGGGAGATTTGTAAGAAAAAGAGAGCTTTCGCTTATCCACTTCTACTCTAGGAATGATAAAAAAAAATAAAATAAATAAAAGATTATGATCATACTTTGTAAGCATGTATTAACATTTTAAAATGGGATTTATTAGAGAAGTCTTACTGTCAGAGCTCCGCGATGGGTTTATATCCAAATACTTAAGTATTGTTTATGAGGCTTGCATGTAAGTAACATCAGCAAAAGAAAAAAGGGTTTTGGCGTAGTTGCATAAAAAGCTTTTTGACGGTTTAGAATAGCATTTTTGCTCAACTTCTTAGTTTGCACTTGACGTGTGTTCTGAGTCATGCATTTCCCGTTTTCTTTGCAACTGTATATTATTTATGTACAAGGTACAGTAATGGGGTTTTGAGTTCATCACCGAGGTGGGTGTCTTATATGTTTCAGTAGAGAAATGGAATTGAAGCGGAACATGATTTAAGTACATAATTGGACCTTTGAGAGGACATTATATAATATTTGCACTTTAGGGAACGAAATGCACATTTTCTTAACAGTGCCGTGGGTGTATAATAACAGTGCTAGCATTTACCTGTCACTGACATACAGGAGATGGATCGATACTTCATTGTGCTGCGAAATATAATTTATATCGACAGTGTGCCATTAATCCGGTCGAAACTGGAAGCATTTTGATTTCACGGCAGTCCTTTGAAGTTTGCCGTGCGGAAGTTCATGACTTCACACTTGAAGAAGAAAAAGCCGACACGTCACTGTGTTAAAAAGAGGCGGACGGGAAAAGGCAGCAGCCTTCAATATGTTCTCCTCCGAGACAGAAACACGACTGGCACGCTCATGCCGGCGCTGCTTTCCAGTTAATGCGGCCACGCACGGCTGCCATCTCCACCACCGTCCTGCCAGCGGAAATCTCTCAGCATTTGTGATGGGAGCCTCGCTCAGGAGCACGTGTGTGGTCTCGCTCGCTCTCCCTGCTCATCCTCAAACCCGTCACACACAACCACCGTCATGACATCCTCTAAACCCGTCTGTGGTCTTTTCCTGCAAATTTGATGTTTGTTCCGAGGACAGGACGTGCAGCTGCAGATATCAAACCCCCCCAATCCCTTCCTCCCGGCATCTCTTCCTCCAAACAGCTCCAGTGACAAGAGATAATGACTATGAGATTGATCGGCTGCTGAAAGTAACTGAAGCAAATAAATCGTTTGATGCCTGGTGTAGAATGCAAACGGTAGCTAATGGGGAAGCTGCAGGAGAGGTCGTCCTGTCCGTAATTTGGCTCGATGAAGCATCCTCGCCCAGGCCAGTGTGAAATATGTTATTGATATTCAGAAAGTGGCACTCCAGACAACTGCACCAGGCCCCCAACTCACACCCACCATGGTAACGCTTGCTGCTCCAGAGCTCAATGAAGAGAAATGATGTTAAAAGTTGCATTTGGTTGATTATTCAGTGTTTTTCCATCTCTGACATGAGAAGATGGAAAAAGCTTTTTTTTTTTTTTACTGTATATAAACGCACCTGAAGTGTCTTCCCATGGTGAGAAAAACCCAAGTACCCCTGACAGCAGACTGAGAAGTCCTGGGGGTGGAGTCAGTCCTGATCCAGCACAGATGGAGTCAAATTAAAAGTCCAGGTGGTGAAGACATTTCGGTGTGTTGTAGACTTAATAAGTGTGTTTGTTGTTCTGTGCTGTACAGCATCTCATATTAAAGGGTCGGTGTGGATTATACTTGCTTTTAACCTCGTGTACTCCAGTTGGTGCACGTATCCTGTGGTCGTTTGGAGCGTCAGTTGTGCACGTCTTCGGAAATTAACGCTAACGGTACAAATAGCAACATGCATACTTACGGACTTATGTACTTGCATGAGCACCACTATGCACTGACTCGTTTTCCATTTGGGGGTGGTTGAATTTTAAAAACCTCACTTGCCTCCAAAACCACTGAAAGGCCTGATTTGCGTATGTCTGGAAATTCTAGCTTAATAAATACTTCTGAATGTAAGGTTATAGTTGAGATCAGCTTTGATGTGATGACAGCGGCACGTTCTAGAGAGAGACAGAGCTAGTCAGTGTGCATGAAATTGCCAAACATTTTCCAGTTGGAAACCTGATAGACAAGAAGGTTTTGGCACTGAGGTGCCATTTAGTGGATGGCGTTTTACCCCAGACGTACAGGCAAGTGTGTGAACAATGCTATTCGTATTACCGCTACTTCTGCATGCGGGTACAAATTCACTCATCCAATATTAACTAGGCGTGAAGGGTTAGGGGGTAGGGTTAGGCCTATAGGAAGAGTTGGATCAGGTCCATCTATACTTTCTGGTTTACAGGGTTGGTTCTCCAGAGTCGACTATCTCAGAAATCCTAATTGGGTTTTAGAATTTACAAAGCGAGTGCTGTCATTATCAGTTAGAATATTCTGTCATTGGACTCGGCACTTGGAGTCAGATTTCTTGCTCCAGCAACACAGCACTTCAAGCTCACTCTATTTGAAGTTGATGAAATTCTCAGCAACGAGCATTTCTTGACCTTATTAGAAGTTATAGCAGATCAGTGGGCCAATGTTGAACAAACAGAATAAACGAAGGAGATGAAATGAATGAAGTGGGAGACGCAATGAGGAAGAGAGTGAGTTAAGAGTATGTGAGTTCATTCGCTTGCAGCACACTCTTATCTAAATGAAATTGGAAAAGCAGGACAGCGAAACATTCCTTTTGGTAATTTGCATACAAAAATCAACAAGGCTCATTATTCAAGGAACTGTAATTCCTTATGTGCCAAAATCTCATTAGAGCTGCACTCGGAGCGCTCGTGTTTACCACACCTAATCGAGCCATTTATCTTTATTGTGTTAAGCCTCATGTATGTTTGCTGAAATTAATACACATCTCGGCTCGTGCAAAGTGCGGCTTTACCAGATGGATAATTGATTTTAAAGTGAATCCAAACTGTTGAGCCATAAAATGGGCGCATTAGCATGCATATTAATAACACAAATAAGAGGGTGAGGCCGACTCCAGTGGGCCAGATTAGGTGACAGCCTTTACTTATCGTGTTGCCAGGAAACGGAGGGTGCCCACCGCTTCAGTGACAGGGCTTAATGAGTCTTCTTCATGTCCCTGGCCTCTCATTCTGTCTTCCTATGCCTCTGACTCAGGCTTGTCCCCCAGTGAGAGTATGACAGGAACAAACACATGGGCTGCGT
This sequence comes from Notoglanidium macrostoma, assembly GCA_030068235.1. Classification (NCBI taxonomy): domain Eukaryota; kingdom Metazoa; phylum Chordata; class Actinopteri; order Siluriformes; family Auchenoglanididae; genus Notoglanidium; species Notoglanidium macrostoma. The sequence continues at coordinate 11,193,156 of JAQQZR010000003.1, forward strand.
GCTTACCTGATAGTAACAGGTGAGTTAAAGGTCGACACAGGAAGCTGAATCGGAGGATGAACTGGATTTCCAATGGAATATAAATGTGAAAGTTTATGTATTACTGTGTTGCTGGTAGATACTGAACCTACAGACAGAATAAAAAAAAAAAAAGACTTGTACTTCAAACTTCAAACTATTAGCACCCTCCGAGAATATTTATTATAGACAATGATTATATGGGAATGGAAAACTACTCACCTTACCACTAGCAAAAATATTCTCATAAGATCTTTTCTCTCAGAAATCAGTATCTGGGGTATAAATATGGGGCTGCACACCTGTAGACTCACCTTGTCATGTACCAGCATTGGAAAATCAAAGAACTTTCAGCACTAGGGAGACAGATGGTTGCTGGCCTGCACAAGTCAGTTAATGAATATAAAAATACATGAACGGTTAAAAATAGCATTAAACACGCAGTAAACAAACATGTCTGGAACCATGAAACCATGAGCTTGAGGATATGAGCATACTGCTTTACACGCAGTGAGGAGGATTGCGAGTTAGACGAACAAGACCAAAAGCTAAAAACCTGTGGTCCGAATTGAAGAGGAACGTTCGCATGCTCAAACCTAATAATATAAAGGAGGATAAAATGTTCTGCACGGAAGAAGATCTCTCTGCATGTGTCTTTTAAAGTAAAGGTTTAAAAAAAAGTTCGATATTATTTATAGAAGGTAGACACAGTGATGCACGAGATATAAATTATTCTGTTCATATAGGCACCATCAAGTGTTAATCACTGATGATTTCTCCGAGTTATTTTTTAGGTAAAAGGTGCCATGTGCACTGTGTAGCAGCAGTAGTATGTGTGAGGACAGGGCTCGGTTCAGACCCTTTCTTTGCTGATGTTCTGCCAGACACCACATTAATCCCCACTGTCAATACAGACCTGACACACTACATTGATAGTAAGCTCTTTAAATATCACAGGAAAAGCCCATGTCATGTATATTTATCTAGGGCATCTGATTCCTCTTTAGAGGGAGCGTACACAGTGCGGCTTTATTCACATAGGAGAAAGGACAGATCTCTGTAAACAAATGCTACCAGAAAACAGCATATGTAAAGGTGGCAGCTTCAATGTAAAGCAGAAGGTCCACACGCTGAATTATCTACTGCATACTGTGTGGAAGGGGCTGAATAACACCAGCTCTACCAAAGAAAGTAAAGAGAAACGATTGGGGTTTGGGTGAGGCAGTGGTCAGCACTGTTGCCTCACAGCAACACGGTTCTGGGTTCAATCCTGCCGGCCAACTGGGGGAGTTTGCATGTTCTCCTCGTGCCGGCCTGGGTTTCCTCCGTGTTCAACTGGCTACTCTAAATTGCCCATAGGTGTGAAACGCTGTTCATTTATTTCATATTAGCTGTAGGTGCCAATATAAGAAAAATAAATAAAATGCATAATTAACTCATTTAAATTTTAATTGGATATTGTTTATGAATAATTAATTAAGTAACCATTTACATATTTATTAAAATGAAGCTCCAACTGACCAACCGTTACTTAAAACTATTTTAATGAGCGAGTAATGGAGATAGCGGTGATCAGTTTATTTTCTGCGTTCATCAGTTCAGAAACGTGGTAAGAAAGTGACACAGTGTTTATTTCTTTCACTCAGTCAATACGTTATAAGCTACCTGATGTAAAAGGAAGATATTTCCACCTAGCTATTAAACTGATTCACTATAATTGAATAGCTGATTCACTGTGATTCACTATTACCAAAGTCTGTGATTAACTTGTTTGAGGAGGAGACGGTGTCAGACACAGTCAGGGCTCCTGCCGGTTTCCAGCCCCTGCCCTTCCTTCACATGTCTCTACAGGTCAGTCACTGAGGAGGCGAGCTGGCAGTTTGAAAGCTTTGGTTTCAAAGAGTGACTTTTCCAAACTGCCACGCTTCATTCTTTCTGAAGTGCCTTTCCAAAGCTCCGAGGCGTCAGGATCCTGTTTGTATAGAAGCATAATTCAGGCTTAAATCAGGCTTTAATGCTTCAAACTGCTCGAGCTGGTAGAGATGATGCTGACCTGGAATCCATGTGATTTAGCTGATCCAGGGTGATGGGAGATTCTACCCACTGGTTTTGATTGATGATGCTGACAGATTTCATTATTTCATGGCATGTACCAAAGTCTCAGCATACAATCAATAATTAAATACAGAAATAATTTAATACAGACTTAATTAATAAACAATAAATGAATAAACAATTCAATATATTCAATTTAGCTATTTAAGTTTTTATTTAACATTGTAATTCATCAATTATCCTTTCCAGTAATTATTACTCTTTCTTTATTTCTATATTAACACCAAGGCTCAAGATTACATGTTGTAAACAGTAAACCCTTTTTCCTATAGGCAAAACTTAAATATTGTATATATAGCTAATATTCTATATATTGTTCACAGATGGTACGTCCTTTTCCATCAGGTTTGCAAGTCAGACAGTAACTCGATGTCATGCAGAGAGATGTTAAACACACTGATAAGCCCTGTTTCGTTTCCCGCTGTCGTCGTGATTCTTGTCATGACCTGCATCTCAAACGGAAAACTCTGACCGTGCATTCAAAAGGATTTACTAACACAAACAAAATCCAAGACTGATGCGCAAAAAGGAACTGTGGTAGGGTTAAAGACTACCTCATAAGTTTTCAAAAAATCAAACACTAACCGCAATAAGAAAACCAGTTAGAGTTAATATTCAACAGCAGTGTAGAATAGTTGGATGCGGTTCAATACACAGCACTAGTCTCTTTACTCAGTTGCAGATACGCTGTCACATGATGCAGTCTTGTCCTCACTATTTAAACTGGAAATCCACAATTCTGATTCAAACTGTTCTGAGAATGTGGACAAGCAAGACTCCAAAAGGATGCTTCAGGATACACGTGGCAGACGTTCTCAAATGCAGACAGAAAGTGCTGGTCATAGCAAACCTATCCATTTAAACACATTTCCAATAGCAAGGTGGATGTCTTGTTCTGTTTATAGCGAGCAGCTACTAAATATTTTATTGAACGTGAACCGGAAACGAGCACTAAATCATTACAGGTGTTCAGCATATTTTTAAATACGTTTGAAGTTGCCCGTCCAAGTTTAAATCATAATAGAGGACGGAGTCATATAAATGGTTTAATCAAGCTCTTAAATTCAAACAGCTTGACATATAGGAATAAATATCTCCCATTAGTTTATGTCATTTTGTATAATCTTCCTGACACGGCAACTGGGATCGGCTCCAGGTTCCTCGACGACCCTGAGAGAAAAGCAGGATAGATAATGGATGGATGGATGCTGCGTTTGAGGATTGAGTAGTAAATTAAGCACCGGACTACTACATGCTGAAAAGATTTGGCCAAGTGGGTTGCTTGTGTTAGTTCAAGGTATTTTCTCTAGCGCCTAAATAACTTTAACACTTAGCCTTCAAGATCCCATTCAGATATATAAAGCAAAGATGAAGTCTGTAAGAGCAACTTTGCTAAAATGTTCAACTCTAAAAGACGGGGTCAGTTTCTTCACCGAGCATTTCCTACTGGTCATGCTCAGCTCTGTCAAACTAAATTCATCTCTTCTCACGTACACTGTGATATGTTTTCACTGCACAAAACCAGTGAGTAAGAACAAGCCCAAACGCAATGAGATTTGTCAGGGCTTTTTGTGGAAATGGGGTCTGATCTGATCTTCAGCATAAAGAAAGGAAATGAAATGTTTAAGAAAGTTTCTCATGAGATGTTTACAGTGAGGCAGTTTGATGACTGCATATGCTTGCCACATTCATTCACATAAACTGTTATGTGTTGTGATTGAAGCCTGGCCAGATAATTCATGTCTGGACGCTTGCTGTATTAAGGCATTCTGGCAGAATCAGAACAATGACTCCACGGGCCTCGGTTTTGCACGGAAGCTCAAGCAGTAGCCACTCCTCAGTGTTGGCAGGGAGACAGCCGGAGCATGTGCATTGGGTCTCGTCCTAGTTTTTTTTTTTTTTTCTTTTTTTTTTTTTTTTTAACAGCACCACCAATATGCACTCCAACAGAGACAGGCATGCAAATACTGCTGATTTGCTATTTTTTTTTTTTTTTCCACCATGGAGAAGTCAACGATGTATTTCAGAAAATGAGCCGCTGGGAAGCCGAGTAGCTCCCCAAATCGCCTTCATTTAAAAGTTCTGCCTCAGCAAACAGCGGGTAAAACAGATTGCGAGTAAATTCCGGACTAGAGCTCCAGCATGCTAGCTCTGTCTTTCACTCCACTTTGGAATGACTTTTGCAATCGCTCGATCATATTCCTGCCATTCTCATCCGGTATTAGCGTGCAAGCGGCTGAGGCTCCGCGGTTCGGAGAGACTCTAATCCGTGATGTCCTGGCACAGCTATCAGCTTGCCATTGTCTCGCGCTGTCGTGTCCTTCATGATCGATTAGCCCAGGCTATAAAAGAAAGGTTATCGATCAATGACAGCGGAGTTGGGTGGGGGAGAAAGAGAGAGAGGTGACAGCAGCGAATACGTCCGCTTTCACCGCCACAGGGAAGAGGATGAGCTCCAGGGAAGAAAACAGCCATCACTTCTTATGATACTTACACTGCTCATTACCTCGGAGTGTGCTTCCCCATCTTGCTAATCTGTTATCTAGCACCTATTTGGAAGGTGTTTGTGGAGGGGGGGAATCAGAAAGTGTGAATGTGTGTGTATGGGTGGATGAGCAGGTGCAATTGTATTTTGTGTCTGTGTGTGTGTGTTTGCTTGCTTGGATTTCTGTACTGTGTAATAGTAGTTCATTGGGAGGTCTAGATGGTTTATCACAGTACTTGTTTTTTCTCCTGTCTCTTCAGGTTACCCAAACATTGTAGCAACGTATGGCCGGGGATACACTGGCTTCGCCCCGAGCTACAGCTACCAATTCCCTGGTAAGTTCCATCTTGTTAAGCCCTGTATATAGCTTCTCTCTCCTGCTGCTATCTAGTAATGGCTTCCCTGCTGGCCAGTAAACACACACACCCACTCGCTTTTGCCCCCCACAGAACCCCATGCTGAACATATACATAAATATACACGCAGACCCCAGCTCCGATTGGAATCCTATAAAACTGTAAAACATTTATGCGGCGAGTTTAGACACGCACACACACACACACACACACACACACACACACTGACTGTGTCTTTCCTTGGGGCAGGTCAGAGAAAACTCTATACACATGCAAAGCACGCTGGTACTATATGAGGTAGAAGGTATTTTCCAGACTAATCTTGGCAAATCTTTGTAGCAAGGGTGGCTGAATTGATGCGATTAAGTAACCTTATTAGTTGTGTAATGAATTTCCTTAAGTAAAGAACCCTTCCTCAATAGACAGCTTGAGACCCAGACCTACCGAATACAAAACGATTGATTATGGCACACTGCCATTATGTTTTTTCAGTTATCTCCTGATTCTGCTCCTGCTATTCTTAATGTGCCTCATGAGCCAAAACGAAATAAGAGCCTTATTCAGAGCTGAGTTGCACGTATGTAGAGAGGAATTAATATCAGTATTGTCCATATTGGTATCCAGACCTCAAGCGTAGTTACAAACGTACAGCCCACTTGGACAGTAGTGAACTCAAACAGTGACATGGACATGCAGGGTGAGTTTGCCACAAAGAGATGTGTCTCAGTTACACGCTTCATGTTTTTGACTGTAAATAAACACGAAAATACCAAATAGTTACGGACATAAATATGACACTATTTAACCATGAGTGGTGGTCCAGTTGTGCATCAATCAGCACCTCTCAAATTCACGTTAAACAGTTAGCAACCCCCACAAAATACATACTCACTTAATGGGAAAAAGCTTAAGTAAAAGCAAAAAGCGACATTTCTACCAATGCAAAACACAATTTATGGGCCTAAAAAAGTGTGGTACAGGGGTTTAAGTAATCAATATTGTCATCTCGGTTATTTCTCCACATGGAGGATATTGGAGGAGATAGGATCATAATCAGAGATGTCTCAAAGACTCAACTTCATGCGGATAAAATTATGAACAACATTTACTTGTGAGTGAGCTGGAAGCATAGCGGATGAGTGCCTGGTCAGCTTATCCTGCAAACCAAGGGCACATTATCTTTGCATTGAATGGACCAAAACATCAGCATTGTTTCATTACTTCAACAACTCAAACCAGCGAATTAAAAGCATGATAAAATAGTCTGTATCCCATACGCATCTTAAAACAACAGCCATAAACCAGAACGTCAGTTAGCTGCTGTGATGATAAGGTGCTTTTTGCATGAGATGTTCTTTTCTGTTTGCCCTTCCCTGCCTAGAAACCAACTCTCCACTTCAAATGCTCTGATAATATGTCATAGGATAATAAATGCATTTTGCACTTATCAATCAGTATATACAAGTTAAAATCTTTAAACCATTTAAAAGGTTTAAAAGCATTTAAATATTTATTCAGTCAGGCTTCTTGTAGTTGAAAGGACCTCATGGGCGACTTCAAAAGCTAAAATGCATATGCTACCATCACTGTGTAAAGATAGCTGATTGCCGCTTTTTAAAGCGCACGGCTGTACGACTTTGATGCCAGGGTGCAAATAAACCTCAAACAAGTGTCTGAAAAGGACTTGGTGGAGAGACAGATTGTTCCCGAGCTGTGCTGGATAGATAAATGAGGAAGGGAAGGGATAATGAGCAAGCATGAATTGGCAGGCACTTGAGAAAGCTCTGCTGTGACTAAGCCTGGAGTTGGGGATTAAAATGTGCACGAAGGCCTCTCGCTCTCTCTCTCTCTCTCTCTCTCTTTCTTTCAGTTAGCATTAGCCTAGCTTTCTCTTCTTCTGACAGTAGGCCCAGCTTAGTATTGGGCTGCAAATTTGTGGTCTTTTCTCAGAAGCAACTCGTAGAAAAAGCCTTCTAATACCAATGTCTGTCGGGGGAAAAAAAGATTGCCGTGCTCAAACATTATGTTCCTCTGGAGTTGGTCTAAATGTTTCAGATCTATTATTGAATATGTGTAATTTTAGAGGAGATATTGACCCATGGAGGTGTTGAGTGAGGCTCTCTACAGTTCTGCTTTTCAGCTCTGACTTGTAGTTTATGTCGATGACTCACCGGAGAGTTGGCTACTTCAACGCCACCTGCAGTTTCGCAGCTAAAAAAGAGAGCCTTTTCGCTTTCCTTTAATCCTGCGGCTTTCCTTGTAAAATTATCTTTCTCTGTGCCACTCCGAGTGAAGCCCTCCATCTCTTCCATTTCACATATTGTCAATGACCTTGGTGTTAAACTTGTAGGGTGAATGAGCTTTTTCCAGACAACTTGTAGCACCTGGGGATTTACCAGAAGCTCAGCCGCAGCGTCAGTTCAAATTGACTGTTGAATAGAGGGAAGGTAATATTTTTCAAGGCACTCCTTCTAATCTCCACAGGTGACTGCATTTCTAACAGGTCACAGGAAAAAAGTAGTGTTTGAGAGTGAAGTGTGTGTGCAATGTTAGCCTGTAAGAATAACCTGAGATCACTTTTTAGTGTAAGTCCGTAGGTCTCTTCTACTGTGAGTGTTAATCAGTATGTAATGGTTTGATCACGAAAACAACCTTTCATCCTTGTTTTACGAAATTATTAAATAGTGTTGTGTCACGTCCTACTGATGAAGACGCACTAACATGGCATTTGTAGAATATAATAGCATTGAAGGTTATTGCCTGCTGGATGTGCCAGGTAAAGAGAATGCAGCAGCTGGTCCAATTTTTGTGAGAGAAAATGCAGCTATCTATTCCCTATTTAATAATTGTATTTTTATTTTATCTTGCGCATACAATATAGCCTCGCCTTCTTCACGCGCAGGTCTTGATTTCGCCCCACATTACACGGCCGCTCTTCTCTATTTCTGCAGACTGAATTGTCTCGTCTCTATTCGGCCTTGATTTGCGCCGTTGGACATGGCCCGTGCTGATGAGAGCTGAAGGATTGAGCGTAGTCAAGGTCACAGCCTTTCCGAGCCCAAGAGCGCTCAGAGGTGTATAATAACCCTGTCTTTTAGCTTCCACTCCTCCATTTCTTCTCACTTTCCTCCTCGTGGAGAATGGGAGGGAGAGCGGGAATTGGCGCTTCACTTTTGATTAGGGCCCAATCAGTTATGCAAACAGAGAGGCTGTCAGGGACAGGCCCCTGTCTGTGCTCCCCCCCCCAACCCCCGCCAATCCACCCCACCCCAACCAGTCCTCGCTAACCTGCCGGACAGATAACACGCTGGGGCTCGAAGGAAATTGGAACACAAACAAAGCAAATAAACCTGCAGCTTTCAACATTTCTGTAGAGAAGGAGGAAATGGAGATGGTAGGTGTTGGTGGTTTGTTTCTTGTTGAAACAGGTTATGATACGAGTCTTTCACGGCTGGATGCAGATATTCTCATACGACGGCTGGAGGAAAAGTGTTACGTAGAGGAAAGAAATGGGGAGAGGGTTCATTCATACGTTCACCGGAGAGAGAGAAGAAAGAAAAGAAGAGACCAGTGGTTTCACCAGCAGCTGTGACACGTCATTACGATATTCACCCAAATTAGTTCTAATTGAAAAGGCTGCTTATAAAGCAGTAGGCATGCGGTAAGCCGATTCAGCACGTTACAGCCTCAAAGCTAGGGCCACACTGCTGGACACAATGAAGGCACTCAATTATGCATGCACAAACACACAAATGCATTCAAAAAGAGCTCCTGCTGGTCAATTCAGGGCTTTTTTCAAGTGGTCACAAGCAGCTGTTGTATAATTATATGAGGACAGAGCACAAGCAGGAGCACAGGTCAGTGTGGATATGGTCTCACGGAGGTGCTGCTGACAGTCTCTGAAGCTTCCTGTCTGATACACGTACTCGCTTACACCCTCAGGTTTATGCTTACTCATCACCAGACCCCGAGCAGCAGAATCCATCAAACTAGTGCAGGTTTAATTACCATCTGAACCACAGCGTAAACACAGCACATACTGTTCCACGGTTCAGCTGCATGTGATGCTGCGACTTGCACTTGCAATCGAGTGCAATAGTTTGCGTACCCTGAAGACGTCAAAGAAATTTCACAACTATTCTTTCATTGTTCACAAGTAATAAAAATGGTCAAATAATGTATGTAAAGGTGAATAATGATGAAAAGCAAAATAAAAAATAAATAAGTAAACAAATTAAACTAATAATAATAATAATAATAATAATAATAATAATAATAATAATAATAGGAAGAAGAATTTATTTGCCCCCTCAGCGCTCAGCCAGATTCTTTAAACATGTGTACTGTTAGAAACACTGTTTCCTGCTTGTTTTTTTTCCTTTGAAGCCACATTTGCCTTTGGCTTCCTCAATTTCCTCACCAAGGACAAGTCCAGTCTAAATGAGCTCCCTTAGATAGTGGGATGAAGGAAGGATGACTTTCCCCTGCCCTCTAGGTTAATCCTCATGTCTCTCAGCCAGAGAGATGCTACTCATCTGTCTGGTAATTGCTGTAGTCAAGGAGGTGACATCGAGTAAAATGGGACATGAGGCTGCCTGTGGAGAATACTTGAGACTGTTCTGTCTTTATTTGCATCACAGCCTTGCATTTCAGTCCACATCTAGTGGAAGACACATGTGGAGAAAGCATGTATTCCTTCTCTGGTCTAATGAAGTCTCTCTGTAGTCTCATTAAATAGAAGTTTAGATTGAACTGAGGACTGAGGATTTGTCCTTTCTCACAAATTTACCTCAGTGTTACAGCAGAACACATACACCAATCAGCCATAACATTAAAACCACCGGCCTAATATTGCGTAGGTCCCCCTTGTGCCACCAGAACAGCTCTGGCCCCTTGAGGCACTGACTCCGCAAGACCTCTGAAGGTGTGCTGTGGTATCTGGCACCAAAACGTTAGCAGCAGACCCTTTAAGTCCTGTAAGTTGTGAGGTGGGGCCTCCATGGATCTTTTGCCCAGCACATCCCACAGATGCTCGATCAGATTAAGTTCTGGGGAATTTGGAGGCCAAGTCCACACCTTGAACTGTTTGTCATGTTCCTCAAACCGTTCCTGAGCAGTTTTTGCATTGTATCAGGGTGCATTCTCCTACTGAAAGTGGACACTGTCATTAAGAAATAACGTTGCCATGAAGGGGTGTACTTAATCTGCAACAGTGTTTAGGTAGGGGGTACAAAGTATCATCCACATGAACGCCAAGACTCAAGGTTTCCCAGCAGAACATTTCCCAGAGCATCACACTTCCTCCACCAGCTTGCCTTCTTCCCATAGTGCATCATGGAGCCAGCAGTCTTCACCAGTTGTCCTTCATTGGACTACTTTTGGTCGGTACTAAGCCTGGGACCTCCTCACAAGACCTGCAGTTTTGCAGATGCTCTGACCCAGTCATCTAGCCATAGCAATTTCACCCTTGTCAAAGTCATTCAGATTCTTACACTTGCCCATTTTTCCTGCTTTCAACACATCAACTTTAAGAACTGACCGTTCACTTGCTGCCTAATATATCCCATGCCTTGACAGGTCCCACTGTTACAAGCTAATCAATTTATTATTCAATTTACCTGTCAGTGATTTTAATGTTAAGGCTGATCGGTGTATATTCACCCCAAACAACTTGCATTTTAAAATTTATCATTAACATGTGATCATCAGTGGAATCCAATATTTATGTCGTAATGAAATAATGAGCTGATTTTTTTAGTTTAAGCATCCTGGATCGGCATGCTGGACTAATCTCACTCTTGGTCAGCAGTTTCCTACGTTAATCGCAATGCCACTTGACTACCCACTGATAGTGCAGTGAGATTAATGCTGCATTCCACTTACCTCGGAAGAGGGAAGTCTGTTCTTGGACCGATATTCCCCATCCTCCGTGCATTCGAGCTACAAAGTAGGGAAAAAACATTAACATCTTCATGATCGTTTTTTTGTTTGCGACAAGCTAGCCAGCTAACTGTGATGAGAGATTTATATTTTCCTCCAACTGAATAGATTTAGCAAGTGACTATATGTGTATGCTGATCAATCTAAAGAAAAATACTTGTGCATACAGTACAACTGTATATGTAATTCGGAATATGTATGCCATTCCGAATTCGTCACTTGCTGAACTCTCCGCTCAAAGAAATAACGCTCCAAAGCTTCATAACTAGATGAGCTGAGTTAGCGATCTAACATTTGTTGTCTGTTTATTGTCTCCACTAATTCTACATTTAATTTCTCATTGATGTGACTTCAGACGTTGCTGAAGTATGTTGAGTGAGAAAAGAATATCAAAATATCAAAGAATATCAAATATCCTTTTTTTGAACCATTTTAATTCAGCCCAATAATAGACACCCATGGACATCTGTGCTCACTGAGAATTATGACTGACAGTGTTTGCCAACTTCACTATACCAATATGTCACTCTCACTTACGGGGCTATGTAGGCACGGCTAGACATTCCTTTAGCCTTGAATATTTCATGCTCCATACTGAGTAGTTTTCTGGGATCTCATAAAGCACTCACAGGGTTTTCTTCCTCACTCTCCTCTTTAACCTTGCACCTTATCCATCCTTACATAAATTCTGCTTGTATCTCATTAAGTGCACAATGTCTATCTTATTAAATACCCAAGGTTCCTTGGGTAAATTCTAAGGTGTGCCTAAGCGCATAATCCTTTTTTTTTTGTTGTTTATTTTATTATTCACAGTATATCCTCTTAATTATCAGGGCCTACTGTTGTTTGTGCGACACAGTACAATGCAGCGCTCCGAGATTGTAGAGTCTGCTGTACCCATGGGATGATGGATACACCTATGAGTTCTCGTCATGCTTTATGCATTCTGAAAAATGGATCTATGAAATGCGCTATTAATCAGACCATGTTTGTATGTGATGTGATGTATGGTAGATTTTTTTTTTTTTCTTTGAGAACCTGCCTGACTAAACTGACGGTATTGATTGAGACTACGTCTAGTTGAGAAGTACTATTGTAGCTTTCTCTCTCTTGCATTGGATTGTAATTCACCTTTTATTATCCAAAGATTCTACATTTCATGTGGAACTTACATGGAACTATTTACTGCCTTTGTGTGTGAATTACTTGAGTGGATGTGTGATTGACCTAACCACACAAGCAACATGATTAATGTCAAACCGGCGAATTCAGACCCATGTTCTCAGCGGAGCCGAACCCCTACAGTCATCATTAACTCACTGTGCTCACGCATGTAATTCCCCTGGCTGAAGCCTGCCGAGATGTGATCGGCAGCTCAGTGGCATGTTCCATGTTGCTTTCACTATCAGCACGCTCATTAGGGGGAGATGTAGACATGAGGCTCTGACATGGCCGAGTTCACTGCACATGAATGGCACTGTTGCATTCTTGGATTGGGGATCCTCATCACCCAGGTGCAGCTTTTTGTTTTTGATAACTCGGCAGAAAGGCCTGCTTGAAAGCAATCCAAGTCAAGGGCTTCTGCTGGAGAGGAATGACTCACCTCTCTTTTGCTGGATGAAAAGATGGTTTGTTGAGATTGTGCTGCCTCCCTTTATATTAGCCGCCTTCTTTCTCTTTAAAGCTAGCCTTTTTTTATCCATCCCTCTCCTGGCGGCTTTCATAATGGATGAACCGACCAATAAAGCTTTTCCTGAGTGTCCCTGAAATAGAGGAGACCATAGTACACAGCATTTGATTTTTTTCTTTTGGTGTTTTAATGATGTGCAATTGATATTTACTGAGCCATTCTTCAGATGTATTACATAGCTTAGGCCTGAATGTTAAAAAAGTGCAGGTTATATACGCACTTTATACATATAATATTTATGACTGTGTTCCATGTGTTGCCATATACAGTTTGTTATCCTCCATCCTCCCTACCCGTTAATGAAAACGGACTACCAGGGGACTGACCATTCTCATATGGAAGTGACACTGACATGGAAGTAGCAACTTTTTTTTTTCTTGTTTTGTATTTTTAACAAAAATAGCAGATTTGAGACAAATTGCATCGGAAAGAAGAGTCTAGATGTGTCTACGAATACACGATGCTCAAATGCCACAGTGACATTGCTATACCTGATGCAGTACCACAGAGTCACTTCAGTACCGAAAATGGTCCACCTCCCAAATAATTCCTGGCAAATACAGCAGTAATAGAACAGTTTCATTCTAAAATACAATATGTTCATATTTAGGAATTATTATAATATTTTTTAAATTATACCTGACGTACACGTATGTCATTTCCAGTTCTTCTATATGTATTTAAGCACTGGCATGTGTAAAGACACATTTATGCAGATACTCTTATTTTGTATAGAGTTTGTATAGAATTTATATTATTGTATTATATAATAAATAGTATTATAATAATTAATAACATTTTTCGATGCCAAGACATCAGAATAGAAATCACAAAATCATCACAAATAACAGATGCTTATGTTATCTACAAAAATAGATACTTGATATTATCAATACATTTATATTGAGTATAATGAATAGTGATGGCTAGGATCAGAAATAATGGAAACAATCAGAAAAAAGGGAAAGATTACTGTTTAAATAATCCATTTATATGCAAGAATCGTTAACAGTATCAGTGATGCTAGAATACAAATTGCATTCTCCATGAAATGTTTAAAAAGTTCATAATTTTGTGATTTAAAATGATATTTGTGTTTGTACTCAGGGCCAGATTGCTGTTTCTGCTCTTCTCTGCTGCATCTTCACTTTCTCCCTCACCCAGCTTTCACTGCTTTATGTTTAAACCCTGTCTTAAAAGCTCTCAAATTCATCTACAGATCTCAAATTCGTCTAAAGAACCAGCTGACAAAGTTGGTGTAAAGCACATCAAATTGATAAAGCTCTTGGGAAATGTTTCATTTTGTTAAAGCAAAAAAATCAAACAGATGTGGCGAATATTGCTTTTCACCACAAAGTTCAGCTTCATAAGTCGACATGTCTGCTTGTAATGCAATCAGACATAATTAATATGTGAATGTAGGCTTTTCAAGAAAAGCTGAGAGACAGCGAGAGGGAGAGAGAGAGAGAGAGAGAGAGAGAGAGAGAGAGAGAGACGAGGATGGCTTCCCCTCCAGGGCTGCAGGGTGGAACAGATGTGTCCTTGTTCCCTCTCCAGGCCACAGCAGCCCAACCGAGCACAGCCACTGACAGGGCAAACCGGCTGGAAAAAACAGTGAAAAATGGAAAGCTAAATATTGGCTTTATCTCTTCAGTAATAAAAGCCCCATGAAATTGATTGGATGCTGCCAAGTCTCTCCCGAGTGGTGTCTTTCACCGCAAATGCAAAACAATGAGCTGGCATAGTCTATTAATTAACCCACTTAATTAATCCCAATTCAACGAAGTTAATCTCTTCCTAGGGCTTGCTAGATCCACTGCACAGGTGTCTACTTGACTTAGTCCTCAGATGGCACTGAAGCCTAACACAGGAACATGGAGGATGAGGTGCATCATTTGGGATCGCTCGACCTACAGCTAGCTACACTGGCAATAGCATGATGATATTCATGAGGAAATTAATTGTAAATGGAGATGCAATGGAAAGATTCCTTCTCCTCAGTAAGGATTTTGGTTCCACACTGTTTAATTTAGGATCTGATTTCCTAAGTCTGAAGATCACGTACTGTGTGCAAATGAATATAACTGAAGGGCAGGTATTATGTTTTTACGGAATCCTGTTTCCACTATTCGAGCACAATATTATTTATTAGCATTGACTAGGTCTTAATAATGATTGAGGTAGACATAAGTAAGAAAAACGTGGTAAAACTGGTTACAGTGAGATCAACATTTACTTAGAGACTGTAAAAACGTCATTCGCACATATCTTAGAAACAAAACATGCACTCTTTCACTTTGTATTCGTGTTATACTGGACACACATTCATGGGTTTGCTTTACTGTAAATCTCATGAAATAGTTTCCTAAAAATTAGCACGTTGACGCAATAAGAATAGTAATCAATAATGGCCATTCTGGATTCATGTATAATCTGGGTGACAGCACAAGGTAACAGAGCAGAGAAATGTTATGATCAGTGCCACACCAACAATGATGGTGTGCATGCAACCCAGCGGGGTGTTAAGGACCGAGTAGCTTTCTGATTCTGATGTAAAGCATGATATTGACTATAATGTGATGTGTAGGTCCTAAGAGAATTGCTTCTGATGGAAAGCATTAATGTGGGTTGCTAGGGCTTTACGTAGGTTGCTAGGGCAAGCTCGAAAAAAATTACCAGTATTACAAGATTTTGTCTAATGTGTTATTGTTCTTACCCAAGTTATAGTACTTTTCAGACAGGATAGGATTTCCGGACATAAGCCTTTTAAGAACTGTTGACGGAGGATGTCTGTAGTGATCGATATGCACACAGGATCTCTGTATAAATCACAGAGTGAGTGAGAGTGTCTTCATAATGTACATACAGTCAGCGCACACAAAAAACACCATGTATACTACAAACATCTCATTTTACTCAAAATGATTGTCGCTTTACTGCAAGCGCTTGTGGAAGTAGTTCTTGATCATTAATCAGTAGGTCACACGATCATACCATGTAGCCTGTAACTGTGCTTGGAATGCGATGACTAAATATTATCGAACAGGATCGTTTCTCTAAAACGCCTAGAAGCGTCACTTCTCAGACTTGTCCTTTTAAACAGCACGTATAATGTATTGTTCTGCATTTTAAACTTGGCAGATACTTGACTTTATACTGAAGAAAAAGCACACCAATATATGACTTTAGACAGAATATATATTATCTGGAGATATTCCTACTTGTTATTTTATAGAAGACAAAATACGATGTAATCTTTCCAGAGTTTTTACAGTCCGTAAAAAAAATCACAAGTGGCATCACGGATTCGTAAAGGACTAAAATCCCAGAAATTCTCCAGTACTAATCGCATTACCCCACTTCCCTATGTAAAACTAATCCAGTCGGAATACTGCTTGAATTGAATGGACGTTTTTAAGAAAAGCCTAGACTTAAGTTTATATACATGTTCCTCAGTGTTTGGCTCCTGTAGATGGAAGTGAGCTTATCCCACAAGGCTATTGCCATGTTACTTGTAAAGTTTGCCCATTAACGCTAACATTGTCCATTGATAAGATCTGAAAAGAATCTACATGTAACAAAGAGTGAAGTGTTTTGGTGTTATATGATCATATATTCTCATTTGGTTTAGCTGGAGATTCCCTAATGGTTTCTCACTATCTTTCAGTAGAGATGGCTGAAGGTACTCGTCATTGTACTTTCTGTGCGCCTTGGATGAACCACAATTTCCCAAACCACTTGTGTGCCATTCTGAAAGTTCACTTCAACACGCTAAAAGTGTAAATGTGTTCACACATGGATGCAGACTGTGTAAGGAAAGGGATTTAAAGGTTTGTCCTTCTGTAAGACCCGGTCTACTTCTGCTCAGGTAACATAATCTCTTGGGACGTCGAATACGTCGGCGTTTGACTTGTGTTTCATTATCAAGCTGAAAGTAACTTTCCCAATTGGGAAAAGTGCTTTTATGAATGTGTGAACAACCCTAGAGCTTGTTTTCCTAATTAACTGAACCTCCCCTCGCTTGGCTGCATGAGCCAGAGAAACTGTGTTCATCTCCTCTGAGATAGTCCTTACTGTTGTGATCTGGTGTTAGAATGAATTGTGTGTAATTGTTTCAAGTGATGAGCAGGTTTTGGGATGTGTTTGCCTGACTGCAAGGTCATGCTTGAGTTTCCTGCTTTCTTGTTCTGTGCCTAGAGGGCACTAGTGAGTGTTCTCTCTGAATGTCAAGATGCAGTGTTCGCCTTTTCTCTGGAGAAGAAAGCTTAAGAGTCATCATCATTCTCCCAGCAGGTGTGCAGGTGACTAAGATAATGCTTGCTAACTACTTTTCTGTCTAAATGAGTGTCATGCTCTTGATGATGAAAGAAAAAGTGAAGGAAGGGCATATCTTTTTATAAAGTGTTGAGACTGCAGAACCTGCGTAATTGTAAAACCTTCTTTCCTGCCCGACTTGACTCTTGGAAGTTGACCCTTGGTCCTTAACAAACTGGACATCAGATGTAATTATATTCTTTAACAACAGCTGTTCTTTTGCTCACGCTACAGGGACCGAGTCTGGTTAGAGGTGACACTCCAAACAAGCAAGAAATTTTTGTGATCTTATGTGATATTTACTTTCAGTAAGCACTTCATTTTCTGTATTTGTAGTCAGATTTTCTACCTCAAAAAGGAGTTTAGTTTAGGAGTTTAAGAATCCCATTTTTATGATTTAGAGCATGTGGATGATAACCAAGATCGCTTCATTCATTTCTTTAGAGAAGTACTTTGAACACTGTTTCAGCATACGGTTCAGTATTAGAGACTCCAGGCATCTGAAATATAAGTAATATGAAGTTCTGTTACTATAAGAGGAGTTTGGCCCAGGAGTGCATTCATAAACGAACAAAATCACCTGGGCTTCATCGGTCATGTATTTTTGGACCTAAGATCTTGTAGTTTTTAGGCTCTTCCTCAACGAGCAAGCTGATCAAGCTTGGAAATCCGAGGAAGCAAGGAAATCCGAGCTTTGTATGGAAGAAACTTGTGTCCAGAACTATGCCCTATCAGATGTTAGCAGGTATAATTAACATGGCTAAGCACTGGATGACAAAAGTTATTCTAGCAACTCAGTGTGCTTTAGCTCCTTCTATTAATGCAGTCGGTCACAGGGCTCCAATTAAGTTCTTATTTTGGACGTAAAGCTACTTATTAATAAAAAATGAAGAACTAATATTCCGATAATAGTTTTCCCAAATTGAGTTCTCCTATGGCTTCACCTGTGAGTCACAGGCTGTGACTGACTGTAAATTACTGTAAATTAAAGCACAAATTAACAGCAAATTGCAAATGCTCATTAGCGAGATTTAGCTCTTGTGCTACAGCAAGCCTTGTGGTGCTTTGGTAAACTCTGATGGCAATTGGCAAGGCTAATTACAGTTCATTTAACTCAACAGTAAAATATAATCTAAATAATGAAAGACAAATAGATTTAGATCAGGATTGACTGTGTTAACTAATTGTCAACAAAATAAGTAAACGGAAATATGTGCTTATGTTATCGTGGTTTTTACACATATTTCTGTTAAGGAGATTAAATGGTAAAAAGTTGTTTTTATGTGTATAGAATATTGCAGGCAAGAGTCTCCCATAAATATTAAAATTAGACACATGGCACAAGTGTGAACAAAGGCTGTGTTCTCTTGGTGTGAAACCGACAGGCTTTTTCTTTGTGTAGTACAACTTGAAGCAATCTGGTCAAGAAAAGAAGCTTACAGCCTTAATTTAAAGGTTTCACTGTTATAAACTGACATTTTTGTAGTGTTACAACCTGAAATTAATTTACAAGCTTAACTGGAATTTTGTCCTGAATCTACAGACAGCACCCCGTAATATAGAAGTGGGAGGAAATCAGTTTAGTTTGCAAAATTATATACAAGTAAAAACTGTAAATGTGGTGATTGCATGTGTATTCAACCCCTTTGTTGTGAATCCCCTAAATTAGTTAGGGTACAACCAGTTGCCATCAGAAGTCGCATAATTAGTTGAATGTGGACCAATGTGCAGTTAAAGTGTATCATGATCTCTACATTCATACACTTGTTCATGGAAGGCCCCAGCGTTTATTAGAGACCATATCTAAATATCATCTGATAGCCGATGAGCTATCAGGGCATGCCCAGGCCAAAGTTCTGCGAAAGTATCAATCAGGGCTTGGTTATAAAAAAAAATCCCAAACTTGAACATCTCATGGAGCACCATCGTATCGTTATTAAAAATGAAAAGATATGGCACAGCCTCAACTCTGCCTAGAGGAGGCTGTCCACCAAACTCAGTAACCTGGTAAAGGTTACTAGGTATTAGTCAGAGAAGCAACCAATAGGCCAATAGTGACTCCGAAAGAGCTGTGCAAGGTGAGCTTGTAACATTACGAAATATGGAAAAGTTCAAGGGGGTGAATGCTTATGCAAACTTACTGGTCTGCGGTCATTTGGTGTACTGGTTCCCAGTGTCAGTTTTAGAGTCCATCATTCGAAAAATCAAGGCTTGAAATTTTAGAACTAGCTGTAAATATTATTGTGAGCTCTGATGTGGTAATGTTTTTATTTCATGTTCATGCATTGATGTCAGGGTGGCACGGTGGTGCAGGTCAACTGACTACTCTGAATTGCCCATAGGTGTGAATATGAGTGTGAATGGTTGTCTGTGTTAGCCCTACGATAGATTGGTGAACTGGACAGGGTGTACCACACCTCTCACACGAAATCACCTGGGATTGGGTCCTTCTTCCTCTCGACCCTGACGGATAAGCAGTAAAGGTAACGGGCAGATGGATTGATGTCAATTCTTGCTTGCAGCTTTTCCCCGTAATGGTTCGACCTGAAATACAAAGGAACCGTGGGTTAAAAAAAAATAGCAAACCGATCCAAGAATTTACAAGACAGTGACTGTAGCTTTAACGCATCCACTCTTCTGTTTCGCTGCTAATCCTGTTCTAAAATCGGCTTTGATTAGGCATTAGCAGCACATTAAAGGTCATTAAGGCCAGTAATATCAGGGTGTTGGGGGGTGTCTGTGTTGAAGAATAGGAGGCAACCCATAAGAGACAAGGCTAATTGCAATTCATTTCTCTATCTGAACCCAACCATCTGCCAGTGTCAGCCGCTTATTGTCTATTGGCTCTCAATCATGAACAGGCCGCTGCAGCCGAAGATGTGTGTTTTAATTAGAGAGCTGCCGTATAATTATATTTATATTTTAATGATGACTTTGACAAAGAGTTTGAATGACTGTCCTTCATTGTTCACTGAAATGATAATATTTAATTATAATGTTTGAACATGCCAGATTTAGGTGCCTGAGTGGTTTTTGTCTCTTTGAAGCCCATATCATACACACACGTCTTCTGATATTATTATTACATTAGTCTTGTGTTTATTCAGCTTGACAGCTTGTGAGCAGCAGAGGAGTGGTCAGTCAGTGTGAATCCACAAGTGTGTATAAAAAAAATTATAGCGCGCTTTTATGCCAGATGTTGCAGCTCGGCTAGACTCAGCTTAGCAAATTAACCGGGATCCTACACATTGTTGCTGCTTCTACCATCACACAAGCTGTACTGCACCTGTGCTGTACCTGGGCTGAATTAGATTACGGTTTTAACTCAGGTACCATGTGAGCATAGCTGGGGTATATTGGAACAATATGGGAAGCCATCAATTGGCCAAGCATTCACCATCGAATCGTCCTAATTAATGTGTGTGGATGGATTGACTTCTTTACCAGCATAAAAATCTTCAGTAGTGCAGCGACTGACTTGGTGTTTTAAAACACTTTCTTTCTGGCTGATTTAACACTAAGGACAACAGTTTTCTCTCATCATTTACATTTGTTCCCCATATGAGACGTAAAATCTGTTAAATTCAATATGCATCTCATTATGCATCTCGATACATGGTATATCATACAATACAACACTGATGCAGCTGAACAAGTAATGATTCAATACACTCCAGTTCACTACTGATCCAGTATGATATAGTTGAGCGCTGATGTGGCTGGCTACTGATTTTCGGTTCCAAAATCTTTTTTCGCTACACCAGAGGTACGACATAATGGTGCTGTACATCCTAACTAGTGCCCTACATGCATAGTGTAAAAACACTGTTTGTGGTTCTGCCACAGAAAATATGTTCTTTTTGTTGTATTTTAAGTCGGGAAGTGCATCGTCTTAACCATCTGAGGCTCCAGGTTTCGCAAACTGAAATAACTGTTTGGATATTTGTCGTGCCCTACTTCCACATTAAGTCGGTGAAAAAATATGCGAAAGGAAATGTGCGCCTCGGAATATTTTGCAACACAAAGCTGCAGTGTCATGGTGTGAAAGTTAGAAGTGTGCATTGGGACCAAAAGAAGAGTCTTGACAGCAGGCAGTTTTTTCCCTCCTGCCTGTAGGAGCAGGCAGTCAGATACGAAGCTCACAGGATAATACATAATACATTTCCAATAAGTACATCTCCTTTAAAAGTTTACAACTTTGGACATCAGTTGGGTAACTAGATTGCAGATTTAGCTCATTTCTGCTCGTGGGACGTTCCAACTGCTCCATGAAGCATTTAATTATGCAGCGTTTCCTGCTTTCACATGGAGCATTCCATTACATTTCATTCACTGGTTTAGTAAATACAAAGTGCAAATTCTTCTACCGACACATTATTATAAACTATGTGATTACATAAGGTTTTGTTAATCCAATGCGATTTTCACACGTCGTTTCTGTAGCAGGTAGAACTTTCATGAAATTTCATGCCATAAAGTCAGCTTATGCTGTGCGTTTAGTATTTCCCTTCATTATTTCACTATATCACGTCTGTCACACTCATAAACACGTGCACCACCACCGACAGGAGGAATGTTTAATTGCAGTGGAAAAATGATACTTGATTACGCCACATTAAATATGTTTTTCCCCTCTCCTAACGCTTCACTGAATATCCGTTCATTAACTCTTACAGATATTTGAATATTAAAATTAGGCCGATCCCTAATTTGAATGTCGTCTGGTAAAGTTACTTCAACTTCTCTGAATTTTCCCTAAAGATTAAAGTATTGGCTGTGCTTGGGTGTGCATGCTGCCTTTAAAACAAACTCGCCGTCCTGTGCCTGTAAGGAGACCACCTACATTTTAACTTCAAAGTTAAGAGTTATACCTGGTATCTTTTTCAAAATCGGAAATTTCCAGCAGTAGTTTACTACTTGTGTTTATCAGTGGTTCTTGATAACCGAACTCGTCCATCTTTCATGAGTAGCGTTATGTGATGGGAAAGTCACACACACTGCTCTCGCTCTTCGGTGGAGAAACACTATTACATGCACCCACACGCACGTCACCCACACAATGTCCTCCCTGCTCTCTTCAGTCTTAGGCCATACATACCTGTTCCCTTCCTCTGCATCACAGATGCCCAAAGTGAATTAAATAGCGTTTGGAAGCGAGCAATTAATCCCAGATGCCTAATCTGCTAATAACAGCAGAGAGAGCCAGTAAAACAGGGAGGAGATGCAGCCAGTCTTGCCTGGGCCTCCTCACAAATCACCCTTCTGTTCAGCACCCCAGGCCCACCACAGCTATAGCTGCTATTCACGCAGCCTGGAGACCAAATTATCCCCCTGATTGATTGAGTTCCAAAGCATAAACCACCAAGACCAGCGACAAAGAAAGATTTGCCTGCTCGGCTTTACGACTCCCTGTCTCACTCGCATTACCCCACCCTGACATGAGCGGTGCCAGAGAGATAAGTGACTTAAGTGGACTACAAAGTGTTTTGACTGTTTAGCCATCTGCATATCACTGTTGTGCTGCCAGTGCTGGTCATGAGTAGACTTCGGTCTAGTATGTTTCTGATCTGGACAGATTTCTTTGGCGTTTAGTAACACAAGTGGCTGTTAGAAGCCCAGGAGCATCTGCTGCTCTTTCTCTCCGCCGCTTCTGTTATGACAAGGTTTTGCGCCGGGCTATAGAGAGCGTAATTGCACTTCTATAAATAATAGTGTCTTTCTGCCTTGATTTAGAGTATTAAGTAACGACTGAACCGGCGTTTCGTAATTCCTTTAGAGCTACCAAACCATTGGAAAATGATACTCATGCAAAAGGATTAGACAAAGCTGTAGTAAATGTTGTAATCATTTGTTGAACGTTATTGATTTTGCAGAAAGATGTTCACGTACTATAGTTAGATTGTAGATCTGGCACTTAGCCCTTTGATGAGGCTGTGCTGCAATTATTTCCTGTCTTAATGCCTTAAAGAGGCACACTGGTTTCATGCATTTAACCAAATTGGAAAGCCTGTAAAAAAAAATAATGTTTCGCAGTAAAATGGCCATATAAGCAAGCCATCATATCTGAAAGGCTCATCTGCGTTTGTGGCCTTGCTGGGGTGTGCTCTCAGGAGATAAGCATGGAATGAAGACATGGCTATTCATGCAGAAATGCTCGAGAGTGCACTAGCATCACTGTAGCTTGCTGAATATATTAAGCGCAGCTCCTGAGACAGAATCTACAATACCCACAGGCAGCAAATCACACTGGAACAAGATAGAGTTTGTGACAGAGAACTGAGGTATAGCTGGATTACACTTATGCTGTTTGTCTTCACTTTTTTTATAGCTCAGCCTAGTACTTATTTTTCTTTTCTTCTTATCTTCTGTCCACTTTCTGTCCCCCTCTCCGGCCCGTGTTGACCCCTCTCTGTTGTTATCCCGCAGGCTTTCCCACGGCGGCGTATGGTCCGATGGCGGCGGCAGCAGTGGCAGCGGCGCGTGGTTCAGGTAGGGGGGCCCGTGGAAGAGGCGGCTACGCAGCATATCCGCACAGCACAGGGCCAGGTAAACGCTCTGGCCATATTTCTGTGTGCTGGCCGCTCTCTCCATGCTGCTCTTAACTCTAGCCGCCTCTGTCCTCTCTCACACACGTTCACACACGGAGTTTATTCAGATACAAAAACCAGGACTGTGGGGTTAAGAGAAGGGATTCTTTTTAAGCCCTTGCTTTATCCTCCACAGTGCCTAACCTACAGTAGATGTGATTAGTAGAGTTCAGCTTCTAGCAACTGACCTGAGACCAGTTTTGCCTTAAGGCGCAGTCACATTAGTGTTTCATCAGCGTCATTTGTACAGCGAGGTTAAATGTGTTTAAACCAAGTTTGCTGTGATTAGTGGTTTCACGTTGCAGACTTTACGGGTGAATAATTTTCGCATGTGAACAGAATACGACTTGACACGACTTATATCTTTACCTGTTTCAGTGCAGAAGATTCAAAAGTGAGGAATTTGTAGCAGTAAGCAGGCATGCAATTTTATAAAACATGACGTCCTTATGACGATAAATTATTTAGGAGGAGCAGTGAGAGACACTGATACTGAGTTTGGGTTACTGTTCGTGTGGACTTTTGCATATTCTTGCCCTGTCCGCGTTGGTTTATTCTAGGTTCCACTGTTAAAAAAAAACATGCCTGTATGTAGATTGGCTATGTTAAATTGCCCCTAGGTTTAAATGAGTGTGTGTGTCTGTGTGTGTGTGTGTGTGTGTGTGTGTGTGTGTGTGTGTGCATTTTGCCCTGTGATTGAATGACATACCATCCATGGTGTATTCCTTTCCCTCCACACAGTGTTCCCCGGATTGGCTCCGAATCAACCGCATCCCTGACTAGGCTGAAGCAGTTATTGAAGATGAAGGAATTCATTTGTGTAAATTAAATTCTTAAAAAAAGAGGCCACTATGCAGCCAGCCAAGAGGATGGATTATGTAGTATAACCTGTGTGTTTTTACTATTTATAGTTTGAGCGAGCAGCCAATTCAGAGAGATAGCAAAACATATAAGCGTATGTCTTGCTTTAGCACGCCTAAATTGATTCAGAGAAGTTGATTTGCATTTATGAAGCCGGCAAATGTAATGTTTCCTCATTCTCCCCCCCCAATATCACAAGCCATAACTGGGATGTAAAAAGTCATAGCCACCTTGCAAACTGCAGCAAAACGAGGGACTTCTTTCTTGCCAGTCTCGGTAATGTCTGCTTGTAAAGAAAACACAAAGTTTCAATTTCTATTGTGACTGCGGCCTTATTTATCTTTTGAAGTGGTGAAGCTGGTCATAGGTCACAGATTAGGGTTGACCTCTGCTTTCCCAGTTTTATGTGATTTGCTGTAGATTGAGTGTTTTCCTAACCCCACACATTCCCATCAAACACAGACCGTGTGACTGAGTATCTTCATTTCTCATGGTTTTTAGTGAGTTCATCCACACTTAATCACTCCTGGCCATAACTGGCTTCCTCGAAGCGCCTTTGATCCAGACTGACCAGAATTTCTGAGGCTGCACATTTAGCAGTTTCTTGGCTGTCCTCCTCCAACTACGGCTATCGATTCAGCAGCCAGATAGCTTAATCAATCAATTTGACTTTGTCTGTTTGATGCGCGGATGCTTAAATAAATAAACGGAGGGAAGATGGGAGCTGCTAGTGCTCTTCTCACTGGCCTTTACTGCAGCGACTGGCCTTTACCATGGCAGGATGTGATGGCCTTGTCTAATTGGCTGTCAGAAAGTGGGGTCTGAGTGCCAGTTTGATGTGGCCCCGTTATTCAGACAGCTCCCACACACACACACTCTTTCTGTTATACACACACTCTCACTTACACACACACACTTTTATACACTTTCTCACACACACACACACACACACAAGAAGCACACACTCGAGTGCACTCCACCGACACCTGCTCTTGAGCAGCCAGCCATCCAGCTCGGTGTAATTCGTAGACAGGCGTAAAAGTGGCTGTGCGCCGGGTCTGCCGGAGCTCAGTCGACAGAGCGTGAGCCAATCAGTCATGCCTCTCCACTCAATCAGACGTGTCTGATTCTGATTAGTGCCCTGCTAAAGCAACTAAGCCTGCAAAAAAACACACTTGCACTTTGCATCTCTTTTCCATTTAAGGGTGTGAAATGCAGCAGCCTTGTTCAGAGAACGCTATACGCATTAAATGAGACTCTCATGAGAAATGAATATCTCAGTTAGTGCTAACTCTGGTGCGTTCAGGATAGTTTCGAGAGTCTTGCCTATGTGACAAACTAGTCTTTAGAGATACACAGCATCTCAGGTTTGGTGTATTTTCCCCCATTAGATTGTAGGTTGCAGTCTGACACGCTCTCAGTGTGGTTTATGGCAGGGCAGAGGACGTCAGTGTGCTAGTAGCGCACTAGGCAGGGTGTGAGAGCAGACTGGCTCGCTCTGCTGCTGTCTGAAGCTGATGGGGAACACACTCTCTCCATGGCTGCACTGTGACAGAAGCCGGAAAGCCATTGAGACAGAGTGCTGACATTTAACAATGACCTTTTCGCAGGACTTCATCATCTATTACCCAGCCGATCTTAGTGCCAGGATGAATTTATACACCCCTGCTGTGCATACATTTACTGCTAGGTGCAGGGCAAGATGCATTTGTGTGGGCTGTTTGTTAAAAGCCAGTCACTCAGTACCAGAGCTAACTTAGATATGAGCACACAGTAGACGGCTCCAGCTGAGTCGGACTTGGTCATGCACTCACATTGGATTAGTAAAGCTTCTCAGCATGCTTACTGAGCCAGACTTTTAACATTAATATCAGATCAATCTCCTCACATACTAACAGCTAATTCAGTCACTAGTATCATTTGACAGAGACATATGCTTTTTATATATACAGTATATATATATGGAAAAATTAAGAGACCACTGAAAGATAATCAGTTTCTCTGGTTTTACAATTAATAGGTATGTTTTTGAGGAACATGAAATTTTCTTTTTAATTCCATAAACTACTGATAACATTTCCCCCTAATTCCGCATAAAAGTATTTAAAAAAAAAAAAAAAAAAGCACTTAATTGCAGGAAATGACAACTGGTCAAAATGACAACAAAAAAGATCTTTTCAGTCCTTGAATAATGCATACAAATCAAGATTTCTTGAACATTACAGAACCATACAGTACTAATGTTTGAACTTAGGAAGCGTTCAGAAATCAGTATTTGGTGGAATAAGCCTGACATTTAATCACAGCCTTCATGCGTCTTGGCGTGCTCTCCACCAGTCTTTCACGTTGCTTTTGGGTGACTTTATAGCACTCCTGGCTCCAAAATTCAATCAGCTCAGCTTTGTTTGATGGCTTCTATCCATCTTCCTCTTAATCACATTCCAAAGGTTTTCACTGGGGTTCAGGTCTGGAGACTGGGCTGGCCATGACAGGGTTTTGATCTTGTCGTCCCCAATCCTTACTTTGATTGACCTGGCTCTGTAGCATGGAGCATTGTCCTGCTGGAAAACCCAATCCTCAGTGTTAGGGAACATTGCCAGAGCAGAAGGAAGCCAATTGTCTTAGGATAACCTTGTACATGGCTCGATTCATGCTTCCTACACAAACAAAAATCTGCCCCATTACAGCCTTGCTGAAGCACCACTGAACCTCCAGCAAATTTCCCAGTGGGGGCGAGTACCTGTGGCTTGTAGGCCTCTCCAGGTCTCCATCTAACTATTAGACAACCAGGTGAAGGGAAAATTGGAAATTGGACTCATAAGAGATGACAACCTTACTCTGGTCCTCTATAGTCCAATCCTTATGGTCTTCATCAAACCTCAGCCTGGCTCTTCTTTGCTTCTCATTGATGAAAGGCTTTTTTCTAACTTTGCATGACTCCAACCCCATCTGTAATAATTTGTTTTGAACCTTCCATGCTGTGCACTTAACCCCAGCTGCCAGTTGTGATTCTTTTTGTAGGTCACTTGATCCCATCCATACGATCGCTGAGTGATATTCAAAGGAGTTGACGATTATCCCAGTCAGTGGAGAGTCATTTTCGCTCTCTGTAGGTCTGTAACGTTGTTGCCCCCAGTGTCTGCTGCTTGACCTTGTTCTTATGAACTGCCGTCTTTGAGATTTCGAGGATGGAAGTAAGCTGACACTCACTGTGTCTCTCTGCCAGTAAAGCCAGAACTGAACCCTTTTTATCCTCACTTAAATCTTTTCTTTTTAACTCTTTTGGTATGATGAATGGATATTTTTGTATTCCAATTAAATTTAAGGTTCTACTAGCACTGTTTTGCCATCCAAACTGGTCCTGTTGCAAGAGGATAGTGCTGACCACAGCATCATTTTTTTATATACTTTTCTTTGTTAAATAAGATTTGGTTCAGGTGATCACCTAATGAGTACCTCATTAAGTAAAATGAGTTGGAATTCCACCACAGACACCGGAATGACATGGCTGACGATGCTGATTTAAGAAAAAAATTTAAATTGAAGTGGTCTCTTAATTTTTTCCAGAGCTTTATATATATATATATACACACACTACCAGTCAAAAGTTTGGACACTCCTTCTAATTCAATGTTTTTTTCTTTTTTTGTATTACTTCATGTCTTAAAGTAATGATGGACTGTTGTTTCTCTTTACTTAGTCGAGCGGTTGTTGACATGATATGGATTACTACAGTTGTTCAATAGGGCCGTTATAAAAAATACTGTATTTTTATCATTTCCCATTTACTAGTTACTGTACATCTCAAATGCATTAAGAAGGCAAGAAATTCCACTAATAAGCTTTTAAGGAGGCGCACCTGTTCACTGAAAAGCATTC
>JAQQZR010000003.1:11225426-11257523 GCA_030068235.1 Notoglanidium macrostoma
TGTGTGTGTGTGTGTGTGTGTGTGTGTGTGTGTGTGTGTGTGTGTGTGTGTGTGTGTGAGAGAGAGAGAGAGGAAGACAGCATAGAAAGCTTGTGTCACTCTCCATTAGTTGCTGTATGTGGACAGGCAGGCGGTGGTCCACAGCTGTGTGTGTGTGTGTGTGTGTGTGTGTGTGTGTGTGTGTGTGTGCGTGCGTTTGTGTGCGTGTCCTGTTCACCAGCCGCAGGTGCAAACTAAGCCAGGCAGCATCTTCAGTGTCCAGCCGTCTGAGGTGGAAATATGAAACACATCTCATACTCGTTTGTCACCCCTCCTGATGAAGACAGATGTGTGTTTTTGCCCATCTCGGAGCGAGCTGTCCACTTCCCTCCTCCATCTGCGCACCAGAGTGTGCGAGTGTGTGTAAGGGACAAAGAGATCCATCACCGAGTAGAGGATAAATCATGAAGATTCGAGATATTTGCTTGATTAGATGTAATTTTCATAATTTAAATGTAATTTTCCGAGGCTATCCGAGCAAAAAATAGCAACGAGGCATTATCTATAGAGTATTTATGAGATGTCATCTGCTAAGAGGGAGAGCTGGTAATGATAATTAGTCACCTGTTGGCTAAAAAGAAAAAAAAAAAAGAGAGAAAAAAATAACATCTGAGAATAGGGACTGATCGTCTCTGGGGCAGCAAAGGCAGTTAATAATTCTTTAAAGATGGCATAGGTGGAAATGAAAGAAGCTAATTGCAAATGTTCATAAATCCTGAGCTAATTTAGAAGAACATTTGACAAGTTCACTGACACTCTTCAGGAGGATTTGAGTGAAGTTGGCTTCATTTAAGTGAGGAAAGATGGAAGAGATTCAGTCACTTTGAGATAACACTACTTCAGTGAGAGGAACTGCTGCTTCAGTGCTTTTTAAAGAGTGCCAGTCTGTGTTTTTTCCTTTTTTTTTTTTTCTTTCTTTTTTTTTTTTCCTTGTGTGGATTCCCTCTCTAGCCCTTTCCGATGTATTTACCGTGTCTGACATTTCTGCCTACAGTAGATGATTGTGTGCAATGCTATTTCCAAGGCTGGCTGTGGTCTTCCAGCTTTGCGGAAACTGTTTGAAAGTCACCGTGCGAAATGTCAGCTTTTTCTCCATCCTTTCATGAAAAGGTACTTTAAATGGCAGTATTTTGCTAGCCTCAGCAGGCTAATTGTGGTAATGTAGTGCTGACAGGTCAGGTGCGAGCTATTCGGAGTCCACTGAACCTGATCCAGCTGCAGAAAGCACCAGAGCTTTGCCCCGTCCTTCATTAACGCACTTCACATTATATTAAATTGCCATGCAAACACATTTTGGTGTTCTTCTGACTTTTCTGCCAGATTAACAGAAAGCAGTGCTGGAAGCACGTAGGACAAAGGAGGGATGAACGCTTAAGTACATGTACTTATTCGGGTTCAGATTGTAAACTTGCTTCAGATTGCACCAAAACATCCCGAATCGTGAACTGCAGTTGAGTCTTGGTGGATTATCTTATTTTAAGATGTGAATTTACTACTAATTTACATTCAGAACAGCTTCACATTGTTATATTCGTACTCTTATAATCCATGATGTTGGCAAATATCAAACAGCTTCCTGTCCAGATATTTCTTCAGGCACCCCTGCAGTTCCTTAATGACATGCCCACATATTCGGCATTTGTGAATTCAGCTATAGTGGATGGAGACAACAAACAGCAGTGCACATTATTGTTGAGAGGAAGCAATGCAGCCAGTGCCTGGGGCTCCGTGGCCCCATTCAGAGAGCTGGTTTGATATGTAACCATAGTGCAGCACTCTAGAGAGCGAGGGATGCTGAATACTGAGAAGAGGAAATTAAAGTCTCCCACTGACTGCAAGGCCCCTGATGGGACCCTGCAGTAATCTCTGAAACGGCTGCCTGGCTATAAACGCTAAAGAGACCACTAACTTGCATTAAAGCCAGTTATCCACAGAGTAAGTCACATTACACATGAAGGAGTTGCACAATTCTGTACTCTGTTTCCTAACAGCTGATAGAACCCTCTTATTTGCACATTTGTATCTATTTTCTTATCAGGCATTATATATAATAACACACAGCAGGAGGGGGAGAAAGCAACTCGCGGCTTTCATCTCGGCAATTGCTCTAAAGCACCCAGATGGGCTATCTAATGGCGCGATTGACAACCTTACAGAGTGCAGTCATTCTGAGCATCACTCTTCCTCCTCTCAAAGCCAGCTGGGGTGTCCAGGCTCCGTGCAGATGTTGCATAGCCAAAGGCACATCTGGATGACCTCCTCCCAGCTGCTCAGACACGACCCTGGAGTGCGTTTGTGGTCGTCGGCGGCGGCGTCTGGAGGTGCAGATGATGAATAGACGAGGCTGTGTCGTCTGGACACCGCGAGCGAGCGCCTTGCGTTTCCACGCTGCTATTCATCAAGTCAGCCGAAGTGAATTTACGCATCTATCACCTGTCAACGATGCACGCGGCTCCCTGCACCAAAATGTGCCATTATGAAGTAATTAGATTTGGCTTTGAGCAAGAGCACAAGACCTGGGTTAGTCGAGAGAGAGCAAAGAGCTGGGTTTATGGGTACGAGGGGGAAGAAAGCATGTGCAAGGAAAAGGAATATGTTGGGCTTTGTCTTGCAGTTTTGAGGAAATAATTCATATGTAAATACGGAAGAGAGCTGATACGCACACACACGCTCACTTCCTCCCTCCATCCGCACGTTATTCATGGGAACATAAAACATGCAGAGTGTCATTCTGTAACTGGCTGGCTGTAGCGGAACATCTGAACCAAGCCATTATTGAGGCAACTTTTGATGTCTAAAAATGACAATGTTTAATTCAGCTCCATTTTTCCCTCAGCTTCCCCGCTTCCACTTGGTCAAAGTGAATCATTTGCATGCGCTCAGAAATAGGGAATTAGCTGCCGAAGGTAATCAAGCAGCCCTATTCTGCCAGATGGCTTTCTCTGTAGTTAGTAAATGGGTGCTTTTAACTGCATTTTATTCCACATTTCTGCTTCAGATAGCGCTATCATTAGAAGTGATCTACCTGCACAATAAAAGTAATTTCTGTAGGCCTTTATTAGATAAGACCTTTCCTGTCACAGCAGTGAAATGAACGGCTTTCCGGGGCTAATTTGCTATGTCATTGCAAACAAAGAATCCAGGTGTATTTGTTGTATGCGTGTTAATTTTGTATTTCGTGTCCTGTCCCTCCTGCTATGCTGAATATTTATGCAAATAGCAGCAGCGGCGTGGCATTGTGGAAGAAAGCAGGCTGGGGAGCGTTAAACAAAGGCAGGCCCTCCGAAAGCCGTCCTCTGCTGTGTTACGAACGCAACAAGCTGCGCCGCAGGTTCCTGTAAAAGGTCTTCATTTGTTTGTTGTTAAAGATCTAATTAGGAAGATGAGAGGGAACAGGATGGGATGGCAGCTTGGCTAATTAAGAGGCGAGTCCAGAGCTCCCTTTGAACCTCAAGGACGCCCATCTATTAGAGCGGCCCATCGAAAATGGATTCAGCCTAAGTGCATTTTCAAGTCGCTTTTTGCAAATGATTGAACATGTTACAGCGGGCAATGTCAGCCTTTTGCTTCAGCGCACAACGGACCGTAGTTGATAAAAATGGGAACAAACAGGACCGTCTGAACATTAAAACGTATCTTCTACAAGCATAACGATTTTATATCGACACCACAGATGGATGGTTATTAGCTCCAAAGACAACCTGTAAATATAAATATTTTCTGTAAATATGAAGTCTTCTTTAGATGGTTAAAGCTATACAAAATCTCTATGTGAACCCCCAACATCCTGCCAGTCAGATCAAGGATTGGTTGCATGTTTATTTAAAAAGTTCCCTGTCTTGCATTAGAATTCAGGTTTCATGTGTATGATTTTTGGGATGGATTGAATACAGCCAGCTTATAGCAGACGTTCAGATTTACTCGGCCATTTTACTCTTTATAAGGCAGGTACATATAGTATAATGTACGCAATGTTTATATAGTGTATTGTAAGAATAGATCTGACGTTAGTTAGGTGTTAGTTTCTAATCACTCTGTGAGACGGTGTAGTCATTTTCTTGCTAAGCTTTTCCTTCATGTGGGCCGCAAACTGATTTCATTAATACTTTCTCTGAGATGACAAACATGGCAGGAGTCTGGATTAGTGCGCTTAGTCGAAATAAACTGCTTGCCTATCATTTGTGCTAGAGGTTAGACTTGAAAGAAATGTACCAAGATTCAAGATCACTAGCAACTTAAATCAGCAACTCAACTTCATCAGGTTGATTGTTTGTTTTTTTTGGGAGGCCCGTTCAGATTATTACAAATGACCCTCATACAGTTATGTACACTACTATACATTTTCTTGCATATTCTCAGGACAGGAGTTTTTCACATATGCCAGATATAGGTCCAAAAAAAATCTAATTGAAAATGTGGAGCATTATTAAGCAAAAGTCGATAATAAAATACAGTTTAGACTAATATGAGATACAAATGAGCAGAAGGCAAACATTTAAATAAACGTCTAATGGTAGCTAATTGTAAGCCTGTAAGCCTATAAAATAACACTTGATACAGCATATCATATTGTTTTACATGCTGCCTCATCTTTTGGAACCAACAAAGACATAATGCAGGAGTGAAAGTACACAACGTGACTGACCCAGAATTATTCTTCTTCTTTTTTTGTATAACAACATGGTACTTTAATTTCATTCACTGCTTATTTTCTTTTCAATTTAGTCTGTTTTAAAGGAACAACAACCAAATTCCTTGTAAGTGCAGTGCAATGTCCGCATGCAATCTGCTTGTTCCTGGTTTATTATTCTGTTTTGAGTTTTAGAATAAAATCGTGCCCATGTTTTGGTTAATTTGTGCTCTTCTCTAAAGATAACATGTCCGTGGGTTAATGGCTACACTAGCCGAATAGTCCTCTGCTATGGTTACAGCTCACTTTAAGTAGGGTTCCTAATTTTACTGTAAGAATTAATGTGCCATTTAAAAATGTTTTGTTTCTGATTAAGACGCTGTCTCCTCTGATCTCTTCCATGCACCCTTAACCTTCACCTGCTTAACTCGATTGTGATTCACTTTAGAGAAAAACGTCTGGCAAATGAATAAATGAAATGTAAAATGTAAATCAGGAAGAGGCAGAATCAGGCATTTTTAATTCGTGTGAATGTTTTATATTTTTTTTAATTCGAGAAAGTTTGCTTTAATCGAAAGATTAAATGTCATGCAGGCTTCTAAATCATTCCTGAAGATCGAGTTTATATATCACATTAATGTCCTCAGCATGCATTAACGTGTGTAAAGGTGCCCTTTAATTCAAGGCTTACTTGATTGAATCAGGTAACCTCAGAGATAACAATGTCGCCTTCAAAGCCAAGGTGCTGTAATATATTAAAAAGCTTTTCTTATTCGCAGGGCCGGCTCTAGCCTTTTGGGGGCAAAGATTTGAATTGTAAATTATAGCAAAAGTACCGTTGGCAAAAATACGTACATTGGTAACACTTTAGCAGATGGCTAGTTGACACTCTAGGCCTCTTGAGTTAACTAAATGTTGAAACTATCTTTGCCTATTAGATAATTTCCTATAGATACAATAAGCAATAAGTAACTGACTCAGGGTCAGGTGTGTTCTCCAGACAGGACGCTTCCTAATCACAAGAACTACTACAAGAACAGCTGTGTAAAAACCCAACTCACTGATAACACCAAATACATTATGCTGTAGAGTTTTTTTTCCTTGTCTCTTTTCCGTTTTTGGCTCCGAACACTTATTTTCACATCGGCTACATCCCAACCTTGAATAGTATGTCTAAAACACCAGACATAATGTCCACAGACACGGCCATGATGTAACACATATCCGACCAATCCAGTTCTTTCTCTCTAGAACTTTCTTGACAACGCAGGCTCATAGGCCAAAATGTATGGCCTGTTGGAGGCTGCGGGACCCTGAGCATTCACTTATGATGCTTATTAAGTAGACATAGCTCTGCTGATTAGGCCGTATTCAAGCAGGAGTTAAAACATAACATGAGAGAGAAACTAGCACCCACACACTGGGGCTTTTTACAGAACCTTCTATATGTGCTCTTAGATGCAGACGTGCATAGTTATCTAATTTGAGCAATTTGTTGCTGAAAGGTTCAGCGAGTGATTTTTCTGTCTTCTCAGGAAAGTTCAGGAGGTTTTTATATACTCTTTCTGGCAACTTCACTAGATTGAGTATTGGATTTTAGGGTTAAGATTGAATTAGAAGCTGAAAAACAGAAAGTTGATCGTTTGAACTCTGAATAGTTTGTTCTTTGGCCAGCAGTACCCACGTACATACACAACACACACTTACACATGATAGGAACACAGTAGGAGGGATCTATTTGAACTGATACTGTTTTGTATCTTGCAATACTCCACCTTTATGTCATGCAAAAGACAATGCAGCATTGACTCATAACATTACTATGCAACATTGTATTTCCCAATGATGGGGAAAATTTTCCAATATTTCCCCTCCTTCCCCTTCCTCCTCCTCCTCCTCCTCCCCCTATACTCCTGTATCTCCCAGGCTTCCCCGATTACGGTTTCTATTCCACGACAAGTGACCAACGGGGGCCCCCCTTCTCCTTTGCGGACTATGGCTCCCTAGGCCCGCAGGCGGCTCAGCTGCTTCAAAGCGAGCATGCCACCTCGGCCTGCAACTCCCCCCTGCAGCACCTGCCCAGCCCGGATCAGTATAAGAGCCCAGGTGTGTACCACCTCTCCTTCATTCACTGATTGATTTGATTCATGTGCTTGATTCATCATTCCGTCATTCATTCAAACGGAAGGCGAAAAAAAAAGAACTGCAAGGGACGTACAGAGAGGAGCCCGCCGCTTTGCCTGACATGAACTGCATGCTGATTTGAGCTCGTTCACACATTATCCTTTTCTATTCTGTCCTTGGCAATGTATTTCTGCTGGGTATGAGTTGAGATATGTGGGCTAATAGAGTGATAGTGGTTATTATTCAGTTTCTTATCCAGCATCCTTACTGCCCCAAATTGAGTCACATACCTTAATACGTCCATACACTATTATATGCAATATTCTGACACAGACATTACCACAAGTCTGGGATCATGTGATTTTCTTTTGACCAGAAGTCTCACCCAATAAATGGCTGCCTGTTTTAGAGGTGTGCACAGGGCTGCTTTTTTAAAATAACTTTAACCAATATCTCTCCCACAGTTAGTATTTTTGTTTGTTTGTTTGTTGTCTATTTCCAGAAATATTTAAATGAGTTCTTTAAACCACATGAGCCCAACCAGGAAATATTCAGTAATGCTGACGCAATTAACTAAGTAAGTTAGTATCACAGAGTGTCACACAAGCACCCAGAACCCTTCACTACCCTGACCTTTTTTTTTTGTAAGGTCCCGGAGAAGCCCAGTCCCGATGCACACCTCTAGTCAGGTTTAGTTTGTCGTTTCACTGTTATTGTATACGGAGATAGACAAAGATACATAAGGTACATAATACAAAGGAGTCTACATGTAAATCTATTAAAATAAGATACATAATATTACAACTTATAAATAATAATGTGTTTTCCATTTTGAAAGAAAATAAAACGCAGAACCACGTTCCTTGAAGATCACTATCCAATATGAGATTGTCCAGCTCAGTTGCTCGCGTATAGCATGATGAATAATGCTCGTTACAGTCATGAATTTTGCAGTATGCTGGATTGAAATGAGTCAGTCAACACGTTGCTGTGTCTCTATATTATACCTGACAGGTGTTTGGAAGCTGTTCCCAAACTGAAGGTGCTGCAGAAAATCTTAGCCATGCAAAGTCATACAGAACGCAAACGCATTGCGATATAAATTATGATCATCTATGACAAAATTGTATTTTGGATTTCAAATACATATTTGAAATCCAAGCGCGATACATCACAAATATTGTTTTTCATCCATTGGTTGTATCCTGTGGGGTTTTTTTCTCCGATATGGACAAATCCTAAGGCATTGATATCATGTTGCTATGCTTCTAGATGAGTAGCTCATGGAGTCAGAATTGTAATGCTACCCCTATGTGACCCTCTTCATGTGCATTATTATTAAATTTATAAGATAATGAGACAAAATATAAATGTATTCTTTCCCTTCAAGTATATCGTTCAAAGGTAGCAACACTAAAATTAGGGTAATGTTACCACAGTGGACAATAACTGTATTTTCTATAAGTGATGAGAATGAGCTGTAGGGAGCGATAATATTCTGCTATTCTGATATGAATAAGGCCGTAAGCCGGTGGTTCATGCAGAGGTGAAGGAGTTGTTATGTTAGAAATGAGAGAGAGGGGTCATACCACTGTGAACAACTGTCATTTCATGGTCCTAATCTACCTTAGATTAAAGGTTATGTGGAGGAACTGTTGACACAAATAAAGCTCTAAATCCTTTGGACATGGAAATGATGTTCAGATCTCTCTGCTCAGCAGAATGGGCCGATTACAGGCCATGGAGTTTAGTGTTTATAGAGCGAGTCACTTATTGCCTTCAGCAGCATTATTAACACGGGCCCGCTGGGAACAGCACGAGTGATCATGAGAGGGGACTTGACTTTAACCAGCATTGTCACTTAACGTGGAATTAAGAACAATATGTTTATTGTTTAGATTCATTTAGGAAAGCTTTTACATTTCTTTAAGACAGAAGAGGAGAGGATTGTTACAGTATCAGGCTTTCACGGTTAGGTTTTGTTTGTTTTTTTTGTTATTTGGGGTTTTATTTTTTTTTTGGCTCAGTGCATTGCTTTTCCTCTCCTCCTCTCATTGTTACATCTTATAATGACAAAGTGATAAATACCGACATTGCAAGAGATGCTCTGGAAATTCTCAAAAATATCTTTTGGTAGAGATTCAGCACATACTGTAGGAAAGACCCGTCATGCTTTTTCAGTATAAAGACACTCCAGGAAGCACTTGCTGTTTTCTGTAATCTCCTGCTGAAACCAAAACAAAACCAAGCACTAGCCGGGTTTATAACAGAGCAATATAATATAACTAGAGTTTAAAAGGAAGTGTCAGAGAAGCAACGTTTCTAAGATTTCTTTAGGTAAGTTATTGAGCTCTTAGCAAGGTACATTCAGTGGCAGTCCAAAACTTTAACACACCTCCTAATTCAATGTTTTTTATGTCTTTTTATTACTTAAAAGACACCAAAGTCTTTTGTCTTGAAGTAATGATGGATTACTACAGTTGCAGAATAGGGCTGTTTACTGTATACCAGCACTACCTCAACACGACACAACTGACGATCTCACACACATGAAGAAGGAAGAAGAAATTCCACTAATTGTCTTTTGACAAGACACACCCGTTAACTGAAAGCATTCCAGGTGACGACCTCATGAAGCTAGTTAAGATAACGCTGAAAGTGTGCAAAAGCTGTCATCAAGGTAAACGCTGACTTTGAAGAATCTAAAATATGAAAGATATTTCGGGGTTTTTTTTTAACACTTTTTTATCACGTAATTCCCTATGTGTTATTTCATAGTTTTAATATTCCCATTATTGTTCTACAACATAGAAAATAGTCCAATTAAAGGAAAGCCTATGAATGAGTAGGTGCGTCCAAACTTTTGACTGGTGCTGTACATGTCGTGATCATGTGACCAACTACCGATGAAGCGCAAGCCGTACAACAAGTGCGCGTGGTAGCAGTTAAATGTCATGTTATACAAATACAGGTGATAGTAGTACGCATGGACTTTTTATGATTACGAGATCATTTCTGCCACACATATGACTAGAAGTCTTAGTCCTCAGAAACAAGAGCAATTAGTGGTTGACTGTCCCCATGATAGTTTTAGACTAGGTTATCATAGTGTGACAATTTCAAACTGCACCACCCCTAGAGGAGGCTTTAAGATCAGATTTTAAATGGAATAATTTACTCATTTTGCGTTTATGCATGCTCACATTCATAAGAGAAACTCTGCAGTTTTACACACAGGGTAGTAGTTTGTGGGTTTTTTTTTTTTTCTGACATCCTGCTAGACTTCTCTCCACCTCTTTTAGTGTGGGTGCCATGCTTCTGACACTTTCCAGCATTTACTCCACTGCTTAAGGAGGTTGGTGCAATCTGTTCGCTTATTGGCAGAATCTCGCTTTTTGTGCAGCAGATGTCACATTCAAGTGTCAAAAGCGGCCTCGTCTTTCCACACTACCTACTGATACGCAGCCTGCCTGAGATATCCATCTTCTGTTGGCTGCGCTCAGATCTACAAATAAATATATGCCTCCCTCCTCCTTTGCTCTTCCCTGGAAGTCTCTGTTTTGCTCGGCTGACATTTTCCGAGTGAGAGCTGCGGCTGACAAACTGTTCGGCGCTCACCGTCCTGTCTACCTGCACCCATCTGTGTGAAAAACCGACAACGCTAAAGAGCAGCCTTGATGCTACGACGCCCCCTATCAGACATATCTGCTCTTGCACATTATCCCTCGGGGCCTCTCTTCGATATTTTATTCTTGTACATATCCTTTACCCTCATGAGTTGTGGAGTGTGCTGTATTAATAGTCCCTCCTTTCAGTGGACGGTGAAGTGAAGGCTTCCGGCTGTGGAGGAACTTGATTTAATATTCGCTTATTAATGGAAGTGTCATCAGGGCTGAGCGAGAGAGAAAAATGAGCGCCGCACAGTACGGGGCCGCAAAACTTTCTGAGAACCTCTGTTTAATTCAATGGGTGTGTTTGTTTACACTTATTTAATTTGTCATTTTGTGGCACTATGAAAGGATCATCTCTCCTATATATTGAGTGTAATTTTACCTCTCTTGATATCTACGCCCAGGGGCAGGGTTTGGCAAATTGGTGTGTTCTGGTAGGCCTGGCTATATAACATAGATGTACATTTAACAATTGCCTGGCTGAAAAAAACCCATTCATTCTTCTTCAGTACCTGCTTTATCCAGGGTCACGGTGGATCCGGAGCCTGTCCTGGGACTGCTAGGTGTGAGGTGGGGAGACACCCTGGGTGAGACACCAGGCTATCATAGGGCACTCTGGACACACACACATTCACACCTTGGGGCGATTGAGCATGGACTGTCCACCTGGTGTGCTTTTCGGAGGTCGGAGGAAACCAGAGAACCTGGAGGAAACCCAAAAGGCCGTCGAGAGAACATGTGAAACTCCACACAGGCAGTAACGTGAACTCAGGATTGAACTAGGAACCTGGAGTTCTGAAAAGGCAGTAGAACGCGCCGCGTCATCGATCTGAAACTTATTCCAGGCGATATTTTGGTCTCCATGCATTGTTTATTACAGTAATTCCTTAAACTAATGTCTTGAGCTCATTATGTTACTGATGTCAATCATCAGCAGCACCCTGATTTAGGAGCAGAGAAAGTGTAGAGAGCCCTGTCATTACCGTGCCTTGCCATGTTCATAACTTCACACAAAAATGTCAGCAATAGTAAAATTGCAGTTAATAAGCACAGAAAATATATAAATATGTTACACTCAATATATGTTACACACTACCTTACACTCACTTAGGAAGCAGAAAAATATACATTTAGAAATTGTTAAAAAATGATCAAATATGTCCCTTATTTTGTTGTGCACTATATACCATATGGTCAAAAGTTTGTGGACACCTGACAGTCACACCCATAATTGCTTTTTAAACATCCCATTCGGGAGTTACTCCTCCTTTTGCTGTTATAATAACTTCGGCGCTCCTGGAAGGCTTTCCACTAGATTGTGGAGTGCGGCTGTGGGGATTGGGGCAGTGTAGCATTGAAGAATATTGATGTTTTAATGAACCCTTGGAAAGTGTCATACCACCTATGGCAACACAACTACTGCTTGACTCGGGTATTATGCGAACCTGACATGAAAATCCACACAAGCAGCTTTTAAGACAGCTAATGCATGTCGGAAGAATCTTTTTCATGTGTTTATGTAGGTCTTTGTCAGTTGTCAGAAAGGGTTTATGAAGGATTTATGTGTTAGTTACAGTTGATTACACACACACAACCCCACCTCCCTCTTACATGGTTATTGTTACCTGTCATAGTATGAATAAGTTCTCGAATGAGTGATGGACTGATCAAACGAAATACAGCTCTATTCAGTTTTGCTAACATGGAAATGTTACCGAAGTATTCGCCCGCCACGTTCCCTTCCCGGATGCCGCTGTATGTAGCCTACATACTCCAGTAAAAAAACAACTGTACCATCTCAGTGGAAATGAGACTCAATGATTCAGTCTTTAACATGCTTTACTCAAGACACTCTCTGCAATTTCCTGGCTGCCAGCCGGCTGCGAGGCCCAAAAGCCCCCTGACGCTAACAGCTAGATAATCACCATCATATATTTAAAGAAGGAGGAAAGGGGGAAGGAGAGCACTCTCCCTGTGACAGGTGTTGATTAGATAGGGGGTGTTGTGGCACAATCCCCCATGCAATTTCTTTGAAGGACTCAAGAATTGGCAGTCAAATTTGACTACTCTGAGCGCAAAGAGCGCACTTGATACAACTATGGAAGAACGGAGAGTTCTGTGTGAGTGTGTGTGTGCATGCTTGAATGGCAGAGAGAGAGAGAAAGAGAGGTTATGATAATGAAAGAGACCTACAAGGCAGCATCTCACTCTCACTGGTACTCTTTAACATTACAGAAGCCTCTGAAGTAAAATCTTCAGCCTTCTCAAAAAGCACCTCCATTTGCCACGAAACACCTCGTGCTGCATACTCAACACAGACCATAGCTCCGTCCTGTAGCCTGCATGCCATGTGAATGCCGAGTAGACGTGTCCGACATGCGCAAGCGTTTCCTTCTGCATGAGTGACAGAAAATGCACCATGAATAATAGAAAAGCTTGTGGAAATTGTAGTCACTGTAGG
This sequence comes from Notoglanidium macrostoma, assembly GCA_030068235.1. Classification (NCBI taxonomy): domain Eukaryota; kingdom Metazoa; phylum Chordata; class Actinopteri; order Siluriformes; family Auchenoglanididae; genus Notoglanidium; species Notoglanidium macrostoma. Next base: position 11,238,352 of record JAQQZR010000003.1, read on the forward strand.
CTCTAAGCGGTCTTGCAGGTTAGGTCACAGTGTATAGGTCTATGCAAAGATCCATAAAACATTACAGCTTCTGTAGTGTAGCGGTCTGTTGCATAGACCTCATACATACCCTTTTCATTACAATTCATTTGTAGAGCTTTGGGTGTTTTGTCTTGTAGTCTTTGCATGCAAAGATTGTTCTCAGTTTCCGTAGCTCTATACATAACTGTCCTCCATGTAGCCTCGCTCCTTACCCCAATGTTGGCACTCCTGCTTCTTTGGCAGGCACCAACCCTCCACGGCCTGGAACCTTTCCTGGAGCGAGCAGTCCAGGACCTGTGGCTGACCTGTATGGCCCCACCAGCCAGGACTCCGGCGTGGGCAATTACATAAGCGCCGCAAGCCCTCAACCTGGCTCCGGTTTCGGCCACAGCATTGCTGTGAGTACCCTCCCAAATGCTAGCTCTTCTTCTCTTCTCTTCTCTTCTCTTCTCTTCTCTTCTCTTCACATCTGTCCTTTCTCACACACATATTCCACTTTCTGCTCATCTCAACACACCCTCTTTCACCCTCTGCATCATAGCTGCCATAGCTGTGCTGCTTTTAGTTTCTGTAAAACAGTAAAAAGGCTAGTCCAAAAAACACTAGTCCATCATTAGTAAACCGCTTTGTGGAGGTAAGAAACCTAAAAGGCTTTGAAGTTTTAGTGGTAAAAAAAATATTCATACCGTTGCTACAAATGTGGCTCTAATAACCAATAATCTGAGGATTATAAATTTGATCAAGCATGTGCTAAATATTTCAAAAATTCTCTTGTACCTGGTGAAAGTGAAAGGGCTGAAAGATGAATATGTTTTATTCAGGCTAATTATCGCCAAAAAATGTCTTTTGTCTGAAGTTTGCCTCCAAAATGTGGAATCATGCTCTCATTAGTGCCAAGCAGGTGCTCTGGCTCTGAAGCTTTGCCGTGTGGTTATTGCATTGCCAACATTCCTCATTCCCTTCATCGCTCTGCTCTTCCTGTCAGCTTCCCCAGAACAAACTGTGAACTTTGTACCGTCTGTCATCGGCAGAATGGCATGTCACTGAGTCTTTGTCTCATGCGCCAGACAGGAGGACCGAAATCGTACAATTAGTTCTCTTGTTTTCAAACAACGTCTTCCCTTTTTCCTCTCTCCTTCGTTTGAGCCGGGCTGCGGGCATATCGTAGCCTGCCTTTGAAAAGTCCTCCTGCACAAAGTGCATATGTAAATCAATAAGGCAATAATAAACCCTTTGCGAGGAAGCCTGTCGTAAGACTGTTGTCTTGCCCTTTGAAGCCGTACACATTCTCTTCCTCCTCCGTCCTTTTGTTTTGAAGCCCTTGCAGAGTAGAGTGATAGGGGCTTGGGGAGTTAAGGGAACAGGGAGGGAGGAGAGGTCAGCACATCGGGGGGCTGTAGGAGGGAGACCGGGCTGAATCACACGCTGCTCAGGGAATTACTGGCTCCGGCCGTTTTTCAGCCGCGGCCCAGCAATCAACATCAAGCTCTGCTGGGGAAATGAATAAGGCCTTTTGTGTCTGAGGATACTGCCTCTTACACACTACGCTATCAGTGCACTATGAATCTCACATTTGTGTGGAAATCCAAGTGAGAATTTCTTCGCTCTTTCTTTCCCCTGAAAAATAGACAGGCCATTCATCAACTCCAGACTGAATGTTGAGATTAACAAAGTCACCTTGCGCTTGACTTTCACGTGAATTCTTTTAGCCTAAATAGAGTTGAATGTAGGTTGACCTGAAACTTTCACTGAGTTCCAGCTTTGATTGACAGCACTACAGGCAGAGACCGTTATTACCTCTCTACAGACTAGGCTCTGTATGTGTGTGCATGACCTAAACACTTCTCACAGATATTCAGACTAGTCCATTCATTCATGAGCGTTTGGTGTGAGGTAGGAATACATCCTGGCTGTGACACGAGTCCATCACACAACTCAGTCACACCTAGGGCAGTTTAGCGTAGCCATTTCATCTACCTTGTTTTGGAGATAGGATGAAACCGAAGAGCCATGGGGAGAACATGCAAAACTCTGTACAGACAGAAACTAGAGCTGTGAGGCAGCACCACTACCCACTGTACCACCATGCTAGCTGCTAGTATTATATTAAGCCAAACGATTAAACATGACAACAAAGTCACCCTGAAAAAGTTCACAGTTTGGTCGCTGAGACAGAAGTGCATATTTGCTTTTGAGGGGCATTTTCTTTTTTGACAACATTTTGCTTCTGTCTTTTATGCATGATGTTATAATTCCTGATGATGTTATTAATGTTCTTACTGTTAGCATGAATATAAATATGACAAATGATGACGTCATGTGGCATTATGGAGAAATAGCATAATACATAATAGAATTCTGTGGATTTGTGACAAAAGTTTAATGAATAAATCACTGTTTATTCATGCTGGCAATAGAGTAATTGAAATGGAAATCCAGGCTACTGACGAGTGAAAGCATTATGAGCTGTTTTACCTGGACTGCATACTGACACCATTACTAACTGTACACTTTTAGGGTCCTTTGATTGCGACAGCTTTTACAAACGGATACCATTGAAACCTAACAGGTGGTTGGTTGCCATCTCAATTGAGGTAGATTTTTTTTTTTTTTTTTTTATTGAAATAGATCCTTTCATTATCCGTTTATTATTCTGTTGTAGCCTCTCCTTGCACTTTTTTATTTAATTTTTTTGCTTCTCCCTTCTTTTAGTCTGTAATGTGCAGTATATGGATGTCTGTGTTTATCCCAAATATGGCAGGAAGCTTTTACATGGTTTCACAGGATTAAAAGGTACTGCTTAAAGAAGCCCCGAAACCTTTTGAAAGCTTTCAGCACTAGTGTTTTAGCGTTTCCTTTATTCTCTGCTTGTCTGTATGTAGCACGCATGCGTTGCAGTGTGAGTTGGTCTACTCGAACTGTGCTGTTGCTTTCTGTTAGAGCTGAAGTCACAGCAGACAGGCCGAGCTCCGTTCACTTAGTCTCTAGTGTAGCAGACTGTACGCCTTTGATTCAAGTGCTGTATGTGGATAATATGCGCAGGTGTAGAGCTTTTGATCAGTGTGCACCTGGAGATGCTGGACCCTTAAAGCCGGAGCATGACTCTCATTTAAAGGGGAGCCGTAGATCTGATGTAATGCCATGTAATGTATCTGCTTTTCAGCACAGAAAGCAAAGGAACACTTTCTATGAAGCCCATATTCATAAATCATTATAATTGTACTTTGTAAGTTGGTAATGAATGCCTCATAAAGCTCTAATAATGTGCTATAAATAATTCCTTGATAACTTTAAATTAGTTGTAGAGCAAGTATTCCCATTACTTATAATCCACAACCCTTATAGCTAATATGGCGCTGTGAACTTTGTAATGTTTATTAACAATTATAAAAACATTATGAGCATTTAAAATATCATCAGAGTGCTTAAAGTGAATATGTTAAGTTATTCCTCATTGAAGTTTAATTCGAGACTGATTAATTCACACACTATGCTACATACATGCGCCCATTACATTTTTAAGCCAGTGATGATATTTATCATTTTTTAATAGTCATTAATATATATTACAGTCGCTTTATAAATATTCATGGGTCATGATCAGTTGTGCAATGCAGCATATGGCATTGTAATAAATAATATAGAGGCAATATATGGCTTACAACATAATTGTCAAATATCAAGGAATTATTTATAGCACGTTATTAGATGATTATTAGATGCACTACGTCTTACGAGGATTCATTAACAACTTACAAAGAATTATGCACAGTTGTAATGATTAATGAATACGAACTTCACAGAAAGTGTTCCAGCTACGTTTTCCACACTGACTGCCTTTATAAAGCTAATTAGAGGCAAATCATTTGGGTGCACTGACCTTTTTCGTTTATGGTTAATCACTAGAACGTGCGTTTATATGCGCGCATGCGTGTTTGCACATGCGTATATGCACACGTCTGTCTTTGTGTGTGTTTTTATGGCTTAGTCAAATGCACACACCTCACCTAACATAATCACCTCTTAACAGTAGCAGTTTTCTCATACATTTTTTGGTAACACTTTCTATGAAGGCCATAAATAAATAAATACACAGTAGATTTGCCAGAGTAAAATGTACTCAAATTGAAGAAAATTTTACTCTATGCCAGATAACATTCGATCCTCCTCTGAAAAGAGTAAACGTTTCTGTAATATTGCTCCCACACCACTAACACATTTTACTCTGTACTCTCCAAACAGGGCAAAAACTGGTTTTGAGGAAAACATTTTTAATTCTGGAAAAACTACTCAGCCATTTTTCCTGTGTACCTTCATAACATGTTTGTCATAAAGCACTTGTGCAAAGTTGTGTAATTACTTATGAAAATATATTACATTTGATAGCAATATTTGTGTTACATTACGAATTGGTAAGAGAATGAATTTTACTAGTAAAGTAGTGTCCATAACACATTAAATCACTGATGCAACTCAACTCAAGTTCTCTGCAACACCTAATAAAAATTCTGGAATAAGATTGATAAGTAATAAGTGTTTTTATCCCTTTTTAATATATAAAGTTTGCTCACTTCATGTGTAAAAACTAGGCATGTAACGAATCACCCAATTATCGATTCAGTTCGATTCGATATTGGGTTAATGATTTGAGAAAAGAAAATTGAAAGGAAATTTTATTACCAAAAAATGCAACATTTATTTTCCTATCCTCCATCAACTTAAATATTCCTCTTGTTAAATTTAAAATATACTTTTATTTCATTTTCTTAATAGCCAACAATGATCATTTGCAAGCATTTGTATAGGATGTGGTAAAATATAATATAATATAATATAAAATAATATAATTCTTTTAATATAAATGAAAAATAATAAGCGTTGTCTTACAAATGAAAAAAGCTTAAACGTAAAACTACCTCCATTTGGGTCTCTCTTCTTTAGCTATTGGCAGCCTGTAAAAAGAAAGCTCAGATTTCCTGTCGAATTGTAAATGAGCACAAAAGCTCTTTGTCGTATTAGATCTGCTTTTTTGCAGTATTACAGCTTTGTTACTTCAATGACTTCACGTGCATCCCCGCTACTGTAGGTTACTGCTCCCTCTTCTGTCTAAATAATGCAATTCCACCTAGGAAAAACTAAGATTAATCATGGTCAATTTTTTCTTTCCATTGATTAAAATCTTCAGAAATTTGTACTGCAGTTTATCTATGCACAATATATCATTACATTCCTAGTAAAGACAAATGATTAAACTTTAAACTTTAACGTCGATTAAGCTCACGAATCTTCTCCTCATTTCCGAAAACACAACGCAGTCAGAATTGCGAGTCACATATTGACGCAATACAATAACGTTGGTACAAACAACAATCATGCTTGTGCCAAAATTTTGATATTCAACATATTTGAGGTGCCTCAGATAAGTCGCACGCAAAGACTGGGACCTGGCCAATACCAGAGTAACTTGTTCTGGTTTTTGGTAACAAGTAACAAGTAAATTGCATAAATTATGGAAAGTAAATTATGCACTGTAATTTATTGACAGACGTTTGATATTATAATCTATAAATATAACAACTGAGAAGACTGAGGTCTGAGTAAAGTGAGAACAGATTTTATATACCAACAGCATTTTCAATGTTCTATATCTTGGACATTTATCAAGCCTAAACCTGCCAGCGATTCAGCAGTTAAGCATAAACACTGTGAGGTATTTATATTTTTCAACAACTGTCAGCACAGTTTGCTGTATTCCCTCTCACTGAGAAGTTTTGTAGTAAGATTTTCTGACAATGTGTCTGGAATAATTCCTTAAAACTACAAAATGTGGCTCTGTTTCTTTGGTATTAGTGATACTATCATGGTATTATATAAGTTAAGAATTTATAATAAACATTGCCAGAAAGTGTAGTGCATGTGTTTAATCTGTGCATTACAAAGGCATGCTGGGAATGTGTTCATTGGTCAATATACATCTGGCCTTCGTAGGATGTGTTAGCTATTTTCATTGTTATCTCTACCTGGCCTTATCTGGCTTTCTTCACTAGAGACAGTATAATTGCGTTGTTTATTTATGTTCATTTAACTCCTTTCTATCCGATCTAATTGCTCTTGAAGATCTCGAGTTAACCGGAAGAAAATGCTATGCAGAATTTGACTTTGATCACAGAGATTTGTAAGCAACTGTTATGGCTCTCGGATTAAACAATGTCGCGGAGAAAGCAACAGAGCTGTGCAGCTTGTGTAAACCAGCCGTGTGGTGCGTGCAGATGGCCACAGTTTTGTTTCTGCATGCTGAAAACACTAATGCATGTGTGTGCTTGTAAATGAGTTCAATATGTTCTGCATCTGAGAATCTCCATTAGAGATGTTAGTGCTTACTCTAATATACTTCAGAGTGAGCTAGAGTGCAAACTTAATCATAGGATGTACAGCTTGGGCTCCGAATCTGATTATAATAAGAAAGACAAAGCTATATATAGGTAAATGGATTACTGTATTCTTGGTACTTTATTTAAATCAAACCCTATAATTTCAAACACTCCGTTTATTACATGAGCGAATGAGCTTTGGACAACGCAGACACCGAACCCACAACTCAAATACGATCTGTAAAATCACGGATCCCCCGAGGCTCAGATGCAGCACATTTGATAGATCAAATCTCAGCCGCACTGTTTAAATGGCCCGTTTATGAGGGTTGTGAATCTTCTGTTTGCTCCAGCAGAGTTTATCGGGAGGTCCGGGGAAGACAGGCCGCAGTTTCTAACTGGTTTTGTGTACAGGTCACGGCCATACAACTCCAAGCACTACAGCATGGAACAGACAAGGACGAGCTGAGATGGCAAGATCTGAAGAACAAAAGAAATGTCTGAATCATCTCAGAAAAAAAAAACAAAAAAACCCAACATTAATCTGCTGTACTATAATGAAAACCTGGCTTTTGGATTTTTTTCTCCTAATGTATCCCCATGATCTAGGATGATGTTGTCGTTTTGTCCTTTTTCACTTCTTTTCTTCTGTTTCATTGAAGTTGTTTCTTTAACATCTTTTATCATATAGTCTGAAGCAGCCTTTGAGGTTGACTAGTTTTGAAATATTTTCATTATATATTATGGTCTCTGATGAGAAGAACTATGTAAATGTGCATTTTCTCTCTTTTTTAAGTGTAAGAACATCACTATAGTTGTCTCTTCACTCTTAGCTCTTTGTAATAATAATACACAATGTTTCATGTTTTTAGATTTCATTTCATTCAAGCAAGAACACTGGAGGACTTGCTTCAGAAATCATGATTTTTTTCAACCTTTAAAAGAGCAAAGAGAGGGTAACTAACAAATCTAAGTAGCTCTGTTCTTCGTTTCGTGTGATGTCTTGTTATCATTATTATCTATTTTGGGCAATAAGAGGACTACAATATTTTCCCAGTCCTTTTTTATAAATGTTTTTTTTTTTTGTTGTTGTTGTTGTCGTCGTTGCCGATAAAAGAGAAAAAAATACCTTTCCTTTTAATACTTTGTGAGATGAGATTTAAAAAGAAAAAAATTATGAAATCTGTAAATATTACTCATTACTACATGGAACCATCTCAGAGAGAACCATATTTTTGTGATGGTGTTCTAGAGGTCGTACTGTGCTCAATCTGAAATATGTTTAAAAAAAAAAAAAAAAAAAGAAGCTCTTTCAGGCTCGGTGCGGTAACTGAAATCCATTTGTAGCACAAAAAGCCGTGAGAACCCGACTGCAGACACAAGCCCAATAAAACACTGTTAGCTCGCTCTGTAAATACTGTTGGCTTTCTAACTGTGCAGGTAGCAAACCAGCATATTGACTAGATTGTGAGATCAGATGTGCACAGCTTTCACAGAGAAAACACTTTACAGCATACACACAGATCAGCATTGTATAAACAAAATCGAACTGAAATCCAAAGCACATGTTTGTTTCATTTTTTTTTTTTTTTTTTTAAGTACCAGTGATGAAATTAGACATTTTCTAAGAAGTAAACTATGGGTATTTTTTCCTCTCACTTTTGTTTTCTTTTTTCGGTTTCAATCGAATTTTTCCCGTAGTCCTAAAATAAATAGTGCACGGAACGCTTGATTTCGGAAACAAAAAGGCAATATTTCAAGATTTGTAGTCATTTCTGACTTTTCTGACCGTGATCAATTAGGAACTGTTTTTGCACCATTACCTCAGTCCTGTGGGATGTACTTTAGAGGACGTAACAAATTAATTTATTTTATCGTGAGGCGAAATAATAATAATAATAAAAAAAAAAGATTGTCTTGAAATTCAAAAGAATCATTGCACTGTGAGAAAGAACTTATTATTTTCTATTTGCACATGTTAAAGGATGTTCTCTGCCGTGGGTCATATGAAGGATTCGTACGGAAACGCACGGTCGCAGACTTACGGCTGTGTTTGTGGAATAATCATTATTTTCCGGGCGTTTTATTTTTGTGCTTCTGATCTGCCAACGTTACAGCTGAGTTTATTGGTAGCAATAGTTGAAATCCTCCGATACACTGAAACTGAATGAAATCAGTAGCTGCTACACTTTTATGACGTACATGTCGGATCTGACGAGATCGAAATGATGCTAAAATATATGCTGAGTGAAATAAGAGAGATATTTAAGAGTGTAAACTGACTGATTATATGCTGTTGTTCATCCTTGTTGCGAAGGTGTTTTATTTTTGTTTTTCTCCCTGTTTTCACAATTTTACCGAACTAACGCGCGATTCGAAATGCTGAATCCTTTTTTTTTTTTTTTTTTTTGGTACATCCGGAAAAAAGGAATAAATAAGAGCAATGCAGAAAGACGGCTTCCTGCAAACTGTTTCAAAAGACAAAACTGCTCTAAACAGCGTGATCCCCGACACGGTTTAAATCACCAGGGGATTTTTCTTGCTATTTTTGTGGAAGTGAATGACTGTGTTAAATATGTTGCTGACTATATTATGGTTACTATGTACTGTATTTATCATTTGATGATCTCTCCATTCCCTGTCACATCATCCAGTAATCTTCTGTTGATCATTGTATTTCAGTAGTGTGTAAAAAAAAAAAAAAGAGAAAAAAAAAAGAACTTACCTTGTAAAAGAGTGCTGTCTTTGATGCCAGTGTAGTGGTCTGTACATTTCTCTGTTGATCCGTTTCACTCCTCTCTCTCTCTCTCTCTCTCTCTCTCTCTCTCTCGCTCTCTCTCTCTCTCTCTCCCGTTTCTTGCCCCGCTTTTGTCTTCTTGCTCTTTCGCTATATCTCTGTCTCACTCTCTCTCTTAGTGAATAGTCATAGATGTTATGTAATCAACGTTACAGTAGAGCTGTAGTGATTAGTAGATTTAGGACCAGTAAGGATAGAACTTTCTCTTGATAATCATTTAAACAAACAAACAAACAAACAAACAAAAAAAATGCTGAACATTTGTTTTCATGGCGTTTTCACCTTTACTTTGTCTTTCTTTGTGTTCATTGGGTTGTTTATTCTTCTGATTCTCACATGGTTTCAACTAACCAAAGCTCTCATGATGAAATCCAGAAAAAAAAAAAAAAGAAATTGGTGTAAGACAGAGTTGTAAACAAGGCATTAATTGGATCCCCACCCTTGAATGTTTGAAAAGGGGTGTGCCATACTACCTTAAATGCTAACGCTTGATATGCAAAACTGTTTCGTTTTCTTTCTTTTTTTACGAGGGACGCAATTTATAATTACGGAACGGATTTTATTACACGAATGGAAAAAAAAATATCATATTTTTTTAGTACGTTCTACCTGAGTAATGATGAGCTAGCCTAATAATTATAGATACGGATAAAACTGTAATAAGTTTTGATATTTATACTCTTCAAAAAGTCCACTACTATTTTTAAATACTTTTTTGTGTCTATGTGTCTGCATAGATTCATATATATATATATATATATATATATATATATTTTAGCTTTCGGTCATCTTAAACGTTATTTTTGTACGCTGTAACCTTAGTGCCAGTTCTTCATGTTAATCAAAGCTAAGGCTTAATCACAGCAACGGAAAAAAAAATAGATATAGTAATTCTAAGTACTCATACAGCACATGAAACAGAACGGACTAGACTAGCGGCTGTTACTGTGAATAACTAAACAGTTTTATTAAGACAGGTTTGAGTATTTATTGCTAACAGGCATGGAAGAATTCAGCTTAACTTAAAGTGAAGTCTGAGATATTTTTTCTGAATGAAATCTGTTCTCAGGGATTATGAATGTAAGCTAATTCTAATCTAACTCCTCTGTATGTGAGATTCAGCTCACGATTACTGTCTCTGATACGCGCTCTCAGACTTCATTCAGACACAAACGCTGAGCCAGTTTTACTCCACACTCTAGTGCTGAGTTTAACCTGCCACAGAGGGGTTCTTCAAGAGGTCTTTGGATAGTCTAGATTCCCAAGGAACCTTCTTTGATGGATTCTGTTGTAGAGCTTATTAAACAGAACCTGAAAAAAAAAAAAAAAAAATGATGGCTCTAGATTTGATCTTTAACACACATAGCATGTAGTACTACATAAAGTGAAGTCGTTGCAAATTATGACCTCATTACAAACACATGCATCGTTTATAATTTACAGTTGCTATTATTTTATAAAATAAGCAAAGCATTCGTCACTGCTGCGGAGTCGCGATTATACAGTATAAGATTATGAGTTTTTGATCCGGCTCTTGATTAAAATGAAGGCTGGCAACCCTTTCTGATAGCCTTCTGTAATGTCTCTCAGTCACTTTCCTTCTTTCGTTCGTTCTTTTTTTATTTCATATATATATATATATATTTTTTTTTTCTTTTCTAATTTGATCTTGTAGCTTGGACTTTAAGGTAGCATGGCTCTGTTGCCATTATTTTATTTTTCCATCGACAGCCGTTTACAGCAGATGAATGTTACACATCTTGCTAGACTAGTTAAATCATTGGATAATTGTTGGTTTTGGGAAAAAAAAAAAAAAAAAGGAAAAGAAAAAAAAATGACCTGGAAGGTGTTGGGTGATATTCGAAATGAACTACCGTATCCATTCAAAACTTGAATTCCGAGGCAAGTGCTAGGCAATGGCCAAAACGATCATCCCATTATTGAAGGAACAAACTACTCTGTCTACACACACACACACACACACACACACATTCTCTTTCTCTCTCTCTAATGACATACTGTAATGACGTATGTATATACTTGTATACAGATACAGGATATATATGTATAGTGTATATATCTCTTTGTTGAATTGTTGAAGCTGCCTCATAATGCTTATTAATCATTTGTAGTGACCCAGAAAACCCTTTGGGTCAGTAGTCTACACTGAAATCATGTTTGAAATCCCGTGTTGTGGAAAAGCCGCATTGTGCACTGCTGGGACAGTTAGAAAGCCGGGAAAACGTGTTAGTTTAGCTGTGCACGTGTCCCTTTAACTCCACGGCGACACGGTACAGTTCACACGGCAGGTGTCACAGGGGAATGGTCTTTATTTCTGCCGCTTCCTTCGGGAACGCACTCTCCTGTTTTCTTCCCTAGCTTTTCGCCTCTCTGATTGCCTTGTCCATTCCTAACACTTGCCCATTTTTTAACGGACTTTTTACCGCATGAACTGACTGAACGGACTGACGTCTGAAAGCATCTTTCAGGTCTTCTTCTATGGCTTGCTTAAGCCCTGTTGTAAAATAAACTAAAGTGGATGGGGGTCTCTCACATCTCAGATGTGGAAAGTATAATTTTATATTTGTATTTTCAAATAATTATGATAATAAAAAAATGTTTGTGAAAGGTTTCCATCCTCTACTGTGGTCCAGAAATCAATGTGTTTGTCTGGAAAAGATTAAAAAAAAAAAACAATAATAATAAAGTAAACTGTTTTGAAACATTTCATGGTTTTTTGATTTTGAATTAACATTTTTTTCAAGCAAATGATGTGTGATTTAAAATATGAATATATCTGCAAAAGAATGTATATCAGATATGCACAACAATTAAAATGCACAAAAATGAACACAGAGCTGAAAGGGTTGTGTAAGTTTGTTTTATTCCCAGTGATTTTTCTGTATATCTCAGTTCAGTTCAGTTCAGTTCAGTTCAGTTCAGAGGTCAGGACGTCGTCTCTATATTACTGGTTCATCTCTTATAGTGCTCTCTCCAGGTCCCTCTCTTAAAAGGTCATATCATTATTTTTGAGCTTCCAGCACAGAATTACCATTTCATTTTTGGTGTAAACCAAGAAAATAGCTACAATTCACGTTCTGCTATACTTAAGTAGCAAAGTAACCTCAAACTGACTGGAAGCTGGTCATTTGTAAGCGTTATCTTGCGTTAGAGTTTTCACACCACGGTTGGTTCACAGCATTCACATTCAGTATTTTAACATATTTTTACCTCCGCTGGAATCTAAATCTTGTGTATCACACAGGGGTGCCGTGTGTATCGCTGCCACCTCGCAGCTCCAGGCTTCCCAGTTCGATCGGGCTCCGTGTCCGAGCTCTTCATAGCGTCACATGTTCTCCTCTTTCTGTGGAGGTTTACTCTACTGTCTGCAGTTTCCTCCCAAAAGTGTGCCAGTCGGTGGCCTGGCTACACAAAACAGCCCTAGCTGTTAATGATGGTGTGTCAACTGAAAAAAAAAAAACCTGGAATATGTTTCCAAACAGATTTAAGAGAATATATTACGGGTAATTTCCATAATAATATTGCGTTTCTTATCAGAATGTGATTTCGCTGCTTATACTACACAAAATTTAAATAAAATTCTAATTACTGGATTGAATTATGTAAAGTGTGCATGATCACTGCACGTAGTATTAATGCTAACCTGATGCAATCTCATGAGAATGTCGGCACTGATGGGAAATATAACTATAGAATTCATTCACCGCAGTTCGAGCATGTGGTGGTATAGCACAGTGGTAATGTGGATGGTGCTGAATGGCAGTGATCTGGGTTCGATTCGTGGAGTTTGATTTTATTCAGGCCTTTGAAAGTACATAATCAAATGATGTTGGATGCAGGAAAACAAATTGTGTTAATGTAATACAAATCAATCACTTGGGACCGAGATGAGCGCATTTGAATGAAGTAAATAAATGAGCTTTTTTTTTTTTTTTTCAGTGGATGATGCTTTGTTATGGATAGTTGTCCCATAAAGTGTGTATCCCAGTGAGTGGATAGGCTGCAGATTCACAACCCAAAGCACTTACTCTTAAGATGAATGAATGTGGTTGTATGCATCACTAACTGCATGATGAAGCATTCAGTGTTCCTCCTATGGGTCTATTATAAATGATATCACATAATGAAACGCAAGGAATGATTTAAATAATGTGTAAAAAATCAGACAAATTCATATATATCCAAAAGCATACGCATATCCCCATACATACATACCAAATCCTCCCTGACTGATGCGTATTGTTTTGAAATACTTTTATACCATTCCAGGGCCTAATCTAGACGTGTTTCACCTGGGATGAAAAATGCAATGTGCGCCGGCTGGCAGAAATTAATGTCATTTTTAATTTGAGTCGCTGTCCCATTCTCAAATGTGAAATTGCTTCGGAGAACGTAAGGTGTGACAGCTATTATAAATGTGTGGAAATCCATCTTCCACTGTCGTTCTCACCCCCTCCCACCACCCTCTCTCTCGCTCCCTCGCTCTCTGTCTCCCTCCCTCTCTCGCTTTCTCAGTCGCTCCCTTGACTCGGCCAAGGAAGCTCTCTTCATATACTTCACCATCACAGCAGCTGTCCACCCACACACTTCACTGGAGCCCTCGGATAGTGTCATGACTCACAGTGTCCGCTGTTTGCAGGATTGAAATGCCGTGAGGATTTTTCCCTCCCTTCTCACTCAAGGAGCTCTCAGACACAAGAGCTCCAATTGATTTCGCTGAAAAAAGTCACCTCTTTCTAATTTGCGTGATATTAGTATTATGTCATATCCACCTAAAATTCAGGACCTGGTAAACTGTAAGAAGCGCGGGGGGGATCTTTTGTGGCATTGGGATAAAAAACATTTTTGTAGTCAAAATCCCAGAGATCGTGTTAGTGAATTAATTCTAGCATTTGACAAGTTGCTCGTCAGATGGCTGCCTCCCAAAAAGATGCTCTCTGTACAGTGTGTCTCGGAAATGGGGTTAATTGCATCTGGAGACCTTTATGTCATAGTGACAAGGAACAAAGCACCGCTGTAAGTGTCACCTGACTTAAGTAAACCAATTAAATTGTTTGAAAAATGACTGCAGGTGTTTCAAACTGTCTCTGGAGAGCTCATTTGGAGAGCTCACAGCTACAGTTAAGACAGAGCTGCCCTGTCTTTAAGGCTGTCTGAGATGTTGGGACGAGAAATATAACAGGAAGCCTGTAAACAGACATGCGATAGTCCTGTATCTCTCAAAATGTATTATAGTCATGGTACTACAGATGCCTGTGCCATGTGATTACCACTGTAGCCTACTGTAAATGGTCAGGGATGGGGAAACTGTTTAATGTTGTATCCAACCCCTTCATCCAGCTTTATGCTTTAAGGATTTTGTCCAAATTTGCAGATACAAACATCCTAAAAGAATTCTTTGGTTGTGTGTTAATGTCAGCGGTATTTGAATGCATCACGTATTGCCGGTTTAGTGCCATTGCAATCAAAGATGGCCGACAACGAAGTTCTAAAAGTGTCAGAGTTTTTTTTTTTATTAAAATCGCGGCGTGATTGCAGCTACACCACTCATCCAAAATCCACCTATATAGGACAGCATAGGATTACATGAGACTCCTGAGGCAACTACAGATACGTAAAGGAAACATACTGATGGACAGAAAAAGCATCCTTATTTCCTTAAGCACGTTTTGAAGAAAATTTCAGTTTATGCAACACAAGTGATGATCATGTTTATTCATGATCTAAGCAGAATGTAGTGATTTTTTAAAGACTTTCATTAGAGAATAAATATATCTGTGCTGGAGAACATGTTATCACATAGTGTTGAAAATTGTATTGGAATCATCTCATACATTGTGACAAGGAACAGCCTTATAAGTCAGCTGAACTCACAGTCCTAAAATTTCAGATGATTATTAGGTTATTCCTCTAAACGTATATTATTTAGGAACTGCAGAGAAACTAAACACAAAGGGTTAGGGTTAGAAGAGTGAGGATTGTTAGGGATTAAAAAACATTAGCACTCAGCGAACAGCTATTAGTACATATTCATGAGTGAATAATCTGGGACCGGGTTCTAAAATTATTGTCATGCTAAGACATTAACCGTTAGAGGGAGTATTGAATATGATGCTCGCTCTGCCATTATTGATCGTCTTTGTCTCCACATGTCACCCTCCGGAACCTGTCTGATATTTCTGCTTGGAGCTTTAGCAACTTGCTCTGCTCCTTCTGCTGCTGCTGATGATCTCACATAGAAAGCCTAAAGATTTGTACTTGCCCAAAACAGGTTTCGCCCCAGTCTCACCTTGATTCAGTGGATAATCTTACCTGGATACTGTAGATTTGCAGCTAAAAAAAGGTGCTGTAATCATAAAGATCTGTTCTGTGCTTGCCAAGTCTCTTAATCACAATATCCCCATGCTCAAACCCTTTTACACTGTGCTGTTGGATATCACTCTTCTACACCTGTATACTGTACTGATTTATAATCCCGCTATCCGGTCTCACCCAGTAGAGGATGAGTTCCATTTTGAGTCTGGTTCCTTGCAAGGATTCTTCCTCATGTTGTCTCAGGGAGTATTTTTCTTGCCCCGGTCACCTCAGGCTTGTTCATTAGGGCTCTAAATCTACATCTGGATTTTTATAAAGCTGCTTTATGACAATATCTGTTGCTAAACCTGCAATAAAGATAACAGAAAAATGTAAAAGTATGTATTAAACTACCAGATTACGAAGCTGCAATTTAAAAACAGGCATCACATTTTCATAAAATGCAGATTGTACTTAGTAATTGTGAAAAAGTAGCCACTGATTGAAGGGCTTATCGACATAAATTTGCGAAAATGCTTGAAATGCTCCAAAAGCGTTTATGGCGTATGATCAGACCTCAGCGTCAGCCGCAGCAGACGTTATCATGCCTAACTGCTTTGCCTAGACTGCTTCAAATGTGAACGCCGTGCAGCCCCTTGTCTGCTCTGATGAGTATTTGACTTTTAGCTGCAAGACATCCCAATCATCTCCACTCCCCCGCACTCCAATCAGGGCCTCATTAGCATCTGACACTACCTGTCATTAACAAAGCTCCCTAATTAGGCCCCAGTCAGCCCACTCAGGAGCCCTCTTCAGCACGCTGCGTGTTTAGAGCACGAGTGGATGGGATCAGCTCAAATTGCAGGCAGGCATGGAGTAGCGATGAGAGCAGCACTGTAACCCCGTCACTGGGTTCCCACTGAGACTGATGGAGATTAAAACACTGTCAGATTCTTTTTATAGTCACTCAGAGCTTCTCTACGTCTCAATATCTCTTAGCATTGAAATGAGAAAGTGAGAGGTCTGTATTGGTACTGTATTAGGTGAGCTGTTAGGAGAGGTGTGTGTGTGTGTGTGTGTGTGTGTGTGTGTGTGTGTGTGTGTGTGTGTGTGTGTGTGTGTGTGTGAAACCAAGCCTTTGGGCAACAATTTGGTGAAGATCTACAAATATATCCTCCACACGGCAGCACCATTACATTGTCATTTAGAATTCACTTCATACCTTAATGTATAAAAATGCTTTTAATGACTATGTAACTAGTCATTTATTTTAATGCTGGTTGCAATGTTATTCAGCTTCCCTGTGAAACTTCCAGCCATAATTCCCCCACAAAGATCTCCCCCCATGATGAGTAGGCTTGGTTTTAGTGTAGAGCAAGGCTGGGCAATTCTCGTCACTAGTTGCAATGCTGTTTGTTAGCTGACACATCTAGGAGTCCTACAATGTCCCCACACATACTGATGCAAGAGCTGTAACAGATTGAGGAGCAATGATTCTGTTTTTAAAGTAGGAAGGTGCTGTTTTTAAGGTGCAAGACAATCTGTCATATGGACTCTTTCTACACAACCTACAGTATTATGCGTATTTATACCGCAGTGCTGTTAAATGCTCAATTCTGATTTGTCAGATGGTGTTCGTTTTCTATACTCTGACAGCAGTTCCGGCTGCAAGGTTTATGTTAATGCACTTCTAACGTGTTAGTGTTCCTATAGTAGTAGAGTACACAGGAACAAGTATGGCAGACAGTCGACATAAACACATTTTAAAAAGAAAATGGGTAGTTGTTTTTGGTAGGGAGCCTACAGAAGTTTTGAAGGAGTCTTCAGTGTCAGTGCTTTGTAACAATCTGGGCTAAAGGTTCATTTTTAAGTCTTCTGACATGGGAACGTCTTCTGGATGGAATACTTTATACTGTGCAGTTTTTTCATAAAATGACAAGCTGCATTTTTTGTATTAGTAACTCCAAGAAAGTTATTTATATATAGTAGAGGCTGGTAATGACTGTTGACATAACATACTGTAGGTTATAACAGAAACTAACTTTGCAACATCCCACAACTACGCATAACTAAAATTTCAAGTTAGCTATAGCGTCGTGTAGCATGAGAAGGTCATGCGTATCCCACCCTTAAATCTGCACCATTCTTTAGGAGAACCAATAGAACAAAAGGTTCAGTGCAGATATATCTTTATTTATTTACTATTATTCAGCACTGAGGAGTTTGTTTGCATTTCATGCCAAAAGTTCTTCAAATGATGCATTAAGTTTTATTGAGTTTTAGACCACTGTTTCATAACACCGACTTAGCTTTTCCATCTGAATATCTGATTCATATGCTGAGGTATTTGTTGTTGTTTTTCCCTGCTTGCCCTCCTCATACTCATACCATAAAAAATAATCCAACATTTACAAGTGAGAAATATTTTTTTTCCAGGCAGTCATGTCCTGTGAATAAAATCCAATTCAACTGAATCTTAAAAACCTCTCAGTTGGTTCCATTATAATAATTCTGTTATGGTTAAAGGTCTCTTAATGAGCAATGAGTGAGCATGAATGTAAAGTAGTTCTTCTCCTCTTCCGGCTCAGCTGAATTTGTGCCACTGCCGGTGAGATAGGGGGTGAGTTTGCTCAAAGGTAATTTCTTAATTTCTGTGCTTTCATTATGCCTAAAAAAGCAATCTCTCTCCCGTGACTGTGTCAAATTGACTTGGTACGGCAAAATGCACTCATCTGCATAGCTGTCACAACGCCTCATGCGATGTGGCATCCAATAACTCCACAATACGCAGAATTACCGGTGTCACTTTTAATGTGACATAGCCTTTTACATCACACACACCGCAGGGACGCGTACACATTTAGAGCGTTTTGCATGGTTAATAGCTGGAACGTTATTTGCATTATAATTTGGTGAGGATGAAGTGTAATCAAGCTGCATTGACTCTGGGGGACTGCGGGGACACAGCAGGCCGCACAGACGGAAGTGCACAGCAGCGCCACTTGGGCCTGCATGGAAATGTGCCACGCAGCCGGCCAATCCAGTGCCCTGATTCGGGCTTCATTTGCATATTCCACAGTCGCTTAAATTCCAGGCTCTTTTCAGGGGCTGAGCTCCTTCTTCTCATGTCTGTAGAAAAAAAAGTCTTTTCTTATATAGAGCATTGTGCAAAAGTCTTTGTCCCTTGCAAAGAAATGCTGTAAAGCAGAGACGCCTTCAAAATTAAACTGAAAAAAAAACCCAACAAAACTACATTAAAAATACTCATATGAACAGTAAACAGCAATAAATTAAACAAAGTCAATATTTATTGTGACAACCCTTTGTTTTAAAAAAAAAATGCATCAGTAGTCTCAGGTACAATTTGTGCAGTTTTATAAGGAAATGAGCTGGTAAGTTTTACTGAGCATCTGGGAGAATCTTCCACAGTTCGTCTGGAAACTGGAGACTCACTGCATGCAAAACCCAGAAGCCTTCATTATTTTTTTTTTGTCTAAAAAGTGATTTCTTACATAATATGTTGCTTTCTTTACTGACAAACAAACTTTTTTCTGTTACATTTATTTGTTTATTGGAAAAGTAATGTTTGGAAAGGGCGGCACGGTGGTGCGGTGGTTAGCACTGTCGCCTCACAGCAAGAAGGTCCTGGGTTCGATCCCCGGGTCACC